>CM038793.1:256878079-257159691 GCA_021764765.1 Vicia sativa
TTCATATTATGTTTCAAGAGAGAATCACCCATCGAGGCTTGTTGATGGGTTCCCGATTCTTCTACTTTGCTTGATGTCGGAATCTTTAGCATCTTGGAGTTTGTATTATTGTTGAGATACTTTGAGGGAACCACTCGTATCTTTGTTTTGTTATTTTAATAAGTTTGATTCAATTGGTGTTCGTCACTTTATCTTATGCTATTGCCCAAAAAGCTTGGCTACAGTGTGTTAGAATCCTAGAAATATATAAACATGTCATTGCATGCATTTGCATATATATATTCATGCATATACATACCTCATGCATAGCAGGTTTTGGGTTGGTGTTCTTATTCGACTTTACCTATATTATCGGAGGAGATTCAAGGCGATAATTAACGCTACTACTACCCAGTAATTTTTCGAGGCGGATGGAGCAAATGCAATGAGCTTCTTGAGTTGAGAATCCAATGGCTACCGGATGACTCGGTTCATGGAAGAAATCAAAATTCAAACCACGGACAAGATGAGTTGGTACTCTGGTCAACAATCAAGTTCATCAGGGATGATCTTTGAGAATCAAGGGTTGTTTGTTGATATTTACATTGGGCAAGATAATGTTAAGACCGGGCCTTGAATCTTCCTAGACCTCGAGGCAATCCTTTTGATCTTCGTTGTCCTAATCAGGGGCAGTTTCCCCCACCTTCGGGCTCTCAGCTCGTGGGGAACCGTAGAGGTAATCCGATTGTTGTGAGGGATAACCAGGAGCGTGATCATGATTTTGAAGAAGATGGTTTTTTTGTGCATTCTGACCCGGATTTCCCAATTGAAGACAGAAGGTGTCGTCAGTTGGAGGAACGTCTGAAGGCTGTTGAGGGTGAAGGCATCTTTGGCATGGATGCTAATGATCTTAGTTTGGTATCAGGGGTGAGGGTTCCCTCAAAGTTCAAGCCAGTGGTGTTTGAGAAATACAATGGTTCGTCTTGTCCAGTGACCCATGCCACCGCTTACTTCAGGAAGATGTCAGTTCATACTCATGATCAGGGGTTGTTGATTCACTATTTCCAGGATAGTTTGACCGGTGCACCCGTGGATGGTATATGAAGCTAGAAAGGGCCCACATTATTTTTAGAATGAATTGGTTAGTGCTTTTGTTATTATAATTACAAGGGATCTAGCACCTAATCGTACTCAGTTGCAAAGTCTATCACAGTGTCCGAGTGAATCCTTTAAGGAATATGCACAGCAATGGCGCGAGTTGGGTGCAAGAGTTCAACATCCATTAGAGAGAACTAATTGACATGTTCATGAATACTCTACAAGGGCCTTTCGATCGTATGATCAGGCTACATCCATGAGTTTTTTGAATTAGTAATGGCGGGAGAAAGAATAAGTAGGAAGAATTCGGGTTGTTGGTTCAGGATCGCCTCGAATGGAAGTAAGAAACTATTTGTTGCTCACCCCAATAAGAGAGAGGAAACTAGCTATGCTCGTACTATGAGGGAAGAAGCAGAAGACAATATCCACAACGGATCAATGTTGTGTCTATTCCCTGATTGCTCAACAACGGCTGACTTGCAGCTAGACAGCAGAATGTTCGAGACAAAACAACAACTACCAACAAAGCAACCAAAAGTTTAATCAGTTTCCATGAGCTATGCCCCAAGCCTTACAACATCTTCTCGATCTGAAGTTGGTTAGTGCGAAGCAGGATGCCATTAATCACGATCGTAAATCGGTAATTATGATTCCAACGCAAGATGTGAATTCCATTACGGTGGTGTGGGTTATTCGATTGAGAATTGTGCTCTGAAGTGCAAGATCCAGGATTTGCTTGATTCTAAGGCTACTCGGTTTGAAGTAGCGAGGACCCATGTTATCCGGCATCCTATCTATCACATGGCCATTGTATTTATTAATGCCATTATTGAGGGATGGCGAATGGTTGGATCACGGTTATGGATGTTAATCATGTGACTACTTCTATTCCTTATGTCAAGAGGTATCTGAGTGAAAATGGTATTTTCCCGGGTTGTGATCCAGTTTGTTGCAAGTAGTGTGGGCCATGCAAAATGTTGTGATGACCTGAAGGCGCGTATTCAAGAATTGATAAATGATGGTTCTCTTGATTTTGGTAGAGTCGGAAATCAGAAAGGTGACTCTAGCGAGATGTTTGATGGTTTCTATTCCGTTTACTCCAAGAAGAATTCATTCTTGTCGAGCGGTACACCAGTGATTACTTTACTGGTCTATATGTCGTTATGATGGTAGGCGATTCCTTGGCATTATGGTGCGATGTGTATTATCATGGGGTTAAACAAGACTACAGTCCGTCTAAGACGGTTTTATGAAAGATAATGGCGTGGATGTCATAAATTTTTGGTGAAGGTCGTTTGATGAGAAGTGGAAGGGTATTAAATCCCAGAATCTTCAAAGTAAGGCGGATGCTTTAGCTAAAGGCGAAAAGGAAAACAAGTGATGGTTGATGGTCAAGGATAAGGAGGACTAAGGCACCTAAGCCTCTTGTTGCACCTGATGTGTCTTTGACTCCAGAAGCCGAGGTTGAAGAGTTGATGAGATTTATAAGAAGGAGTGACTAAAATATTCTTGATCAGTTACATCACACCCCATCTAAGATGTCTATGTTGTCTTTGTTGATCTATTCCGGGGCTCGGAATGCTCAGTGAAATGTTGAAGAATGCTTTTGTTCCCCAAGAGATTACAGTGGGTCAGTTTGAAACAATATGTACTAGTATATCAGCTGGAAATGGGCTAGGTTTCACAGATTTTGATCTTCCACCCGAGGGCCGTAATTATAACAAAGCTCTACACACCTCTATAGAGTGCAAGGGCACAACCTTGTCAAGGGTTTTGGTGGATACCGGGTCGTCGTTGAATGTATTACCCAAGAAGGCACTCATGAAGATTGATTATGTTGGTTCGGAGTTGCGTCCCAGTGACCTTGTTGTGAAGGCGTTTGATGGCTCAAAGAGGTCTTTGTTTGGAGAGATTGATTTACCGATCAAGGTGGGCCCAAAAATATTTACTTCCACTTTTTATGTGATGGACATTAATCCAGCCTATTGTTGTCTTTTGGGACGTCCTTGGATCCATAAGGTTGGTGCTGTCACTTCCACCCTTCATCAAAAACTCAAGTATCCTCTTGATGGAAAGAACAATTCTTGTGTGCTAGGAGGAGTATATTATAAGCCACTTGGCTTCTTTGCTATATGGAAATTGGGGTGAAATACACGAGTTGTTTCAAGCTTTTGAGGCTGATTGGATGATCAAAACTCAGGATGTTGAGGTTAAAACCTCTCTAAATTCATTGAAAGATGCTAGAGCCACCTCGAGGCTCACTCTGAAGGTTGGGAAGTATTATGAGGTTGCTCAAGGGTTATGAGTTTGGCAGGATTTGATCCCATTTTTGTAGACAGATTCTCAAAGCTCTGATTAATCTACCCTGTCAAGTTTGCTAGTGCCGGCATTAAGAAGGAAGATCAAGTCATGCAATTGATGATGAAGATGATGTTTTCAACATAGGATTGGATTAGCCCATGCATCGGCGATGAGTTGAAGAATTGAAATCTGAGGACACCATTCAAGTTACAATAGCTGAGGTAATTTTCTTGTTTTCTTTATCATTCCATAATTCCTACTCTGCAAGGCGTAGTGAATCATTAATGTAGAACCACCATGTTTCACGTTGCATTTTTGTCATGAAATAAGGGCGTTTTTATTCAAACTTTTGTGTTACTTCGCTTTCACTTTTACCATTTATTTGTTTTTCTAAAAGAAAATGTAGCAATGTTTTATTCTTCACACACTATCATTAAAACAAAAACTAATCATAGAGATACATGTCCATATCGGATACCAATGATCACAGATTACGCTGTTACTCGTTATGACTTGACAATCCGATTCACCAAGCGGAGGAGGAAGTGATGAGATTGTGAACTCCTGCGAGAGTTAGCAGTTACTAGGCGAGAGAAGAAGAAGGTTATTCAGCCACATGAAGAGCCTGCAGGTTGGTTAATTTGGGTGCAGACAGTGAAGTGAAGAAAGAAATCAGAATAGGGGCCGACTTGGAAGAAAGTGTGAAGGCAAGGCTGGTAGATATGCTTTGAGAGTATGTTGATGTGTTCGCATGGTCTTATGAGGATATTCCAGGTTTGGACATGGACAATGTGGTACAAGCTACCTCTTGATTGTTGTCCCCGAGTTAGCGGAAGCTTGAAGAACTCATCGAGAGATGTCTAAGAAGATCAAAGAGGAGGTATAGAAGCAGTTAGATAAATTTTACGAAGGTTGTCTCTTATCCGATGTGGGTTGCAAATATTGTGTCGGTACCTAAGAAAGATGGTAAGGTCAGGATGTGTGTCGATTACAGGGATTTGAACAGAGCAAGCCCTAAAGATGATTTTCCACTCTGTCATATTGATATTCTGGTTGATAATACTGCTTAAGCCAAGGTCTTCTCTTTCATGGACGAATTTTATGGCTATAATCAAATCAAGATGGCGTCTGATGATATGGAAAAGACTACTTTAATCACGCCTTGGGGAACTTTTTGTTACAAGGTTATGCCCTTCGGCTTGAAGAACGCAGGGGCAACGTATCAGCGTGCAATGGTCACTCTCTTTCATGACATGATGCATAGAGAGGTTGAAGTTTATGTTGATGATATGATTGCGAAGTCTCAAACAAAGGAAGAACATTTGGTTGATTTGCAGAAATTGTTTGAAAGATTAAGGAAGTTCAGGCTAAGGTTGAATCTGAACAAGTGCACATTTGGGGTGAGGTCAGGGAAGTTGTTGGGCTTCATTGTGAGTGAGAAAGATATTGAAGTTGATCCTGCCAAAGTGAAGGCGATACAAGAGATGCTTGAGCCAAAGACAGAGAAGGAAGTTCGCGATTTCTTGGGGAGGTTGAATTATTTCTCCAGGTTCATATCTCATCTTACTGCCACTTGTGAGCCCTTATTCAAGTTGCTAAAGAAGAATGAAGCAGTTGTTTGGAATGATGATTTTGAGATGGAATTTGAAAGAATCAAGGGATATTTGCAAGAGCCTCCGATACTTGTGCCGCAAGTTGAGGAAAGCCATGATCATGTATCTGGTTCGGAAAATTCCATGGGTTGTGTGCTTGCTTGCATGATGAGACCAGGAAAGAAGAACAAGCCATCTATTATTTGAGTAAAGTTCACGAGTGTGAGTCAGGTATTCTTTGCTTGAGAAGACATGTTGTGCACTAGCATGGATCCTATTAAGTTCATATTTGAGAAGCCAGCTCTTACCGGCCGAGTCGCCCGTTGGCAGATGATTTTGATAGAATATGATATCTAGTATACCACCCAGAAATCAACCAAGGGTAGTGTCCTGTCAGATTATCTTGCTCATCAACCTGTGGATGATTATTAACCGATGAAGTTTGAATTCCCAGACGAAGACATCTTGTACATTAGAGACTGCAACATTCCCGGCCCAGAGGAAGGGCCTTAGCCAGGGTCACAGTGGATGATGGTGTTTGATGGAGCGTCGAATGCAATGGGTAATGGTGTAGGAGTTGTTATCACCTCCCCGGAGGGTTTCCATATTCCTTTTACAGCCCGAATTTGTTTTGACTGCACTAACAACATGGCGGAGTATGAAGCCTATATTTATGGGATTGAAGTGGCAATTGACTTGCGTATCAAGTTCTTGAAGGTTCTTGGGGATTCTAATCTCGTTATTAGCCAAATTAACGGTAATTGGGAAACTCAACATCAAAACTTAATTCCTTATCACGAGCATGTGATGAAGTTGATTCCTTATTTTGAGAAGATCACGTTTGAGCATATCTCCAGAGAGGAGAATCATCTTGCGGATGCATTGACCACTTTATCATCCATGGTCAAGGTGAAGTGGACTAATGAAGCGCCTTCGATCACTATTATAAGGTTATATGAGTCAGCTTTTTGTTTTGAAGTGGAAGTGGAATTGGATGGTAATCCTTGATTTTATGATGTTAAGAGTTACTTGGAAACTCAAGAGTATCCAGAAGAAGCGTCCATCATAGATAAGAAGTTTCTAAGGAGGTTCGCTGCAAAGTTCTTGCTCAGCAATGGTATTTTATACAAGAGAAATCATGATGGTATGTTGCTCAGATGTGTGGATAAGAATGAAGCGCCGAAGATCATCGAAGAGATGCATGAAGGTGCTTTTGGGACCCATTCCAGTGGTCATACCATGGCCAAGAAGATATTGAGAGAGTCGGCTACTATTGGTCCACTATGGAAACAGACTGTTATAATCATGCCAGGGTTTGTTATAAGTTTCAAGTGTATGTTGATAAAGTGCATGTTCCCCCTGTTCCCCTGAATGTGTTGACATCTCCATGGCCCTTTGCAATATGGGGCATTGATATGATTGGGAAGATTGAGGCGACCGCTTCTAATGGCCATCATTTCATCTTGGTTGCTATAGATTATTTCACTAAGTGGGTCGAAGCTGCTTCTTTTGCTAATGTCACCAAGCAAGTTGTGGCCCGTTTCATCAAGCACAATATCATTTGCCACTATGGGGTCCTTGAGAAAATCATCACTGATAATGGGTCCAATCTCAATAACAAGACAATGAAGGAGCTTTGTGAGACTTTCAAGATCAAACATCATAATTCCTCTCCATATCGTCCGAAGATGAACGGTGCCGTCGAGGCTGCAAATAAGAACATTAAGAAGATAGTGCAGAAGATGGTGGTAACCTACAAGGATTGGCATGAGATGTTGCCCTTCGCTTTGTATGGTTATCGTACCTCAGCGCGTACATCGACCGGGGCGACCCCGTTCTCCCTTGTGTATGGGATGGAAGAAGTATTACCTGTGGAGGTTGAAATTCCTTCTTTAAGAATTATGAAAGAGGCTGAACTCGACGAAGCCGAGTGGGTGCAAAATCGGTTAGATCAGTTAAAGCTCATTGACGAGAAGCGTCTAGAAACTGTGTGTCATGGCCAAGTGTATCAGAAGAGGATGAGAAAGGCTTTCGACAAGAGGGTGCATCCTCAATTTTATCAGGCAGGTGATCTGGTCCTTAAAAGGATAATTCTTCCTCAAGGTGACCCTAGGGGCAAGTGGACTCCGACTTATGAAGGACCTTTTGTGGTCAAGAAAGTTTTCTCTGGTGGGGCAATGATGCTCACAACTATGGATGGTGAAGATTTCCCGCTTTTGGTGAATGCCGATGTGTTGAAGAAGTTCTTCGCCTAGCTTGATGAATGTATGAGTAGTAGAAGAATCATAGATCATTGGTCATCTATTACTGCATTGCCACTTTTGTAGCGCTATTTCATTTTTATGTTCTAGGTTAACTACCTTTTGTAGGTGTTGCGTCTTTTTGTAAGTGCCTTTTGATGGCCAGTCTTCAATTAATGAAAAGGAAGTTTTCCTTGTTTTTATGTCTTGTATTTTTAATTGTTCAGTTTATAAAAACGTCCAATGTTTTCGTGATAATTACTTGCATTTGAAAAAAAATTGATGGCTCCTACTCAATAATGATAATTGAAATTCGATAATACTGTTAGATCTGATGGTGCCCTGTTGTTGGGATGTTTGTACCACCTCCTGGAGATCGTTCATAAGCGGTGTATTTCAAGAGCCAATTCTATTTGGCAAGCCATTGCATGATCTTTATCTTGTGAAGTTTCGCTCTTGTGTGGCAGAGAGAGGAGATTGAAGGTTCTCGACTGCGGCGCATCATTATTTTTCCTGTTCGTAGAAGATTCTTGCATTTGCTCGCTTTGGATGTCCATTTGCAATGTCGCTCTGCATAATCTTCATAGTCTCTTTTGAAGAAAATCCCCTGTGAATGTTACCTTGGGGCACTCGACCGCTTGACTGAAGACATTTTGTCATCCAGAGATAAGGTTCGAGTTTTGACTGATTTGAAGACCGTTGTGTCAATGATAGATCAGAAGGGGAATCTCTTGTCCAAGAGAGTATCAAGGCTGATTGAAAGTCGGGAATCAAGAAGTCGGATGGAGTCGGTCTCCTCGACAATGGCGATCCGAGTTTCTTTATTGCATTTTCGTTTGCACCCTTGTTTGTTTGATTAAACATTGTTATCATGTAAAAATTGATTTATTTTTGAATGAAAATCTTAATGCATTAAGTATGTCTATCTTGAAGGAATATTTGTTATCACTCATCCATTTGCTATCGCTCATAAAATGACTTGCTTGCATATTGATGCCAACTTCACCAAGTCTTACGCTCAGGAAAAGATTAGGGGGAGGATGACGATACTAAAATGACAATCTTTGGTTTGTATGCTTTTGAGTAGAACCCTGTTGATGATACATAGGCCTTGTTTCAATTCCCAAACACCGGAGATATAAGGGAGATAGACCCTCGTTAACCCCTTTGATCCTTGAAGTAGGAGTTTCTTTTCTATTCATAAAAAACCCTCATTTTTCTAACTTAGGGAAGGGTAGAGTTCAGTTAATCTGATCGAGCATTCAGAAGAGCGCAATCAAAGGATCTTGTTAGTGTTTTAAGTTCAATTTTGGTAAAACTAGGCTTTAGAAATGTCTTGATAGATTTCATGACATTCGATTGAAGATAAATCCTACTGGACAAGGATGGTAAAAGTACATTTCGAACAAGGAAGCTAAAGGCTGTGGAAATTACTGAGAAAGCGATCGATGTCATGCAGATGTTATGACATTGATTTGACATATTACTGCGAATCGGTTTTCTGAGATTTTTAGGAAGTTTGTTGAGCATTTATTTATGTTTTACATTATTAGAAAGCATGCTCACGTGGCTGCTAGGTTAATCTTAATTAAACCTAAATTGGTTGTTGAACAAACCATGTTTTAGGAAAATTAAGTAAACCCTAGCTATCTTTATGGAAGCCAATGAAGATTTAGGATTCTTATATAAACCACTTACTCTACAGCCACGCCTCTGGATTCCATTGAAGACATTGAAGGCTTTTGTTTGTGTCTTTATTAAGGATAATGGTTTGTGTAATTCTAGTTTCTCTTATCAATTGATAAGTGCATTGGACTAGGATTTGTTGTAAGGGTAGTTTATCACTCAAAGCTTTAAAGCACAGTGTTTGTCTCTTGATTAAAGCTTTGAAGCAAGATCAAGATATTTTATTGAAGTGTGTCTTCACAATTCAATTAGTCAATAGGTTGATATCACTGCGGTGATTGAGGGGAGTGGTAGGAACTCGGATCTAAGTAGGACTTAGGTTGAAGTGTCATTGGGTAGGGATTAAGTGAGGAGTTGTAAGCGGGTGAGTTTAACTACAATTGATACTACTAATAGTGAATTTCCTCCACGGCTTGGTAGCCTCAGGGCGTAGGTTTGTTAGAACCGAACTGGGTGAACAACTTATTGTGTTATTCCGCTTTCTATATTCTTGTGTGAATTGTCAAAGCGATGTCGAATCTTGTGTCATAACATTCTACGTGACATTAAGTATCGCTGCCGAATTTCAATTGGCATCGAGGCACCCTTTGTTATTTTGGGTGAGATCTAGGGATAATAGGCGTAATGGATAAAGAAGGAGGATTTGGAGGAAGACCACCTATTCGGATGGGTCTAATTATGATTCTTGGAAGCCTCGTATGGTTGCCTTCTTAAGATCGGTGGATATCAAGGCTTGGAGGCTGGCGATAAAGGATGGAAACATCCAACAAAGGTTGAGAAAGATGGGACTGTCTTGAAACACGAGGAGGAATGGAGCAAAGAGGAAGAAGAGTTAGCTCTAGGAAACTCTAAGGCATTGAATGCTCTGTTCAATAGCATTAGAAACATATTGATTGGTCCATCAATGTGAGTGGCCAAGGATGTTTGGGACACTCTCAGAACTACTCATGAGGGGACATCCAAGGTGAAGGTGTCAAGACTGCAGATGCTCACTACCAAATTTGAGAATTTGAAGATGAAGGAAGATGAGACCATTCATGAATTTCACATGAATATTCTGGAAATTGCCAATGAATCGGGAGCACTTGGTGAAAAGATGTCGGAGGAAATTGGTGAGGAAGATTCTCGGATCCGACCTAAAAGATTTGCAATGAAAGTAGCGCAATAGAAGAGGCCGGACATCGCACCAGAAAGTTGAAGAACTTATTGGATCCTTATGACTTTTGAGATGGGAATCGGTGAAGCTTGACGGGAAGAATAAAAGCATAGCTCTTGTATCAATTCAAGAAGGATGCAAGGTAGAAGATGAGGAGAAGATATACGAATCTATAGCTATGCTTGGAAGGCAGTTCAACAAGCTTATCAAGAGGATTGATCCAAAGTCAAGGTCAAATGTCAAGGACATTGCATCGACATCAACGGATCGTATGACTCCAGCGAGAAGATCAAGTCGAAGACAAAGGAAGTCAAAGCGAGAGTCAATGTCATGAATGTGAAGGATATGGACATATTAAATGAATG
Source organism: Vicia sativa (assembly GCA_021764765.1). NCBI lineage: Eukaryota > Viridiplantae > Streptophyta > Magnoliopsida > Fabales > Fabaceae > Vicia > Vicia sativa. The sequence goes on from CM038793.1 coordinate 256,888,497, forward strand.
TCCCACCTTTCTTAGAAACAAAAGAAAGGAATGGGCATCACTTGGTGCGATGGTGATTGAAGTGAATCGAGGAAGAAGGTGCCAAACTTGTGCACTCACTTGGAGTGTACAATTCAGTATGGATTCTAGTGATGAGGAAGTAACCTTTGAAGAGCTTCTTGAGACCTACAGGAGTGTGTGAAAAAATGGTGAAGTGTGTCGTGAATGAGGGCAAAAGGCGATTGAGAAGTTGGGCGAGAATGTGAAGCTAGAGGTGAGAAAAAGGAAAACACAGCCACTATAAATCTCCTCAGTGATATTGTCATGTTGAACTCAAACTTGATCGGATGTCTAAATCATCAAAATGTTGACATGTCTTGAAAAGTTGGATGAAATTCTTGACTTGAACAAAATCGAAATAAGCATGGTTTAGGATATGTGGTGAAAATGGTGACATCAAGGAGAAGAGACATGGGAGAACAATGTCAAAGCAATTTGTTACAACACAAAGCAGGATATGTATACGGAATAGGGTATGTGGTAAAAGATTTGCTAATAACCGGAGAGGAACAAACACAGGAAGTCAAAGCAAAGAGGATGTCATACCACAAAAGGAAATAGGTGCAGCTCGGGATATGTGAAGGCTAAGAAATTTGTTGATCACAAAAGGAAAAGCAGACCTAATGAACCAATGTCAAGCGGATGTCACAACATTGGGTTCAACATCAAAATCATAGAAACACAGACAAAAGTTTCAAAGATGGATGTTATTATTGTGGAAGGTTTGGTCACATAAAGTCGACCTGCTATAGGCTACATGGGTATCCTAATCAAGTTCCATATGTGAAGCCTAAGTCCTACAAGGCATCATACACTCACCAGTGGAAGAAGAAGAAGACTACAGCTCTGATAGCACAGACTTCTCTTAAAGTATCTTCCAAGGAAGATTGGTATTTTGACAGTGGATGTTCCAAGCATATGACTGGAGATAGAAATCTTCTCATTGATGTTAAGTCTCATTCTACCAACTTTGTTGCCTTTGGAGATGGAGCTAAAGGAGAAATCAAAGGTGTTGGAAACTCAAATTGGTGCGGGTTCCAAACACAGATTGAATCTTCTGGTAAAGGTTTGTTGCAAATCTCATTAGCATAAGTCATTATGTGATATGGGATTCATATCAACTTCACTAAGGCCGAATGTCTTGTGATCAATGATGTACAAGCGGTGATTATGAGAGGTCGGATCAAGGACAAGCTGCTACTTGTGGGAATCGAGAACCCCACTCTGCCATCATGGGCTCTGAGACAAAGATGAAGAGAAAGTGAAGTTGGGGCAACAAGAGCGATCAGCCACACCTCGGAGGAATGAAAAGGATCGAGTTCCATAGAGGGTGATTACCAAATTCACATGGGAAGGGAAAATTTGTGGTAATTGTCTGGACGGAAATCGAATGTCACACTCAATGTCGGACATTTGATCACTCACAATCTTGAAGCAAAGTACTAGGTTCGGAATGAGAGGTTGACCAAGTGTCTTCTTGTCAAATATTACAGGAGAAAAGTGTTGGATGAAATCCTCATTATCGAGGAGGAAATATCATGGTGGCTTCAATCCATGATAATCACTTGGTTTGAAGAGTCTCGACACAATGAAGAATGGCGCCACACTAGGACTATTACCCTTCCACATTTGAAGGTGTCCAAAAGAACAAGTGGAAAAGTGTTGATCAAAGCTTGTGGATAAGGATTTACATTGGATGTGTCCCTTGAGAAGTAATGTCATTCCTTGGATCAGCAAGAAGCAAAATATGTGATCCTATCTGTGTTGGTGAGCTCACAACGGTGATAGCAATGTTCTAGGGTGGTCCGGATGCGAGACACTAATTGAGTACAATGTCATACGGGATGTCATATCTTTGTCTTTGGGACATTGTTACAAAAGTTCTTGAGGTTAGTCGACTTAAGACTTTAAGGACAAATTGGGTTTTGTCAATATGAGGAGTTGTAGCAATTAAGCTGTACCTACAACAAGGGATAAAATGGACTTGTTATTTCAATTGCTCATAAGTGGGTTATTTAAGTATTTTCATCCTCATTTTAAAAGTCCAAGAATAGGAAGAGACACCCACATATAAAGGGTCTCATAAAATTAGTATCATTCTTTCTTCATCTGAAACTCGAAATCCCTTTCCTTTTCGCTCTCGGTCTCTCAACAACCAGCAGAAAAATGTCTTCATCCTCGTCTTCATCCCAAAGGCAGTCTCCATCTCCTCCATGGTGAAGGCAGGAAAATGTTGAATCCATGCAAGTGAAGCAGAAGGTTACTCCATTCTGCGCAATAGCTCGATCGAGAAAAAGTTAAGAAATTGCGCACAAGAAATGCAAGAAGATCACAAGCATCCCCTCGGTAAGACCTCTGTTCCATCATCTTCCGTTCCCCGGAAGAGTGAACCTAGAGTCTAGGTGCTGCGTAGCAATAGCTAGGATAGTGATGAGTATCCTAAATGAGAATCAATATGTACCGGGTTTCAATCCTCTAAATGAAAAGTCGCTAGCCCTAGCTTAGCAGTTGATCCAGATGTCACGAGAGAATGTCAAGACATCCGGTGATCATATTGATTCTCCTATCAAGAATTTGTTGATCCTACATTAAAAATTCAAGTGAGCATGAATGATGCTTGTAATGAAACCCTACTGCTAATGAAGATGTGATTTGATGATGTTCTTGAGGAATCTCCACTAAGTGTATTTCGGATGAAACTCCTGTGACTATATCTCGATAGTATCCTAGAAGAGACTCAGAGAAACCAGTTGATGATAATCTTGAAAAGTCCCTGTTCAAGATTAAAGAATTGGATGAAACCACATCATAGACACGGATGAAGTATTCTCGAGACAATGACCTCATTGCCAATGTTAATCCTAGCATTGCAAAGAGGATGATGAGAAGAAAGGAAAACAGGCTGCCGTGTTAAAGAAAGGTTGATGTAAATGTTTCTAAAGTGAGAAGCAGACCGTGAACCCTCTACAAAGAAATGTAGAGCAAAAGCTGGTGGTGGCTCGGACCCAAGAGGACACCAATTGTAAAGAAAAGAAAAATGCAGATCTTGAGTCGATCAAGATTAGAGTTTGATGTTGAAATGAATATCACGACATCCATCCAAGGAAGAAGGCAACTCTTGAAAGCCCATGGTGCACAAGTGGCCATTGACAACATCTCATTCCATCATCCACGAGAATCTTTGAGAGATGGAAGTATGTTTGCTGAAGAGGATTGCTTTGGAGGGGTTGAATAAGAGTGCTGGGTGTAAAGATTATAAATATGATTAAGGAGGCGGGGATGAAAGCATGGAGAAACTCTCAAGCTATTATGAAACTTTGGTAAGAGAGTTTATTGTCAATCTCTCAAAGGGCTGTGGGGATAGGAATTCTGATGATTACCAGACTGTTTATGTGAGGGGGAGAAAAGTCTAGTTTTCTTCAAATGTGATCAATAGATTCCTAGGTAGATCTGCTAACACTCGGGTGGAGGCCGACAACAAGATTTGTCAAACCATCACTGCCAAACAAGTCAGACATTGGCCATTGAAGGGAAAGATTTCTGCTAGCAAATTAAGTGTCAAATTTGCTATTCTTCACAAGATTGGTGCAGCCAACTGGGTTCCCACGAATCACAAGTCAACCATCTCCATTGGTCTGGGGAGGTTCATCTTTGTTGTTGGAACAAAAGCAAAGTTTGACTATGGAAGCTACATTTTTATCGATTCTTAAACATCTTGTGATTATGCTATAAAAGGACCAATAGCATTTCCCTCCCTCTTGTGTGGTATTATAATGATCAATACGATATACTTGGTGAGATTGATGCAAGAGCCCCTGCTCTTGGATTCCACTACAAAGCTTTCCAAGGAAGCATGTCCCGGACATTGTCATGACATCTGTGAGACATCAATCAAAGAAAATTCTCAAGCAAATGTCATTCTTTGTGCTAAGAGCAACTTGCAAGGAGCTTGAAGCAAGAAAGCAAAGTCTGGAAGCCCTTATCTCTCAACTAAGCGGAAGAGGTTGAGGATGAGAGAAAGCGATAATGATGTTGTAAGTGATCTTGAAGATGATGATATTCGGATGGTGGTCTGAAGAAGGCTACGAAGAAGCTTCCTTCTTAGAAAGCACTTGAAGCTCACCACCCTCTGCTTTGTGTTGCTTCAATATTCATCAACTTTTTATTACATTTTTTCAATTTGTTTGGATAGTTTTTGTTGACAAATTTGTAAGGCCTTGTCAGAGGTGTACCCCTAACAATATTGGTACTTTCTTTATTTTTTATGCTTGCATGCTTGAGGCAATTGTATGGTTTCCTTTGGCCCATTGTGGCTAAAAGGGGGAGAAGAAATACTGTGGGAAGTATTGATTTTTGGGAAACTGTATGGGGGAATTGTATGGCCTATATTTTGTGGGCAATTGTATTTGGGGCAACTATGGGAAAATGTGGGATGTTTGTATGGGTAGAATTTATCTTCTCTTAGTGCTAGTTACTTGAAGCTTAGGAAAGCTTAGGAAAACTTAGAACTAGGTTGTTAGTCTTCTGCTGCATTTTGTACTCTGATAGGTCTAGTAGTTTTAGCCAAAAATGTGCCAAAGGGGGAGTTTGTTAGTGTTTTAAGTTGGCATCAATTTTGGTAAAACTAGGCTTTAGAAATGTCTTGATAGATGTCATGACATTCAGAGATTGAAGATAAATCCTACTGGACAAGGATGGTAAAAGTACATTTCGAGCGGAAGCTAAAGGCATCTTTGGAAATTCTGAAAAGATCGATGTCATGGATGTTATGACATTCGATGTATACGCCGAATCGGTTTTCTGAGATTTTCGGGAAGTTTGTTGAGCATTTTATTTATGTTTTTGTTATTAGAAAGCATGCTCACGTGGCTGCTAGGTTAATCTTAATTAAACCTAAATTGGTTGTTGAACAAACCATGTTTTTAGGAAGAATTAAGTAAACCCTAGCTATCTTTATGGAAACCCAAAACGAAGATTCGGGTTGCTTCTATATAAAGAATTCAACCCTTACTCTCTGACTCGCCTCTGGATTCCATTGAAGACATTGAAGGCTTTTGTTTGTGTCTTATTAGGATAATAAATTGGTATTGTGTAATTCTAGTTTCTCTTGTGAGCCAAGCAACTATCAATTGATAAGTGCATTGGACTAGGATTTGTTGTAAGGGTAGTTTATCACTCAAAGCTTTAAAGCACAGTGTTTGTCTCTTGATTAAAGCTTTGAAGCAAGATCAAGATATTTTATTGAAGTGTGTCTTCAAAATTCAATTAGTCAATAGGTTGATATCAACTGCGGTGATTGAGGGAGTGAGTAGGAACTCGGATCTAAGTAGGACTTAGGTTGAAGTGTCATTGGGTAGGGATTAAGTGAGGAGTTGTAAGCGGGTGAGTTTAACTCTGAATTGATACTACTAATAGTGAATTTCCTCCACGGCTTGGTAGCCTCCAGACGTGGTTTGTTAGAACCGAGCGGGTGAACAACTTATTGTGTTATTCTTGCTTTCTATATTTCTTGTGTGAATTGTCAAAGCGATTATCGAATCTTGTGTCATAACATTCTGTGACATTAAGTATCTCTGCCGAATTCGAGATACAATAATGGTTATCCTCCAAAGGTGAGAAAGTCAAGCGCAGCAGTCAACCCGTTTGTCAACGTGGAATCCCTCAAAGACTCAGACAGTCACTATCACTTCCAACAAGTTGAATATGGTGTAGGGATCACACGATTCATTCTAAAAAAATGGAAGAGAAGCGAAAAAATGATGAAAAGAAAAATAATAAAAAAAGCCCGCTAAGTCGAACTTGGTAATAAGTCGCTTAGGCAAAAAAGGGTAGAGATTCTCAGTAAGAGAACGAAGTCGTGTGATCGAACACCCAAATTAAAGGTGAGTGGCTATCGTGTCCATTAACCTTGTGGGTTCCTCGAGCATGTCCAAGAAATCCTCAGCAGAAGCTGCCCTGCCATACTCCTTTGAGAGTTGAATGCTCGTGTCAAGTTGACTGAATTTAGGATTGGAGAACATCACGAAGGGGGTGGGCACCAGATATTTTGAGCCTAAAAATCTCTTTTTTGAAAACCGTGAACCAGACCACGTTACAACCCTCAAAAGTCCTAACTGAAGCATGGGTTAACTCGAAAGCATACTACGATGAGATAACATTTTCCTGACTCCTAAAGTGTGTGCTGTTTGTGTTGGTATCATATGTTTGTCTTGTCATTTTGAAAAAGAAAAGATGTTGCGTTCTAACAGTGTTTTATTCACGAGTAGTCATAGTAATTTTCCATAAAAACTTCAAGACTTACATAAGTGTTGTATTTGAATTTTCTTTCTCAAAATAAACATTTTTCTGCATGCGAAACAACTGTTTGACGTCAATTAAGTTTGCGCAATGAAGACCGAAGCAGGATTTCACCTTGTCAAAGGAGAGGGCCTCGACCCTACGGAATTGAAAGATAATATTTTCAAAGAATTGATGATACACCAGGGGCATTTTATCTTAAATCAGTTCTATCTGTATTTCAACAGAGATTCTCCCTGGTGAGTTTCATTTCATTTTAGACTTGGGGCAGTTTTGGTTTCATTGAACCAGCAGGATTGGTCACATGGGGCATTCCCAGTGACACCGAAGTCTCTACTTCTCCCCAAAAAGTCTCCCAAAGTGAAGAGAGTATATCTGGATGATTCCCCAGTTTTTACCTGAAGGTTGTCTATTCCCCAGTATCGTCAAGTGTATAGTTTTTGTCTAATAGGTTGTGATTGGTGAGATTTCTTGATTAAGAATCTTTATCCCCAATGAAGTGATGTTATTGTGGTCTTCATAGAAGAATGCCCATTCGAGGTGGAAGGTTTATTGATGACCCCTTTAATTCCCCAGTCGGGTTGTTGCACTTGGAAGTTCTTATTCAGGAATCACCCCCTCTTCCCCAGTGTGTTAGTTATTCATCTAAGATTTCTTCTTCAAGGTTTCTCCTCTCCCCAGTGAGGAAATTTTCTTTCAAGGTTGTGGCACAATATTCCCCATTCCCCCAGTGGAGTTGCCCCCTTCATTTCCCTAGTGGAGCTGTCCTATATGAAGTGTCTTGTTTCTTCATGCCCAGATGAGCTATTCAACCTGGACTTCTATTTCTAAAAACTCGCCCATCTCCTTAATGAGTATCGCCCGAGACGTATGCTTTTGTGGGTGTGCATCCCCATGTGAAACCAAGTCTCTCCAAATATTAGTTTTGATGAAGACATCTTTTAGAAGCAACTGATCATGACAAAAGAATGGAAAAAGCCTTGAAGATTAGAAGAAGAATTTTTAAAGAATCAACAATATCAAAAGGTATAAATAAATCTTAAACTTGAATATAGATGTTCACAAATATGCATTCATAATCATATACATATCCCATATGTTTAACAAAAGAAAAAATTATGTTTGAAATAATTTTCAAAAAGAATTTCTCAAAATAAACTTTCAGGAACCGGTTCCTACCATACGAGAACCGGGTTCAGTTTCAAAAAAACCACTGGATTTTGTACGGGAACGGGTTGTACCTATAGGGAACGGTTCCTGCATGTAAATTGAATTCCTAGTTGTAACGTTCACTAGGAACCGGGTTACTGTGTCGAACGGTTCCCAACAATTCGATCGAAATTTCTTTTGATTTTTGAACATATTTCAAATGGTATTCATTCATGGTTGCATTGCATCTTTTCATACTAAAAGGCATGAATGAAAAGGGATGTGTGAAATTATAAATAATGCAGAATTTTTAAATTCAAAATAACCTTCTTCAATTAACAATTTTCATCATTCATATTTTCATATTCTTCCAAACTTTCAAGTGTTCATACAAAGTCATAATTTTGTGAAACTTGCATTATACATTTTCAATCATTACAAGTTTCATATATGCATTGTGAACATTTATAATCATTGTTGAGAATTGTTTATTTCTTGAAGAAGAAGATCAATCAAAGATTGATAGTGCTCTCCATCTTTTACAAATAAATCATTGTATTACAAAAGGAAATTATTCCCCTACTATCCAGGGTTGTTGGAAGTAAGTGTTGTGATTTGAAGAGGATTGTTCTTCATTCACATTAGTGTTTGGTTTTTGACCTTAAAGGTATTAAGAACCTTTGGTCTCCCTATAGGTTAGATATTAGGCTTCACCTTTTGGTGTGAATAATGTCGATAATTCTGACTATAGTGAAATCTCTTTCGTGTTGGAAAGGGGACTGGAGTACTCTCGGATTGTGAGGGGAACCAGGATATATCTTTGTGTTCTTTACTTTTCTGCTTTTATTGCTTTCATCACATCATAACCAAAAGGAAAGAAACACTTGTTTAAAACTTCATATACCAAACCAGAAAAATTAGTACAAGTTTTCATTAAACCGGATAAAATTTTAAAACACCTAATTCACCCCCCCCTCTTAGGCGCACTCTCAGACTTACAATTGGTATCAGAGCAAGTTATAGGTAACTTGTTCCTAAATATCCAGAATGGCTTCCTCAAATCCAAATCCGGTTTTCAAAGATGGTGGTAGTAACAACAAGCCTCCATTGTTTTGTGGTGAATACTTTGACTTTTGGAAAATTCGCATGAAGGCTCATCTTGAAGATTAGAAGAAGAATTTTTAAAGAATCAACAATATCAAAAGTTTTAAAGGCCAAGTGGTATCTCATATTTTGGGAATACCTTAAAGGAAGAATTCTTGGCATAGTCAAAGTTGGAACACTTTAACTTTCACATCCTTTGAAGATGTTCTTTATGATGAAGGACTAAAGCACAATCTTCTAGAAAGACAACTTTATGACAAAAGTCTCTTACATGAGGTAAAAATCATAAGTATAAGTTGTTTCTTTATTTCCAAAATTTCACTATATACTTTGTGAGTCTTTTCCCATCCTTTTTGCTAATGACAAAGGGGGAGAAGATATACATGTGTATGTGTATGCTTGTCTCTAACTATTGCAGAGCCCCAAAGATGTAAAATTATCTTAAATCAAGGGAGAGCTTTGATCAAGGGGGAGTTATCAAAGATAGGGGAGCATTCACATAAGGCACTATCATTTGTTCTACATATTAAAAGCACCTCAACTTTCAATGGGTTGTCATCATCAAAAAGGGGGAGAATGTGAAACCAAGTCTCTCCAAATATTAGTTTTGATGAAGACATCTCTTAGAAGCAAATGATCATGACAAAAGAATGGAAAAAGCCTTGAAGATTAGAAGAAGAATTTTTAAAGAATCAACAATATCAAAAGGTATAAATAAATCTTAAACTTGAATATAGATGTTCACAAATATGCATTCATAATCATATACATATCCCATATGTTTAACAAAAGAAAAAATTATGTTTGAAATAATTTTCAAAAAGAATTTCTCAAAATAAACTTTCAGGAACCGGTTCCTACCATACAGGGAACCGGGTTCCAGACTTTTTCAAAAAACACGCCCCTGGATTTTGTACCAGGAACCGGGTTGTACCTATAGGGGAACCGGTTCTGCGTGTAAATACAATTCCTAGTTGTAACGTTCACTAGGAACCGGTTACACTGTGTCGGAACCGGTTCCAATAATTCGATCTGAATTTCTTTTGATTTTTGAACATATTTCAAATGGTATTCATTCATGGTTGCATTGCATCTTTTCATACTAAAAGGCATGAATGAAAAGGGATGTGTGACATTATAAATAATGCAGAATTTTTAAATTCAAAATAACCTTCTTCAATTAACAATTTTCATCATTCATATTTTCATATTCTTCCAAACTTTCAAGTGTTCATACAAAGTCATAATTTTGTGAAACTTGCATTATACATTTTCAATCATTACAAGTTTCATATATGCATTGTGACCATTTATAATCATTGTTGAGAATTTTTTATTTCTTGAAGAAGAAGATCAATCAAAGATTGATAGTGCTCTCCATCTTTTACAAATAAATCATTGTATTACAAAAGGATATTATTCCCTTACTATCCAGGATTGTTGGAAGTAAGTGTTGTGATTTGAAGAGGATTGTTCTTCATTCACATTAGTGTTTGGTTTTTGACCTTAAAGGTATTAAGAACCTTTGGTCTCCCTATAGGTTAGATAGTAGGCTTCACCTTTTGGTGTGAATAGTTTGTCGATAATTCGACTATAGTGAAATCTCTTTCGTGTTGGAAAGGGGACTGGAGTACTCTCGGATTGTGGGGAACCGGGATATATCTTTGTGTTCTTTACTTTTCTGCTTTTATTGCTTTCATCACATCATAACCAAAAGGAAAGAAACACTTGTTTAAAACTTCATATACCAAACCAGAAAAATTAGTACAAGTTTTCATTAAACCGGATAAAATTTTAAAACACCTAATTCACCCCCGCTTAGGCGCACTCTCAGACTTACACCCCAGTGAGTATCCCCAGTGAATATTGCAAGAGTCATGTGCAAATTTTCTCCTATCATTGACCAAAGATTGGTTGCTCCCCATGAAGTCAAAGGAATCTTTATCTCTGTGACGTTTGGTATATTCCCCATTGAAGTCCAGTCTCCATTTGGATTTCCTCTTCAGAAGTCACTGTTTCGCCTGGATCTTCTCTGTCTTTGCCCGATTTCATTTGGCATCTTATCAGAATCAACAATTTCATCCAGAATTACTTCTTCAATGACGTCTGCAATTTATTTTTGCAACCCTTCCACAGTGATGGTAGCGTGTTTCTACTGGCTACACAAGTTGTTGCTCCCCACAGAGTTTAATCTCTTTGAAGATTATCTCCCCAATGGGATTTGCAATTTATTTTTGCAAGTCTTATCAAGTTTTGGCTTGGTGCTTGATTGGCTTTTCGATTAGCCTTTCCCTGGTGAAACATTTAATCATGCATCATTACATTGCATCCTCAAAGGGTAATTTTCCATAATCTTTTGGAACTTTACTCCATAGAAAAAGTATCAAACATGCATTGAAACATAAGTCTTTATTGCTACTATGTTCCCCAATGAATCTGCTAATTTCAAATTATTTCCCTAGTGAGGCCTCTATCCTCAATATCTCTATACAAGTATTTTGTTGTTCATTCAATTTGGTTGAGTGTTTACTCAGCGTTGTGGTTGTAGCCCAGTTTCTCTCTGGTGAAATTTCATTGGTTTAGTCCCTACTACCTTTGTTGGTTCATTTCAATGTCCACCAAATATATCTTTCAAATGTCAGTTTTGTCCTAATAAGCATTTCAGCAAGTGTCTTGGAAGTACGCTCTAATCACTTTGCTTTGGGTCGAGTTTTGTCTCGTTACCCGCGCATGAAATCCAGTTGTTGTATTGGTACTCATCTAGTTTTTTTGTCTAACTAGTCTTCATGAGTCGAGTCTTATCTCATTTTGTTTCTTACTCCCAGGATTCTTTCAGTTCCATCATACTGTCTATTTCGGGTTAAAACCTTTCCCTGTTACTCCGTAGATTCAATCAGCTTCGTCTACTGTCTATCTTCGGTTGGGATGGCTCTATTATAACTATTGGATTCAATCAGTTTCGTCTACTGTCTATCCTCTAGTTTGAGAACAGAAAGTGCTCTGAGAAACATGTGCTCTCATCACTTCGCTTTGGGTCGAGTTTTGTCTCTTCGCCTGTGCATGAAATCTAGTTGTTGTCCTAGTACTCATCTAGTTTGTTTCATCTAACTAACCTCCATGAGTCAAGTCTTATCTCGTTTTGTTTCTTACTCTTGTGATTCTTTCTGTTCCATCATACTGTCTATCTCAGGTTGAAACCTTTCCCCGTTACTCCGTAGATTCAATCAGCTTTGTCTACTGTGTATCTTCGGTTGGGATGGCTCTGTTATAACTATTGGGTCCAACCAGCTTCGTCTACTGTCTATCCTTTAGTTTGAGAATAGCAAGTGCTCTGAGAAACATGCACTCTCATCACTTTGCTATGGGTCGAGTTTTGTCTCGTTTCCCATGTGTGAAATCTAGTTTTTGTCCTGGTACTCGTTTCTAGAAAGTGTCGTTCTTCTAGTTCTATCGAGTCAAGTTTTTTCTCATTTGATGTCACTCCTTGGATTCAATCAGCGTCATCTACTGTTTATCCTTGGTTGACCTGTCTCTTTCATACCTTCGGTTTGTCACGGTTTCTACTATTTACCTCTGGTTGAGACAAACAGGTGTCCCTAGAATCACGCACTCTAATCACCTTGCTCATAGGACCTTTTTCGTAGTTGTCCTATTGTGTATGTTTTCAGAGTCTAGTTTTGTCTAGTCTTCTGGTTTGAGTTTCATCTCATAATATGAGTCTTATCTCACCCCTTCTTGTGATCTGGTTTCATCCTGACACGTACTTTTCGAAGTCTAGTTTTGTCTAGTCTTTCGGTTTGAGTTTCATCTCATCTCTATTATAGTCTGCGTTACAATTTCGTCTTGGAGTATATCTTTGGAAGGCTAATATTCATTAGACTCTCTCGCATGTTAAAGCATGTTATTTGGGGCTCTTATATGAAACCAATTTCATTTGGGATTCTCTAAGTCCAGCATTCTCTGGCTCCCTTTGGAAAGCTTCACTCTTCTTCTCAAGAGTGTAAATTTTTGGGTTCTTGTGTAGTCAATCCTCTTCCACTTTGAACGCTTGAAGGTTTCCACCCGTTCTCGCTTATCAAGTTTAAGAAGATTGAATACGGGCAGCTGTTGCACCCCAAAATTTACCCTCTTGATTTAGGCTTATGTTTCATCATGAACATCATATTACATTGCATTCATATCTCTTGATAGGATCCAAGCTCTTTGGGTTTTCAAGATCTCTACAAGTTAAGGAAGTTGATTGGGTTAGCATACCCTTCTGAAGGAATCCCAAGTTTCCATATCTGTGGATCTTTCAAGTCACAAGGTGTATTATACCTCAAGACATTCCACTTGTCTCGTTGATCCCACAGGAATTGAAGTTTTAAAGAGATTTGGTGGGAAATTCATCTGTGGCATTCATCTGATGAAATTAGGGTTTTGGTCCTCTGTGGAGTTTAAAGCTTGGATGAGTCAATTTCTTGAAGTATTACCTTCTTATCATCATTTGAGTTATCATGGTTCAAAAGATTGCTCAACACATTCATAAGATTTGAGGTTTTGAAGCTTGATTGGTCATCTCCTAAAACATGGAGCAAAATTAGGGTTTTGCGTAAAATCAGGATTTCTTCAAATTTCTCACCCAAACTTGATTTCACTTGTTTCTATATGTTGTTGGACATCTATGAGTGAAATATTGAGGCTCAATTTTGAGTAGAAGCAAGTTAATTGATCACAAGGGGAAAAATGGTCATTTTGGTCAAAATCAGTCAAAGTCAGGAGTTGACCAAGTGGCCTTTTGGTCAACCATCAATTCAAAGATCCTATTTTCATTTTTCATGAACAAATTCACCATTGAATCAAGAAAGTTGAGGAAATTGGAGTTAACTTGTTCTTGAAGTTATTTGAAGTTTGAAATTTTTTCTAAGTGTTCACCCTATGGAACTTTGACACATCATAACTTTATCAATTTTTATCCAGTGGTTGCATACCATACATTTCTGGAAAGCTTGGAAAAAATCCTACAAGATTGCCGTTGTTTAAAATTTCTCAAAAATGCACCATTTGAGAGATATTTGAGTTAGAAGTTTCATGCACAAATTTTGACCAAGGCTGGGCAAGCTTGCATTTTTCTGGGCATTTCTTTGAGGAATTTTCACAAACAGGTGGTGAGCATAATGTTGAAGCTTATATCTTTTGATTTAATTGGGATTTTTGAAAACCACTTCGTGCATTTTGAAGTATGCCATGAGAGCTTTAAATGGAACTTTGAATCATGTCATTTGGTTCAAAATTGATCAAGATACAAGGCTCACAAGTTCAGGTCATGAAGCCGAATCAATGCACAACCATGCAAGCCAGGATGCGCGCGTGACTGCCTAGAATTCGCCTTGCTTGTGCACAACTTTGAAGGATCATATCTCACTCATTTTTGCTCCATTTTTAGTGACCAAAGCTTGTTTTGATCCTCATGCCAAAAGCTATTGATGTGTACCAAAAGGCCAAGGAATGCACGAGTCATTCGTGAGAAAAATGAAGAAGAACAAGGTGGCATAAGGCTGATTTTGAGTAGCTTGATTTTGTGAATTTTTCAACTTGTTTTATGCAAGTTTGTTTCAAGCAAGCATTATGGGATTCGAAGCAGCCAGCTAGCACACATTCGTTGCCTTAAAAAGCCAAACATTTTGAGCATTTTTTGCTCACATTCTTTTCATGCACATTTTGATTTTTTGTATATTTTTAGCAAACTTGAGGATTAAACGACGTGAGCCACGCCTCCACTACTGATCCAGCTCATCAAAACGCATGGAAGCAAGCAAGAAAGAGAGCAAAATGCAAGCCATGCCAAAGATACCATTTTTATGATTTTTTTGCACTAACGGATTTTTGGAGCAAAAGGACCAAGCTACCCTCTCTATTTCTCACACATTATAAGTAAGAGGTCACACATGAGCCAAGGAGCTTCCTCTCTCTCGTTTTCCAGATCCAAATCCCTCTGCATTTTCTCAAATTTTCTCACATGGAAGTTGTTGCAAATTGGTTTTGAAGTGGATTTTTTTCATCATTCAAGCTCCATTGAAGATCTAAGAGCAAGATTGTGGTATTTTCTCTTCAAATCCAGAGGCATATTTGGATTTATTTTCCAAATCAAGAGGTAACCTTCAAACTTTGAATCTGAATTTCTAGCTTGCATTTGATGAATTTGATAATATGTATGCGTGGTTAGCTGGCCAAACACTAGGTTTGATGTATAATTTCAGCTGTTTATGAAGCATATTGCATAGCATGAATTTCTGAAAATCCAAATTTTGGATGATTTTCTCGTTCAGATTTCTTGATGTGTGATGGATCATTTGATGTTTTACAAGTTGTGTGTTGTAGCTTTCCATGTGATCTTTATTTTGAGCTTTAAATCGTTTAATTTGGTTAAGAATTGAGTGAGATACGATTGCTAGAAGTAGCTTGCTCAAAACTGGAAAAACACGTGAATTAGGGCATGCTAGAGGTTGAAGACGATGTGTTGGCGTGTTCTGATTGGTCCATGCATTTTTGAATTTTCATTTTTATTATTTAGTATTTATCATTTTGCATCAATTAATTTTGCATTCAAAAATCATCCAAAAAATTCAAAAAAATTACCACGGGCTCAAAATGATTTTAAATATTTTATGAAATTTTTTCCAATTTTCTTAAAATGTTTTGACTAGTTAAATAAATTATGATTTTAATTAATTAAATTTCCATTGAAAAATTCTTAAAAAATACTTTCCAATGTTAGAAAATTCTACAAAAAATATTTTGAGTCCCCTAGAGGAATAATTTTGAGTTTCTGAGTTTTATTTTACAATTTTTGCATTTTTGCATAATTAAATAAATTCATGCATTATAGTGCATTTTATGCATATTTAAATTGTTAAAAATATTTCCAAGGATATAAAAATACACAAAAAATATTTTGATCCATTTAAATCATATCCCATGCATTTCTGAATTTTAATTCAGCATTCTTGCATTTTTTCTATTTTTAGACAATTTCATGCATTTTATGCATATTGAAATTGTTAAAAAAATATTTCCATGCATACAAAAAACATATAAAAAAAATATTTTAATCCATTTAAATCATGTCTCATGCATTTTTTAATTTTATTTCAGAATTCTTGCATTTTTTTCATTTTTTAACAATTTCATGCATTATATTGCATTTCATGCATATAAAAAATGAATAAAAATATTCTAGCTCATTTAAACCATAATTCATACATTTCTGATTTTTTATTTGATGATTTTGTCACTTTTGCATAATTAAATTAATTTTAGCATGAAATACACAATTTGCATCACCCATTTTGCATTTTATTTGTTTTTCACCATTTTCCTTGAAAATAAAAAATGCCAAAAATATTTTTAATCATGTTTAGGATGTTGAGTCACTATTTCCAATTTTTATAGATTTTTATTTCTGACTTTTACATTTTATACTAATTTTTCTTGTTATTTGGTCATATGAGCATAAATATTGATAGTGTTGACCTTTTTGAATTTTATTTTGACCTTTCCATGAACTTTTGGATTGAGCAAGTATATGTCCCTAACTTGTAAGAGATTTGAGCTCGTCATTTTATTTTTATTTGGATTTTACCTTCCATTTTTCTATTTTTGTGGAATTTCTAAAGTGAGCATACCATGAGGCCTAGTGTAATTGAGTCTAGCTTCAATTTGAAGTTTGTGGATATGATTTAAGGTCAAGCTTTGGGTATGTGATAATCATTTGAGTGCTCTAGTGATATGTGACATGTTTTCATTCATTGAAAATCCCATGTTAGTCATTAAGTTCCACTTTGAACACAATGTTTTCATGGTTCTTGAAACTCTATTTTGATAATGCATTGGTTCTTTGACCCTTCTCTTGTATAGTTTATGTTTCTAATTGATGTTTAGGGGGGAATGATAACCTCAAGGATGGTCTTCTAATACTTGAGAGACATTTGACCTCAAAGTATCACTTTGATCTTTAGTTAGAAGTTTGATCTTCATTTCATTTGTTGCATCCTTGTGCATGGATTGTAAGGTGAGGTATGCATTCATGCAATTCTTTAAGAATTTACTTCTCACTCCCTTATTTCATCCTTATAGCATATTTAGGGCCTTGATTCCAGTTTTATTGATTCATTTAAGCCCCTAATTTGCTCAAGCTCATGCAACTTTTGTTGATTAGAATATTACCAACTTATGCTTTTGGTTGTACCACTTGTGTTGTATGCATCATCCATGGTTCTAGCAATCCAATTCCAATTGGATCTTTGATTTTTAATTCTGACCTTGTACATTATGTAATCAATAACTCAATGCTCTTTGATTCATTGACTTGCAATCAATTGTAATGTCATCATGATGACCTAGAAGAGCTAGATTTTCTCTTTTCTTCTTCTATTGTTTGGTTGAAACATACCTTGAGGGATTATAGGTTCATGATTTTTGAGGCATGTCACTTCAATTGACATTACTTTAAGATCGTGACAAGCATCTTGTGAGGGTTCTATCATCACCCTATGACATACAAGACATCTTTCCCTTCCTACAAATCTTAATCAATGATATTTGATCTAAGATAGGTGGTATCTTGCTTTGGATGATTTTGTTCATTAAATAGGTGATTTGTTTGTGTATGGAAGATTTATCTTCTATATTTGGTTGCTCATGAATTATATCTTGAGTTAAACTTATGACACAAGTCACACATGGTTTTAATTTTCCAATTAAAACTACTTTATCTAAATCTTTCTTAGGTGTCATGTTTAGCTAGTTTAGATGTTTCATCCAATGGACTTGTGTGTGTGAGTCTTCCACTTTGTTTGAATTGATTTTGTTTATAATTTACTTAGGTCTTAAGCTACTTACCTTGTATGTTACATTGCATTCTTATCTTGCCTCTTCATCATGATTGACTCATTAACTTGTTTGCTTACTTACAACTAATTCTAGGGTTTAGAATCACTCCCTTCCACTACTAATCTTTGCTATGAATAATAGTGAAGCATGATATTTGGTATTTGTTTTGTGTTTATGTTAGCATCATCTTATGTTCTTGCCATACGTCTCATTTGTCCACAACACTTGACACAAACATTTTAGGACACATTCATCTAAGCACACTTCTAGATGCATGTTTAAACTTTTTCTAGTTGCTTTTGTTTGTGTATTATAAATGATGAATATGTATGTGATGATCATGCATTCTTACCATGCTAGATACAGCCATACATGTCCCCTTATTCTATGAGTTTCATTGTTTTTCATTCATGCATCAACCATGCTCCATTCCATCTTTAGTTGCATTCTAGGTCAAATCTTTAACTAGCTTTTATGTAGGTGTTGTATGTGTACAATTTGAGGCATCTCATGACTTGATAATGTGTAATTTTAATTTCTTTCCATCACCTATCACCTCTGATCCCAACACCATTTGACACTTAGCACATGTGTGCACAAGCACACACACATGCATGCACATG
This sequence comes from Vicia sativa, assembly GCA_021764765.1. NCBI lineage: Eukaryota > Viridiplantae > Streptophyta > Magnoliopsida > Fabales > Fabaceae > Vicia > Vicia sativa. The sequence goes on from CM038793.1 coordinate 256,906,580, forward strand.
TTTACCCGCACTTGCACGAATCGAATGCATTTCTCTGGAGTGTTTTGCTTTTGAATTCTTTGAATACATGTTAAGTGATTTTGTTGATGAAATAACATGTTTGCTACTGTAACTTGTGTATTTTAATACTACTTGATGAATTCCTCTTCATCTTTGCCTCTCCATGGTTTCTTTTAGGTTGTAAACACCTCTTAGGTTAAGTAAGCATTCTAACTAGCTTTCGCACCCATGTTGTAATTGCATCTTTATGACATTTCTTTTATGATTTGATCATTAATTCATTCATGTGATGTTGGTACTGTAATCTCTTCATCTTGACACCTTCTTCTCATGACATATACCTCACACACTTAGATGCACTCGTCTACACGCGTTTGTTGCATGTTTGTGCACTTTTGATAGATTTTCGCTTTTGAATCTTTGTGGTTTATTTTGTATGATGTAAATGAGCATTGACATGATTAGCTACTGACTTATATGTCATTTTATTCTTTAATTGTCTATTAATTTCATCTAAGTCCATCGCTTCGCACAATTAACTCTTTGCATGTTTTTAGGATTAGTTTCGACCTAGTTTGTGAATTAACTTGTTTGTGGGTGTTTATAATGATGTTTGATGTATGTTAAAGATTTGTATAACCTTGTAAATGAATGCTATGTCTACTGACTTCACTTTACATGACACTTTTCATGAGCATATTTCATTCGAATTTCATTGCATTTTCTTCTTTCCTCTTCTTCTTTCTTCTTAGCACTTGTTGGTGCTTGGCATGTGTGCTTTTGCCAAAGCACTTTACTTGATTCTATCCCTCTTCTCACTTGGTTTCCCAACCAAGATGGTTGATTTTATAAGTTCCCCTTAGGTTTCCTCGATTAACTTAGTCATCATGTTTAGACATTAAGTTAGGCATCCATGTGTGACAATTTTAGGTAGATTCTTCCCCTTGTTTATATCCATAACTTAGGAGCAACTTTGCATGATAACATTAGGATTTAGAAGTAGGTTAGTTTCCCTTAGCCATTTTACCTTTATCCATTTGCATTCTTAAAACTAAAATATTGTTTTTGTCAAGTGCATTAAAACATTCTAATAATCTGAAACTTTTTCCAAAGTAAAAGATACAAACCAATTAGTCTAGGATGTTTCGTCGTCCTGTTTGTTGTTGATGTGATAAGTGCCAAAATTAAGTTATTTTGTATATATGTTTAGTGGCACTTATCGGTTCTTTTGTTGATATTCTTCAAATAAATCCCCCGCTTTTTGTATAAATGTGTACATAATAGAATAATTGGTTTTTTGTGTAAATATTGTATCATTTGATCGTTTTTCATCTCTTTTATAGGTATTCATAAATAATTGGAGCATTGAGTAATAAAGTGTCGAAGACACGACTTCAAACGCATGATTTTGAGCAATAAAAGAGGACACATAAAGCAAAGAATAAGTTTTTCAAATATTTCAAAGTCATAAAAGCTTGATATTTATTCATGGTTAGATAGAGCATTGAATAATATTTCCAACGCTTCAAACTGGGCGCAATTCCGAGTTACGATTCTCAAGATATGGCAAAAACAAGATGCTGATTTTTTTCGGAACATCACAGACCGCGCTTAGCGCGAATACCGCGCTTAGCACGCCCTGCGACATCAGAATTCTTTAAAAGGGGCTAAAAACACATTTTTTAGGTTATGGGTTGGGTATTTTTGAGTCCCAACACCATCAACATCATATTTTTGATAGATTTGCTTGGAAAACAACATTGAAGCTTGCATTTGGATGATCCGGAGTCGAATCCCTCGTCGATTGGTGTTGACAAACCAAGAAATGTTTGGTTCCTCTTCTTCTCTTCTCTTTGTAATCTCTTTTGTTGGGTTTTGTATGTATATCTACTCATAACTCATGTATATTTATCGCCCTCGGCGTTGTATAAAGCTTGTTTTACTAATCTGTGTGGGTATTGTCTTGGGTTTTTACTCTATGCTAGGGATTTGAGCTTTACTAGAAATAGATTGCTTAGATTTTTACCTAGGATGATTATCTGTTAGTTTCTGAATACTAGAAATGGGTTTAGATCTAACATTCACTATAGAGTATCCGAACTTAATGCCTCTGCGTTGGTGAAGTATGCTAGAGATGGTTATGGAGGTAACGCAGTTGACTCCTGTGTTGTTGAGATAGGCCAAACATGGATATTGAGATGATATAGGAGGATTCTCAATTTGGGTTAGAAATAACCAAGGTTGTGAGAGGTATGTGATGACATGGACGAGTAAGTAGGCCGAGTATGACATGGGTGGTATATTTAAGTCTGTTACGGGTAGTTTACATTCGTTCCGGATAAGCTGTCTATCCTTTATACTTTTGTTCATTTACTTTTTGTCTTTTATTTTCATTTCTTTTAATCTCAAACTCATTAGCGGTAGAATTGTCGAACGATGAATCAATAACCAATCTCTGTGGACACGATACGATATAACCTAACCGGTATATATCACCCGATAAAAATAATACCAACTTTTTGCTTGTCGCTATACCGCAGCAACATGATGCTTCGCCGTCCTGTTGCTGATGTTTCTCCATCTCATCCTCTAATGTTTTGCCATCTCATCCTTTGATGTCTCGTCATCTCGTTTGCTGATGTTTTGTCATCCCGTCTGTCGATGTTTCGTCATCCCGTCTATAGCTGATGTTTCGTCATCGTGGAGGTGTTTCGTCATCATCTGCTATTTCGTCTGCTAATCTAAAAAACACAAACCAACCAAAACAAGTGAGCCAAACTACGGCGCTGACTTTCCCATTGCACGAGGGAATACGTAGGCATCCTGTCGCGGGGCTAGATCGAGCAACCTTTGTAAATATTTCCTTCTTTTCCCTGTGTTTTCTTTCTTTTATTATTTTCTTTTATTATTTTCTTTTATTTCTTTATTCTTCTTTTCTTTTTGCATGCATTATACCATATACAGATACAGATAGACCTTTACACCCATTATATAGAAAGTAAAAGCGGATACCGTAGAGTACTACGGACGTGTGGGGTGCTAATCCCTTCCCCTCGCGTAACAGACTTCCTTACCCGATCCCTCGGTCGCAAGACCGTGATTTCTCCATTTCAGGTTTACTCGATGTTTACCTTTCCCTCTTGGCGGGATAAAAAACGTTCGATGGTGACTTCATTGATATATAGTTATATCCATTTATTTTCGGCCGGGTGTTTCAATACCAACTGCATAAGTGTACACGCTTCGGTTTGATTCTCCCTATGAATATTGATTTCTGTTTCGACCTACGCGTAATAGGAAATCTAGGTCCTGCACCTTTTGAATACCTGATAAGGAATGAAGTTGTCACTTTATTTACCCTTCCAAACAATGCTAAAGTGAGTGTCCACAATCGCGATAACTAGCTTTATGAGCTAAACCCTCCTGACCATCCACCAACACCTGAAACACCACAATCTTACCAAGTTGTTGATGATAAGATGTCTCATGAGAGTGATCCTGAGACCCCTCCTGGTTACTATGACATTAACAACATTGATGACGATACTAAAGCCCATGAAATAACCAAAGGAGAATACATTGAGAATTTGAACAAAATCTTAACCACACTGGATGTTTATTAGACTGACATTAATGGAATCAAGGACGAATTGAAGAGCATGCGTCTGGACATAATAGGCTTGACTGATATAACTGTGGAACAATTTTATCACATGAATTCAGCTTTAGAGGATTTAAAAACGAGACTTGGATGAAGTAGCAGTGATCAGCATTTGTTTTTACTTTTCTTTCTATTTTTTGTTTCTAGGTAGTTTCTGTTAGTGTTTTAAGTTGGCATCAATTTTGGTAAAACTAGGCTTTAGAATGTCATGATAGATGTCATTGACATTCAGAGATTGAAGATAAATCCTACTGGACAAGGATGGTAAAAGTACACTCAGTGGGAAGCTAAAGTCTGTCTTTGGAAATTCAGAAAATCGATGTCATAACAAATGTTATGACATTCGAGTGACATTCATTCGAATCGGTTTTCTGAGATTTTCGGAAGTTTGTTGAGCATTTTATTTATGTTTTTGTTATTAGAAAGCATGCTCACGTGGCTGCTAGGTTAATCTTAATTAAACCTAAATTGGTTGTTGAACAAACCATGTTTTTAGGAGAATTAAGTAAACCTAGCTATCTTTATGGAAGCCCAGCGAAGATTCGGGGCTTCTATATAAAGAATTCAACCCTTACTCTACAGCCACGCCTCTGGATTCCATTGAAGACATTGAAGGCTTTTGTTTGTGTCTTTAAGGTTAGTAACATTGGTAATGTGTAATTCTAGTTTCTCTTGTGAGCAACTATCAATTGATAAGTGCATTGGACTAGGATTTGTTGCAAGGGTAGTTTATCACTCAAAGCTTTAAAGCATGAGTGTTTGTCTCTTGATTAAAGCTTTGAAGCAAGATCAATATATTTTATTGAAGTGTGTCTTCACAATTCAATTAGTCAATAGGTTGATATCACTGCGGTGATTGAGGGGAGTGGTAGGAACTCGGATCTAAGTAGGACTTAGGTTGAAGTGTCATTGGGTAGGGATTAAGTGAGGAGTTGCAAGCGGGTGAGTTTAACTCGAATTGATACTACTAATAGTGAATTTCCTCCCGGCTTGGTAGCCTCAGGGCGTAGGTTTGTTAGAACCGAACCGGTGAACAACTTATTGTGTTATTTATGCTTTCTATATTTCTTGTGTGAATTGTCAAAGCGATGTCGAATCTTGTGTCATAACATTCTGTGACATTAAGTATCCGCTGCCGAAATTTCAATTGGCATCGGGCGGGCTTGTTATTTCTGGGTGAGATCTAGGGATTATAGTTTCTGGCTTAATGGATAAGGAAACAGGATTTGGAGGTAGACCACCTATTCTGGATGGGTCTAATTATGAGTATTGGAAGCCTCGTATGGTTGCCTTCTTAAGATCAGTGGATATCAAGGCTTGGAGAGCTGCTGATAAAGGATGGAAACATCCAACCAAGGTTGAGAAAGATGGGACTCTTGTCTTGAAACACGAGGAAGAATGGAGCAAAGAGGAAGAGGAGCTTGCCCTAGGGAATTCTAAAGCACTGAATGCTTTATTTAATGGTATTGACAGAAATATCTTCAGACTGGTTCATCAATGTGAGCTGGCCAAGGATGTGTGGGACACCCTCAAAACTACCCATGAGGGGACATCCAAGGTGAAGATGTCAAGACTCCAGATGCTCACTACCAGATTTGAAAATTTGAAGATGAAAGAAGAGGAGACTATTCATGAGTTCCACATGAATATCTTGGAGATAGCCAACACCTCAGGAGCTCTGGGTGAAAAGATGTCAGAGGAGAAGCTGGTAAGGAAAATTCTCAGATCCTTACCTAAGAGATTTGCAATGAAAGTAACTGCAATAGAGGAGGCACAGGACATCAGCACCTTGAAGGTTGAAGAACTTGTTGGATCTCTTATGACTTTTGAGATGGGAATCAGTGAGAATCCTGATAAGAAGAATAAAAGCATAGCCCTTGTATCCAATACTGAAGAGGAGTGCAAGAAGGGTGATGAAGAGAAGATATCTGAAGCCATCGCTATGCTTGGAAGACAGTTCAACAAGCTCATCAAGAGAATTGATCCAAGGTCAAGGTCAAATGTCAAGGACATTCCATCTGACATCAACGATCTTATGACTCCAGAAGATCCGGTCAAGAAAAGGAAGTCAAAGAGGAGTCCAATGTCATGAATGTGAAGGATATGGACACATTAAAGTGAATGTCCCACCTTTCTTAAGAAACAAAAAAAGAATGGGTGTCACTTGGTCCGATTCGAAGTGAATCGAGGAAGAAGCGACTAATCTGTACGCATCTTCGGAAGTTGTAATTGATAATAACTCTAGTGATGAGGAAGTGACCTTTGAAGAACTTTGATACTTACAAGAAACCAGTGGTGAATAAATCAAAAACGATTGAGAAGTTGGAGGCAAAAAGTGGAAGTGAAAAGAAGGAGAATACAAACACTATAAGACATCTCACGGTGAAATTACGATGTTAAATTCCAAGCTTGATCGATGACTAAATCATCAAAATCGACCTGGAACAGAAAAATTGGAAGAAATTCTTCACTTAAAATCGAAACAAGCATGGTCTAGGATATGTGGTGCAAAGGAACACTAGTGACAAGAAGAGGCCTAGGAAACCAAAGTCAAGGCGGATGTCACAACATTGGGATCAACATCGGGATCGAGAAACATGAAGAAGAAGTTTCAAAGATGGAGATGTCATCATTGTGGAAGGTTTGGACACATAAAACCCCACATTATAGGCTACACATGGATACCCTAATTAAGCCTAAAAACATCAAAGTACCATACACTCAAAAGTGGAAGAAGAGAAAGCAATGATAGCTCACACTTCTTAGAGTGTCCGCCAAAAGATTGGTACTTTGGCAGGTGTTCTAAGCATATATGGAATAAAACCTCTGAATAATGTCAAACCTCATTCCATCGCTTTGTTACCTTTGGAGATGGAGCTAAAGGAGAAATCAAAGGTGTTGGAAACTTAGCGCTGGAGTTCCAAATCTAAGTGGAGTCTTCTGGTAAAAGGCTTGCTAACCTCATAAGCATAAGTCACTATGTGATATGGGATTCAAAGTTAACTTCACTAGATCTTAATGTCTTGTAATCAATGATCAACAAGAAGTAGTTATGAGAGGAATCGAAAAAACAACTTACATGTGGGAATCGAGAACACCAACCTCTCATCCATATGTTCCAGACAAAGATGAAAAGGAGGTCAAGTTGTGGCACCAAAACTAGGACATCCGGATCTCGGAGGAATGAAAAGATCATCTCAATGGAGGCGTCGAGGGATACCAAGACTTCACATTGATGAAGGAAGGGTGTGTGGTGAGTTGGAAAGCAAACCGTAATGTCACACCCAATGTCTAGACATCGCACCACTAAAGCTGCGCACATGGACTTGATGGGGCCTATCACAGTTGAAAGCCTTGGTGGAAAAAGATATGCATGTGTTGTTGTGGATGACTTCTCCCGGATAAACTTCATCAAAGAAAAATCAAGTGTTTGATGTCTTTAAGGAGTTGTGCAAAAGACGAGAGAGAAGGAAAGTTGTATTGTCGAATAAGAAGTGACCATGGAAAGAATTTGAGAATAGCAAGTTTGATGAATTATTTCCTCGAAGGATCAACCATGAGTTCTCTTCTCCTATAACACCACAACAAAATGGGGTTGTGGAAAGAAAGAATAGGACTATCAGAATGCGCGAGCAATGATTCATGCTAAGAAACTTCCTATTCATTTTGGGTCAAGCTATGAATACAACACTATGTTCACACAGGTTACCTTAAGAAGGAACTGTCTCCACCTGTATGAGCTATGGAAAGGAAAACCAACTGTGAAATACTTTCATGTGTTTGGGAGCAAATGCTATATTATGACGGATCGTGATCAAAGGAAAAATGGATTCTAAGAGTGATGAAGGCATTTTACGGGATACTCCACAAATGAGCATATAGGGTATTCAACTCCGAACCGGGTTATGATGGAGTCTATTAATGTCATTGTTGATGATCATTATCGGAGCACAATGTCCCATATGATGTTGAGACATGGTTTGAGACATCACCTCAAGTACCGATAAGGAAAATGTTCCTACTCTACTTCACCTAAATCCACGAGGAAGCAAACAAAGATCCCTCAATCGATTCGAAAGATCATCAAAGGATCTCATCATTGGAGACCCAACCAAAGGTGTTGTTACAAGATCCAGCTGTCTCAAACTCCCCGTGTCAAAATAGAGCCAAAGAATGTCAAAGAAGCTCTATGTGATGAATTTTGGATTGGAGCAATGCAAGAGGAATTGAACGGTTCAAGCAACATGAAGTATGGGAATTAGTTCCTAGACCGAAGGAACCAACATCATTGGCACTAAGTGGATCTACAAGAGCAAGTCGATGCGAAGGTGTCACGGAATAAAGCAAGACTTGTTGCTCGACACTCAAGTGGAGGAATTGACTTTGATGAGACCTTTGCACCATGGCTAGGAATCAATCAGCTTCTACTAGGAGTTGCTTGCATTCAAATTCAAAATGTGAAAAGTGCCTTCCTAAATGGCTACTTAAATGAGGAAGTATATGTAGAAACAAATTTGTGGATCCAGTTTTCTGAACATGTCTCAGATTAAGGAAAGCCCTATATGGTCTAAAACAAGCCCCTAGGCCAGGTGACCAAGTTTCTTACAAACAAAGGATACGAAAGGAGGATTGGATAAAACTCTCTTTGTCAAGAATGAAGGTGGAAAGGTTATGGTGGCTCAAATCTATGTTGATGACATAGTATTTGGAGGAATGTCGAGACAATGGTGAAACAATTTGCCAATCAAATGCAAGCGGGTTTGAAATGAATCTCATGGGAGAGTTAACTTACTTCCTTGGATTGCAAGTCACAGATGGAAGATTCAACATTTCTTTCACAAAGCAAGTATGCAAGGAATATTGTCAAGAAGTTTGGAATGGAACCATAAAAGGACTCCTCTTACACATTTGAAGTTGACCAAGGATGCAAGTGGAGAAAAGGTTGATCAAAGTTTATATAGAAGCATGATAGGAGCTTGTTGTACCTAACGGCCGACATTGCTTATGTTAGGGTATGTGCAAGATATCAAGTGAGCCTAAAGTAAGTCACATTAACGGTGAAAAGAATCACGAAATATGTGTGTGGAACTTGCAATTATGGTATCCTATATTCCCATGGATGTGAACCAATGTGGATGCCGTGAATGATAGAAAAGTACCTCGGAGGATGCTTCTTCTTAGGAAACAATCTTGTTTCTTGGTTTAGCAAAAGGTCCCTATCACTAAGTGAATACATAGCAGTAGCGTTGTTCTCAAATAGTGCGGATGAAGCATATCTTTGAGTACAATGTCACACGGGATGTCATGACATTGTCTTGTGACCCTATTAATATATCAAAGAATCCTATATAACACGGTAGGACTAAGCACATAGACATGGACATCACTTCACGAGAGAACTTGGAAGAAGGTGATTAAATTGCCTTGATGCTAGTCAATTTGAAAACTTAAGGAGCAACCGGCATTTGTCATAGGAATTGTAGCAATTAAGATTGCCTCCAAGAAAGGAAGAGACCATTTATTAATTATAAATTGATTATTTGCCTCTTATTTTATAGGGTTCAAGAATGTGAAAAGACTCCTCCATATAATAGCCTTTTCATTTGAAAGTATCATACCTTCTCCATCCCATACTCTCAACCGCCGTCACTCTTGGTCTCGATTCTCAACCTTTCCCAAAGAAATATGTCTTCCTCATCCTCCTCGGACTATTTTCATCTCCCACCACGAGATTAGGGCATTTCTGAAGCCATGGATATTGAACTGTGAAGGTCTCCCTCGTTCAATGGCGACTCTAAGAAGCACGGAAGGATCAAGGTTCATCGCTCCGGTAAGACCACTTTTCCCCTTGAGATAAGAAATAGGGGTACCAAGTATGTAGAGGAAGCCATTGCTAGGATAGTCACGAATCCTAGGCAACATCACTCTTCCAAATTTCCCTTAATCAAAGACCTGCTAGCCCTAGTTTAGCGGATGATCCGGATGTCACAAAGAATGCCATGACATCGATCCAAAGCAACTCATGTGAACCACGATTCTTGATTTCCACAAAGCAAAGGGAGGTATTTACGGTTCTCAAGTTGAGCAAATAACCGCTGGAACTTCCTCAAAGTATAGAGCTAAATTCTTTGGTTGTTCAAAATGCAAAAGGACACCAATGGCCAAGAAAAGGAAAGCTCCAAACACCAAACGAACAAGCCGATAAGATGATCGATCTGTGACAAAGAAGATGCCTCTTCAGAGGAGAGCAACTAATTAAGTTGATGTGTTGCTTTCTTTATCATTTTGTATTACATCCACTTCGTTATTTGTATTACATTACATTTTGTGTCCATTTGTTCTTCTTTTTGGATATTGTAAACATTGTCTGACTGATGTATCCTTATACTTCTGGTACTTAATTAATTCTTTGGTATATTATTTTTTTGTTGCTGATGACACTTTTGATTAAAAGGTTTGGGGACAATTGTATGGTTTCCTTTGGCCCTTTATGGCTAAAAAGGGGGAGAAGAACTACTGTTGATGATAAGATGTCTCATGAGAGTGATCCTGAGACCCCTCCTGGTTACTATGACATTAACGACATTGATGAGGATACTAAAGCCCATGAAATAACCAAAGGAGAATACATTGAGAATTTGAACAAAATCTTAACCACACTGGATGTTTATTAGACTGACATTAATGGAATCAAGGACGAATTGAAGAGCATGCGTCTGGACATAATAGGCTTGACTGATATAACTGTGGAACAATTTTATCACATGAATTCAGCTTTAGAGGATTTAAAAACGAGACTTGGATGAAGTAGCAGTGATCAGCATTTGTTTTTACTTTTCTTTCTATTTTTTGTTTCTAGGTAGTTTCTGTTAGTGTTTTAAGTTGGCATCAATTTTGGTAAAACTAGGCTTTAGAAATGTCATGATAGATGTCATTGACATTCAGAGATTGAAGATAAATCCTACTGGACAAGGATGGTAAAAGTACAGCTCGAGCGGGAAGCTAAAGGCAAATTCGAAAGCAGTCGATGTCATAACAAATGTTATGACATTCGATGTGACATTACAGAATCGCTTTTTCTGAGATTTTTCGGAAGTTTGTTGAGCATTTTATTTATGTTTTACATTATTAGAAAGCATGCTCACGTGGCTGCTAGGTTAATCTTAATTAAACCTAAATTGGTTGTTGAACAAACCATGTTTTAGGAGAGAATTAAGTAAACCCTAGCTATCTTTATGGAAGCCCAAAGCGAAGATTCGGATGCTTCTATATAAAGAATTCAACCCTTACTCTACCACGCCTCTGGATTCCATTGAAGACATTGAAGGCTTTTGTTTGTGTCTTGTTAAGGTTAGTAACAGTTGGTATTGTGTAATTCTAGTTTCTCTTGTGAGCCAAGCAACTATCAATTGATAAGTGCATTGGACTAGGATTTGTTGTAAGGTAGTTTATCACTCAAAGCTTTAAAGCACGAGTGTTTGTCTCTTGATTAAAGCTTTGAAGCAAGATCAAGATATTTTATTGAAGTGTGTCTTCACAATTCAATTAGTCAATAGGTTGATATCAACTGCGGTGATTGAGGGAGTGAGTAGGAACTCGGATCTAAGTAGGACTTAGGTTGAAGTGTCATTGGGTAGGGATTAAGTGAGGAGTTGTAAGCGGGTGAGTTTAACTCGAATTGATACTACTAATAGTGAATTTCCTCCACGGCTTGGTAGCCTCAGACGTAGGTTTGTTAGAACCGAGCGGGTGAACAACTTATTGTGTTATTTACTGCTTTCTATATTTACTGTGTGAATTGTCAAAGCAGTGTCAGATACTGTGTCATAACATTCTCTGTGACATTAAGTATCTGCTGCCAGGAATTTCAGTTTCACTTTCTGCAAATTTAAGATTTCATTTTAATTCTGCACAAGTTTACTTTCTGCAACTTTTAAATTTCTGTCAAAGAAAAAATATTAATTTCAATGCAAACTTCATTTAGTTTTTATTTACAAGTTTCATTCAAGTTAGTGCATGTTACAGCAAATTAAATTCACTGCATATTTATTGCTCTGCTCATTAAATTACTATCAGTAACCTATTATACTGATACTTCCATTTTGCAATTTTGTTCTGATTGTTGGTTGTATGATAATTAGGATGTGTACTCAAATTGACTGATATTGTGTTTAATATATATATTGCTGAATTACTGTGTTGGAATAAAAGCTGTGTTGGAATTAATATGTTTGAATTATGATATAAGTGATGTCCGGTATGGAATTGCAAAAATTGTAGTTGTAACGGTCGTAATAGACCTATGACGATCATAACACGCGTTTCACCGTGTTACGCCCGTCAGCCTTCTGTGACGATCGTCACGCGCATCTGAAACATGTCTTCTGCTATTCCAGAAGTAGTTTCTCCTTCAACCTTCCGACTTCTCCTTCCTTTTCCCAAAACCGTCCACCACCCATTCCAAATTTTTTTTAATCACCCATTATCAACATTTAAATTTCATTACTCTATTCCACTACCCCATTCACATTCCAACTTCCCACATTTCTCCCTACACTATATATTCAACCCATTTCTTCATATTTTCCATATCTCTCAAATCCAACCTTTTTCACGTTTCAATCACCTTGCATGCAATGGCCAACAACCAGCAGCAAATCTCGTACATCATTCTTAGAGAAGGAGGCCATGGAGAAACCCAGAGAACAAAGTTCCAAAAATTCCAACGCCGCGGTCTCCAACTAACTCGGTATGTCGATCTCAACTGTCTAAGGAATTTGGGACTGCTAGAGAGCGTCCAACAACTTATACAAAGTGTCAATTTGTGGCATCTGTGCAGCCAACCACAACCTATCTATGAAACTCTCACTTTGGAGTTTCTGAGTATATTTTCTTACATCACCCCTACTGGAGCCACCAACCAACTCTCTAGCGTGACCAAATTCCGCATGTTCAGCACTGAGTATCAGCTAACATAAACTGATATCGCGCGGATGCTCGGTTTAATTTTTAGTGAAGGTGTCGACCTTCATGTGCCAGATGATTTCAACAAGGAAACATTCAACTTATGGCACAACATGACAAACAATCGTGCAAGCTCTTATGACCACCTCAACGCCACCCAAATCCATAATCCAGCCATCAGATATCTTCACCGCGTCCTTTGCAACACCATCTTTGCCAGAGATAGCAACCAAAAGCTCAAATCCAAGGAGCTTTTCTTCATGCACTGTGCATTTACCGGCCAGCAGATCAATGCTGCTCCATTTCTATTGGCCCATATTCACTCCATCTGCACAAGAGGCGGCAAACCCTTCTATTTCGGAGGGATTGTCACTTCTCTTAGTTTAGCTTTGAATCTTGGTGCCGCTCTCACTCATATGCCTTCTATGGCACCGACATTGCTTACTCTGGACCACCTCATCCATGAGCTGGAAGATGGAAAATTCAACCCTGTGATCCAAAACATCATTTATCATAACATTATTTTGCCTTTCAGGGACCGAATTGATCCATAAAACAGAGCCAATTGGCTATTCGATCCTGCAGCTCCCGAGGGCCATGTTCCTATTCATGAAGAACAACCTGATGCCCCTGCGGACGAGATACAAGAAGAGATGGACCAAGCTACCCCCGTTCGTGACATTCTGGAGACTTCATCCGCACCACCTCCTATCACTCTTGAAGAAATCCTCCGAGCTACCAACAGAATCAAATGGGTGCAGCACTTGCAAGAAAACAACAGGAGCAGTATGAAAGCTTATGTGCACAGAACGCTCAGATTTTGAGTGGCTAGTAGAACATGAACGATAAGATAGACGAGGCCTTGTGTGAGCTAAACATTTTAAGGATGGACGTAAGCACTCTTGGCATCCATGACACAGATACTGAAGCCACGCCTACCAAACGATCACGCACTAGGAGCACAGGACGTGGACATCAGTAGTCTTTATTTTTAGTTAGTTTGCATTTGCCGTTTCTTTTTGTATTTGTATTTCCCCGCTATTATATCACAGGATTGAGGACAATGTCTGATATAGTATGGGAGAGGTACCTTTCCCTTTCCACATTTTCCATTAAACAAGTAATCTTTATGATATTTCTCAGTTTCAATTCTTCCCCACTTTATTTAGCCATACCGATTTTTTTTTGCTTTATCTTCGCATAGCCCGACATATCTACCTTAACGAAATCTTAGTTAGGAAGCCGAGAACGATTCAACAAGATCGATACGGTTATGACACCTTAGACTTCCTACTTATGCGATCCATTTCAATAATCGTTATACCTATATCTTGAGTTTTAGTTCTAAAGTAACCCCTAGTAGTTTATACTAGTAGTCAACACCGTCTATACACAAACCACGTGGGGAGCCGATGAATATAAGTGTTTGATGCCTAATCAATGAAATATCCTTCTTATCTCGCTACTAAAAAAGGAAAATTTGCACCAAAGTACACGATCGCATATAAGAGATGAGCAAACAATGAAGGAGTCCATTGTTGGTTGGTTTAGAGGTATCTGGTTCTGAACTTGGTAGGGCGTGCTACGGCTCGATCACCCACAACCTCCAATTTGGATAATATGTGTAGGGTTTCCACATTCGTGTACCAGACCCCGTGCTAAAAAGGATCAAAGTCACTAACCGGTTACTCCACTACGTGCGTGCTAAGACAAAGGGCTTAATGTGATTGCGCTAGAACGAAACCGGGTGAAATAGGTACAAGAGACTCTAGGTAGAATTATAACAGAATTATTGGACAGTTTGTTTAAAATGGAAGTCCACGACTTAGCTTGTTGCTTGTGTCATTAGTGTATCGTTAGTGTTTTACTTAAGTATCGGTCGAACTGACAATTGATTTCCCGTAATTGTTTCAAAAACCAAAGGTATGTTATGCATGTGCGTCTGATAAAACTTGTCTGATTTTTCTAAATGATTATTTACTTGAGGACAAGCAAAGGTTTAAGTATGGGGGAGTTTGATAACGAGAAATCGTATCGTATAATTGCTATGTTTTTAGTCTGTTTTCATACTGCATTAATCCATTTAACTCCCGATTGTTCCAAGTTTTTATGTCTTTTTACAGGTACAACATGTCTCAAGTCAAATTAGTGGAAAAAGATCATATGAAGGAAGTTAACATGAAAATTAGAAGAAAGAAACAATTTTGCAGAGTTCTGCAGTTTTTGTTTCTGTGACGGTCGTCACACATCACTTGCGATCGTAACGCGCTGCTTGGAGTCTTACGCCCGTCACCTTGGTGTTACGACCGTAACACGCTAATTACATGAAGAATGCCTGTAACATACTTGTGACGATCGTTACAAGCTTAATCCAATTTTATGAAGAATGTGAAGTGAAGACGTGGGCAACGAAAAGAAAGGAGTCTTTTGAGACTCCTACAATCTCTCAACCTCAACAACGCACAGTCTCCCCTGGTTTTTCTCAACAACTGAAGTGTAAAGCCCACGTTCTTATTCTTAACTATCAATTTCTCCTCTATAAATATGAGAAACTTCGATGAAGAAAATACAGAGTTTTATTTTACAAATTTCTTGCGGAAGCTCTGCCGAATTTACGAACCATTTCCCAGCTTTTGTTTTCTTGCTGTTCTTTGCTTTTATTTCCCTTTTTCATTTAATAGCAATTTCCAACATTAGGAAATTGCTATCTTAGTTAGAATTTATTTTTAGCCTCAGACTTCATTTTTAGTTTCGATTCCGAAGGTTCCAATCTTGCCGACTTGTGGAAGAGGGAGCTTGAGGAATAATATTATTATTCAGGTTTTAATCATATTTAATTTTAAGTACAACTTGTTTATGTTCAATTACCATTATTTATTTATCATGAATGCTTTATTGCTTTCCAAATATATTTTCTGGCTGTCTGTTTTAAGTAGCATGTCTAGCTAAATTTCTAAAGTCGGTATGTGATATTGTAATTGAATGGATTAAATTGTTCCTAAGCTAAAATCCAAATTAACTTAATTTCTGGCTGTGACTTTTTATAATTAAAATCAATCTTTTTGTTACGAGAGTAAGAAAAGTAGAATAGGTTAGGATCAAGACCACGAGAGTGTGAGGTTTTAACCGGATAGCTAAAGTTAGGCATTTGATTTAAATACAGCGAGAGCGCTTTAAAATGAATTAGACTTTATTAAGTTTTCAAAGAGTATTTTCTAAACACTTATGGGCTAGTGAGAGCAAGCATAGGGCTTTAGGAGTATAATCCGAGATAAGACCACGAGAGTGTGAGTTGAGGGTTTTTAAACTGATAATTTCTACAGAACCATTTAAGTTAAACTTCTTTATATGCTTAGTTTCGATTAAATCTGCTTAGATTCACTATATTACATACCGACCGCTTTATTATTATTATTTCCTTAATTCAATTTAGTTTCCCTCTACTTTAAATTTTAGAAACCAAACGTGACAACATCCGCCTTATCTAAACTAGCAAACCATTATAGCACTAGAGTGATTACAAAGTCCCTGTGGGTTCGACATCTTTTTATTACTACCGCGATAGGCTGTGCACTTGCAGTTAAGATGCCGTAGACACATTAGGTCGATCGTACATCATCAAGAGACAGAGTGCTCTTTGCCTTAGCTCGAGGACGGAGGTTGGAAAGAGAGAATCTAAACTAAGTTTTGGTAGAAGGACGAAGGGTTTCAAGATTAGTTGGTGAAGGTTCAAAACACACTTAGAAGGGGGGTTGAATAAGTTTCTCTTTTTATTTTCCTTTATCCTAACAACAATATAAAACACAAGTATTTTTATCCTGGTTCATTTGAAACTGAAACTACTCTAGTCCACCTGCCAAGGTGATTTCGCCTCTCTCAACAAGGACTTAATTCACTATAATCAAAAACTGATTACAAATGCACAACTAACTGTCGTGACTAACAATACAATGCACAATCCAACTGCAAGTGACTAACACCCTTAAGATTCTCTAGTCCTAGACCTCTTGAGAAATGTGACCCAACTGGTCTCTCAAGGAAAAATTACAAAAGTGACTTCTAACAATAGTGTATCAGTTTTCCTCTAGTAAGCTTTATCACAACCGTGACTTTTCACTAAGTTTTAAGATCAATACAATGATAAACTCAACACTCAAGGTTTTCTTTTTCTCTTAAGTTCAGCGTGAGTTTTCTAGTAGGATAGCGCATGTTATATTCTTTGAATACTTTGATCTTATATATAGCTTTAGGAATTTGTCCGTTGCGGTCTTGAACAATGAAAACGCATTTAATGTTTGCTTGTCAGCATGTACTTTGTGTTTTCAATAAATCTCAAACTTTTTTCCACTTGAGTGCTTCAGCCATTTTAGCTTTAAATGACTAACGGTATTATAGAAGAACTTTTCTTAGAACTTGAAGACTTGACTCTTCATTTCTCTTTATCTTCTGTTCAGACTTTGTTAGCCTATCTATTATCAGAGTTTGCTTTAGCATGCTTCTATCAGAGTTTGCTTTACCGTGCGTATTTAGAAGTTGCTTTCATCTTTAGAACTTCTAATTCTTTATCTACTCAGTGTAAGTTAATATTTCACTTTCTAGAGTGCTTGAGTCAGAACATCATCTTAAAGGAAAAACATACTTATTAGAGCATCAGATGCAAACATACTCATCAGAGTATCAAATTTACTATAAAAAATTTATTTCATTTGTTCATCAAAAATCTAAGATGCGATTAGAACCAAAATATGTTCTAACAATATCCCCCTTTTTGATGATGACAAAAACATTCATATTTTGATTAAGAAATTTTGTATATATGTGACAATCTCCCCCAGAGATGGATAATCTCCCCCTGAGATAAATATTGCGAAAAGAATAAATACACATTAGAACATCCATGAGTTTGTTGTTTCAGAGCTTAGAAAATCTTTCTTTCTAAGTTTCCTTCTCAGAGCTTAAAGCTTAGATTTCTTGTTTCAGAGTTTCCATTCAACAAGATTCTTTATCTAGGTACTTTTAATCCTTGATAGAGCTTGTTCTACATATGCTTTCTTCATAGTGATCCAATCAGAAGTTCTAAGCTTGTACTTATTAGTTCCTCTTGTTCTCTGATTTTAAGGAGTATAAATTTCTTCTAATATTATGATTACTAGAATTAGTCCTTTCCTTAGGTGATCTCTTCATTCTTTTGTTTAGAATGAATCTTATGACTTCTTCAGAGTAATCTTCCGAGCATATATATTCTGATCTTTTATTATCAAAATATCCATCTGTTTGTCAAACTTTATTTCCTAGCATTTTATGAATTTTTTATTCCTTGATCAAACTACAAAATTTGTTCCAATATAGGTATTATCAAACTTTGACGAGTTTGAATGACAATATTGTTCTTACAATGCTTGATCAGTTCGGATTCAGATGTTTGGACTCAAAAAAAATATTTCTTAGAGATATGAATTCCTCTGTTCATGATTTCAGACATTTTTCTATAGATTTTCCATGAGGTTATCATGTATCAGAAGACAACACTCTTTCTTCTTTATTCAAAGAAATTCTTAATCATATTTTTATGAGAAAGTCGAGGGTGGACTAATCTATTTTTTAAAAACATCTCATACTCACAAAGAATTAATTTTCAACTAGCAGAATTTCTTTCCTTCTGATGATTTGATCTTTTGATCAAAAACATTGTTTATTCAAAAAGGAATTCCACATATTTGTCTTGTCCGATGATTCTTCAATTCTCTTTTATTTCCAGAAGCATTTCTTTAGAATGTGACATTATGATCAGAGGGAACAATACTGCATCTGAAGAGTCAGAAATTTTCTCAAGGTAATCTGCTTGGTTATATTCCAACCCTTGATCATCATCTTCTGATATGAGACTGTAATTGAAGGTGGAGTAACTATCACCTATTTTATTTTTTCACACGACATATGTATCTTTATCTGACACTGTTAGGTGTTGATATTTATCAATAACAGAACCAGAGCTCTAATACCTGTTGAAGGTGCGAAGAAAACGTAAGAAAGGGGGTTTTAATTGGGTTTTTCATTCTTGACAAATTTTCGTACCTTAACGTTATTGCGTTAAGTGATATTCTTGAATAAGTTATGGAAACATAAACAGTAAACCATAAGCAATAATAGTGAACAAACAATTGTTTGTTTTATTGAGTTTCTTCACCAAATAATGCTTCTACACAAGCATGTGTAAACTCAATTAAGTACATCAGAAGATCCTAATACATACTAAGAATATTACATTGTATTGTAGCTTTAATGTGTGGTCTTCTTTTCTTCAAGTAGCCTTTTCACGGACAATAGCCCAAAGTACTTGAATCGTTGAAGTATTCTTCTTCATAAGCTTCTGAAAGCTTTTTAGATATTGAGGTAGAAAAGTGAAGAACTTCTTTATCTTGATTCATCTTGGAACATTATGGACAACATCCCTAGTTCAATGAACTATTGAAGCATAACATTGATGTTGTGGATTTGTAATTGGAGCCTCCATGATCATCTTCATTATCTTCTGCAGCATAACAAGCTTATTGCAGTACATGAAATTAAGAACAGTGTGAATCAATGACTTTGTTGTTGTCTTATAACTATCAATAATATGATTCAATAATTACTTGTTGTTCTTGTTGTTATTATACTGGTTGATAATTTTGTTTTGTTTCAATTGTGATAACTTCCACTATTTTTCATTTCAACACATAGCAACAACATTTAGATTTATGATCCTTTTCTTTATATAGCCAAGAAAAATAGAGTTGTTGGTTATTTGAAAAAGAGTCATTACAACATGATGAAAGTAGTACTTCCATGTCGTTTTCTTTTCCACAATTCAAGCTAGTGGAGCGGTAGTGGGATAAAGATTTTCGTATTTTGTACTATATTAATGTTATCTTATAACCTTTTGTACTCCAGAGGCTTCTGCGAGCATGAGCAAGAAGATGGAATATAACTTATGGTTATCAAAACTTCAAGTCTTCAAAGTCTTCAGAATTGTGTCTTCAGAGTCCTTATCACTTAGTCTTGAAAACCTTTGTATCAAATATAAGGTCATAAGAGCTTCAAGTCTTCATAACTACATCTTTAGAGTCTTCAACACTTGGTCTTCAGAATCCTCTGTGTTTTGAAACTTGAGTCTTCAGTATTTGGACTTCGTTCACTCAGAACTTCTGTCTTTAGATCTTCAGACTGGTTTTTTTATACATCATTTATCAGAGTCACCAAAACTTCAGAGCCTTTTGAAGCTTTTCTCGCCAGTATTCATCAGATCTTCTGTAGCTTGGAAGCGGAACATCTTCTTTTCTAATGTCTTGGCCACGTCATTCAATAGAAGCAGAACCTGTTTGTTAATTCTTAAACACAACAAACATTAAAGTATCAAAATTGTTCACATTAACATACTCTTTTTTATCATCAAAACTCTGAGAAATAACTACAAAACCAAATCTTGTTCTAACAATTTTCCAAAGACCCATGAAGCCCGATGGACCAGTCTGGCCCGTATTTCCAATATTATAGTTTTAATTTTTTAAAATGGGATGTAATAGATAAAAGCTACATAACATAAGTAGAGAGTCGCCATTAATTTAATTAAGTGATGTTTAAAATATTCATCAAATATAGGGAATATATGAATTGTATCACCAATACTTATCAATATTTCTCTTTATCTCACAATCATTTCTTTGATCATGTCATCTAAAAAATATATCTTCATCCTATTTAATTTTCTTTATCATTTGAAAACACACTTATGCAATCATAGTATGATCTCAATCTTTTTTCGCCAAAATTTACTAAAATCCTTTTTTAATGGGCAAGCCCGAAACCCGCTTGACCTGGCCCAATAAACTGGGTTAAAAAATAAATAGTGTCTTTTCAAGATATTTTACCGTACGTCTCACATTAAATTATTGGACTTATGGACCTAGTCCATTTTAATAGCTCTACTAAGTAGTATGATAAGGTACTCAACACCATTTTCTAGTTGGTTTTAGGATTGAGACTTGGAATATCAATTATATATGATTTTTTTCAATGTTAATATTTTCATCTTTTTACTGTTATTCTGAATAAAATACAAATTGTTGTTATTTGTTTATCTAAACTTTGAAGTAAAATTTGTTAAGCCTCATTCATTATTTAACAAACTCAATCAATTCTAGATATAGTCATGTTAATGTTATTCTAGAAACAATCATGTTAATGTTATTCTTTCATGTAATGAACTAATTTTTTGATCGAAAAAAAGTTAACTTTGCTATTGTAAAAAAAAATTATAATTAAATGGTATTATAATTAGTTTAATTATTTTATTGATTTGGTTCTTAAACGTTAAAAAGTAATTTTGTTATTACAATTATGTAAAATAATTCTTTAAAAATACTATTATCGTTTTTTTTTAAATTATGTTTAACAAAGACAATTTATATTAATATTTTACACTTATATATGTTAAAAATCATAAAACTTAATTATTTAGTATATATTAGTTTTTTTTGTTAACAAAATATATGTAGCTATACTATTTTTGTTAGTATAAATATTTTTATATATACATTACTTATATAGATCAATATTTTTCTTTTAGTTGAAGACCTTAAAACTTATATAACTAACTTAATAATTATATATATATATATATATATATATATATATATATATATATATATATATATATATATATATATATATATATATATATATATATATATATATATATATATATATATATATATATATATATATATATATCATGTAAAATTACAAAGTAACATAATATTATCACGAATATTTGTCAATATTTATCTATATGTTGCAATTATTTTCTTGATCACATCATCTTAAAAATATACTTTCATCATATTTAATTTTTTTTTATCATTTGAAAACATACTTATGTAGTCATTTTATATTTCAATTTTATTTCGATAAAATTTACTATTTTTTTAATGGACCTACTTGAAGTCCGCTTAAATCGGCCCGATCCGGCCCATAAAAATATAGACTGGATGGACATGGTCAAAAATGTACAGTAGCATTTTTTATGGTATTTTATTGTCCGTCCGTGTTAAATTATTGGACTTATGAACCAGACCTATTTTAATAACTCTACTAAATAGTATGATAAGGTACTGAAACACCATTTTCTAGTTGATTTTAGGATTGAGACTTGGAATATCAATTATATGTAATTTTTCTGAATGTTAATGTTTTCATTTTATACTGTTACTTTCAATAAAATACCATCCCAATTTATTAATAAGATTTAGTTTTTTTATTTTATATTTTTCAAGTGTATTAGTTTTGGATTTTCCTGGAGATTTATCTGCAAATTTATATTAGCTTGGAATCATAATGGGTTTGAAATTTATTTTCTATGAATTTTTAACTTAATTTAGTATATAAATTTGAAAAAAGTCGAATAATTATGACCCTTCAAGTGTCTGATACAAAATAAATTTAGACTACTTTCTAATAATATAGGAATCTTTTACTTAGAATTTAAACCAAACAATTATATATAGGATTTAAATTTTATTTAAAAAATTGTTAAATTGTATTAAAAAATAGTGTAATTACACTTGATTTTTATTTAAAAAGGATGTAATTATACTAGAAAAGGATGTAATTTATCTCTGATTTTTATTAAAAATTTTATAAAAATGGAGTGTACATAAGAACGATAAGAACTTATTTACACCCGTTTTTTATTACAATTACACTAATTAAATTTAATAAAAATCAAGTGTAAATCATAAGTTATTTACGCCCTAGTATTAAACAGGTGTAATTAAGGTACGCATTTCTAAGCCAATGGATATACACTCGATTTTTATTGAATTTAATAGATGTAATTGTAATAAAAAAATAGGTGTAAATTAATCTTTTCGTATTAGTGAATTCAATTTAGACTACTTTATAATAATATAGGAATCCTATTAGTTAACTAATTTATTTGATTCTGGAGTGTAATTCACAACAATTTTGTCTTATTTTCACTATTTCACGTTTTATTTCTGAAAATCATTTGTATAATAAATTGAAAATTTTACCCTTTAATCCTACAGTTATTCCGTTACTCCTACAAATTTTAAAATTTTTCAAGTTTACTCTTTTTTTTCTTTTTTTTTCACTTTTATATTTTACTTTTTACTATTCATATGGATTAATCCGAAATTGACAGGTGTAAAAAATTTTATGCGAACCGGATAACACAAGATGCAGACTTTCAGTATGTGTATTTTATTAACCAGATATCATTAGCCTACATTTTCCAGTTCGTACATATTGATAACTGAATAAAACCTATAGCCTAAATTCGGTTTGAAGTTAAGCAATCAGATAACTTAGTTGTGTGTTATCTGATTTAGACAATCAACCAACTGGATAACCTAGCTGAGTGTTCTCCGATGTGTTTATATTTACTAACCAGATATCTACTGTGTTAGTTATCCGGTACTCTTTTTTAAATTTTTATTTTATTTTATTTTTGTTAAATAGGTGTTATTCCTCTAATATGCGATAAAAATCAGACATGCGTAGATACCACTAAAATATTTTTAAAAACACAATGATTTGCTACAAAAGAAGAGGCGATAAGGTGGATTAGGGAAGTTGGAATCAAGA
Organism: Vicia sativa; assembly: GCA_021764765.1. Taxonomy (NCBI): domain Eukaryota; kingdom Viridiplantae; phylum Streptophyta; class Magnoliopsida; order Fabales; family Fabaceae; genus Vicia; species Vicia sativa. The sequence goes on from CM038793.1 coordinate 256,929,852, forward strand.
ATAAAAGAGACAAGTGTCGCAGCTCCCTAACATTATCTACCACATTCATCCAATTCCCTAAAAAGTGGTAAATACTTGCCTCCACAAGAGTCAATTTCTTAGCAGCCCAATAACAATAAAATGTAGGCTCTAGCAGCACAATCAAAATTGTTAGCAGTATGCTGACGCACAAATATAGTCTTTAACCAATCCAACCTATAATAACGACCTCTACAAGCATGGATCTCATCAGATGCCTCCTCCAACAGAACACCCATAAGATCAATAGTTAACCTAATAGCATTATTATTAGAGAAGCCTGTTGTAGGGTCAAGCAACTCATCCCTAATTGGTATGTGTAGAAGACATGAAACACCATCCAATGTAATATTCATCTCACCAAATAACATATGAAATGACAATATTTCTAGATGTCACCTCTCTACAAATGTCGATACCAGATTTTGGTCAATTCTCGAAAAACTGGTTCTCTGAAGAGGGGATAGACCAGAGCCTTCCAACCAATTCTCTATCATAGGAGAGAGCATGTGCGGAATCCAACCTATCAATTTGTTGCTGTGACACCCCAATATTTTGATTATTAAATAATTAGAATTTTTAATTTAATTATTGGTATTTTTGGATTATTTAATTAAAATAAAAGTGGAACTGTTGGTGGTGTGAAGTGTAAAGTGGGGGTGTGAGGAGTAAAAGGCTCTACTTACACTATTTGTTTTATTATTATTATTTTAGAGTAATAAGAACAAAAGGAAAGGAAAAGAGAAGCCAATTGAGAATATTCATTCTACGTGAAAGTGAGAAGAGGAAAAGGAAGGAGGAAAAGCCAAAAATGTCAGAGTTCGACGAATCCTTAAGGTAAGGGGTGATTTTATATGATTGTTATGCCTTATGGGTTTTGATAATCAATAGGGTTGATTAACATGTTAGAAATCCCAATTTAGGATTCTCTAGGTTTGTAGGATTTGACCCAAATTTACCCAATTGCATGAAATTAGAATGAATGGATGTTATAGGATTGTTGGATGTGGTTGAATTGTGTTAAATCTCACTATGATAATGTTGTTGGGATGATTTTTGTGATATTGGAAGTGTCGATTCGTAAAGGAATGGTGGGGTTTGAGTTGGGAAGAAGAATGTTCTCAAATTGAGTATTTTTTGCTACAGAACGCGTGGGAACTGGTTCCCAGTATGGAGGAACCGCGTTCTCATAGTAAATTCCAGAGAGGGAACAATTTTGTGTCTCAGGAACCGGTTCCCAGTATGGAGGAACCGGGTTCCCTTTGTAAAACTCACTAAAATTGTCATTTTTGAACGCAGGAACCAGTTACTCCTGGGGAGGAACTGGGTTCCCAGTGCAAATTTTACACATGAAAATGACATTTTTTGCAGGAACTGGTTCTCTATATGGAGGAACCCGTTCCCACTGGTACTTTTTGAAAAATACTAAACTTTAAAAATTCATAACTTTCAAACCGTAAGTCCGTTTTAGTCGCCATTTTGGACGTTGTTTCTTAAATTAAATACTCTATTTTATGAAATGAAGAAAACACTAATTAATGGAATTTTATTTTAAAAGCGTCGATTTTTCCGATTTGTGGACTATGGTAGTTCTAGGAATGGTGGACGAACTGGTTTAGATTTGTTTTGATGCTTATGTGTTGTTTTCCTTGTTTTTTATTCATGATTGTATTGATATCATGTGTTGTTACCGGTGTTGTCTATTCATGGTATGTTGTTGTTGATATCATGTTCCGTTGATGAATGTTGCATGCTTTATGATGTGCATGCTTATGCATTCTGGTGAAGTTAATTCCCATTGTGTGGAATTTGACTTGTATAGCCAATAGCCGTACCTAGTTGATTAGTGGTGGTGAGGTTGGATTCACGTCTGAATGATGTATGAGCAAATCGATGATTAACGCTATGTCCGAGTTGGAATGGAACGGTGTATGAATTTAGTTCACTGTCGGTACCACATGCATAGAGTCTGCATCATTATTTGTTTGGATTATAACATGTTAGAATGGATTCCAGTGTTATAGTCTGTTGTTTGTGTATGACGTATATTTGTAACTTGTGTATGAAACAGATCTGATTATGCTGAATAGGGTGGACTAATGTATTATGATATTTTATTGCTTTTGATGAACTTATAATGCATTCTAATTATGATGAAGTCTCACCCTTTGATGATTTTAGATTGAAGTCTTAGCTGCTTAGGAGTTGGTGAGGATGGCTCTTGAGCTATGCATTTAGTTATCCGTGTGTCAATGCTCATGCTCTGGTAGTTGTAACACTGGGGAACGTTAGTTGCCAGTTATATTTAAAACTCTGTTGTTCTTTTTGGTTGATTTTTTGGGAATAATTATTGATTGAATTTATTCCGTTTTTGGTGATAATTTCCGCTGTGTAGAACATGTCTTTTGGTTTAATTATTTTAATGAAGTTCTTCAGTGAAGCATGACAATTGTATGAGACTTTCTTTTAAATAAATTGTAATGCCCTTGTTTTACATGTTATCTCTGATTTAATTATTAATATTTGCGGGATATTTTAGAAGGGTGTTACAGTTGCCATGTGCAACAACCTTTAACTCTTTCTTAGTTTGTCTCTCATCAAAATAATTTATACCACAGATGTTATAAAATATATAAGTATTAACAAATAAAAATTATTCAAGATAAAATGGTAGCGATTAACTTACCTCGCCAAACCACAAATGGCGAGCAACGTGGCCTTCATGTTTCACCAAAAGAGATGTGTTAGTTGGTCGTCCAGAAAAAGATGGATGCAATGGACCCACAATAGGCTGTTGATGTCCCTTTGCATTGTCCGCTGCCCGGCGACGTTGTCGTTCCTCAATCCTTCTGCGCATGCTAGTGTGGCTCGAGCCTCTTCTTCTCCCAACCACTAGAAAATAATTCAGCAAAAAATGGATAACAGGACAACAAGTAACCTGAAATAACTTAACATAAACCGGATGACCCAAGCCTGTGTTATCCAGTGTGTTGGAAATTTTGCAATCTAAAATCGAATAACTCATGCCTACGTTTGTCGGTGTGTTAATATTTATAGAAGGGTATTTTCGTCTAAAAATCAAATTTGTAAGAGTAAAGGGATAAATGTATGGGTACGGATAGAAATTTCTAATAAATTATGAGAAATTTACTAAAAAAATTGTAAACACTAATTGAGTAGGTTTTTTTTTTTTCATTTTTCTCATCTTTAAAAATTCTAATCTACCAATTTTTTTTAAAAAAAATGAAAATATACATACCATTAACTTATTTTGCAGTAAATAAATCACAGCAAATATAATTTCCTGAAAATTAATCATGTAATCATACATTAAATTAACAAACAACAGCAACTCATTTTCTACTAGTGTTCATAGTTCTTGCATGTCAATATTTTATTAATGGAATTTCATAGTTCTTTCAAATTTTATCTAGGCTTAAATAGTTTTTTTAAATAGTTTTTTTTCTAGTAAATTAACGTATTTTTGATTTTTATCCTTTTAATTTTATTAAAATAAGTAATTTTTGAATGTTAAAATTTTTTTTATTTTAATCTTTTAATTAAAATCTATAAAAAAATACGTAGATTATCTGTAAATTTTCTTTTAAATTTTTCTGTGAATTTTAATTTTAAAAACTAAAATCAAAATAATTTTAATTTTAATATTTAAAAATTATTAAGATAAAAATAAAAAATTCGCTAACTTATAAAAAGCAAAAAACTATTTAAATCTTTTATTTATTATTAAATCTACCAAACTGTTATTATTTGTTCCTCTAAACTTTGAAGTAGACTTCGTTAAACATCAAATCGATATGATTATTCATTGTTTAATTAAAACGGTCAATTTTTGTCTAGATATAATCACGTTAATGTTATTCTAGGAACAGTCAGGTAAATGTTATTGATTTCTGTATTGAACTAATTTTGATAAATGAAAAAATATTAATTATAATTCAATGGTATTATAAATAGTTTAATTATTTCATTGATTTTGTTCTTAAACTTTAAATAGTAATTTTTTTATTACAATTATGTCAAAAATTTCTTTAAAAATATTGTTATCGAATTCTGTAGATTTATGTTTGTAACAAAGCAAATTTATATTAATATTTTACTCTTATAAATGTTAAAAATCATAAAACGTGATTATTTAGTATGTTTTAATTTTGTTGTTAACAAAATATATGTAGCTACACTATCTTGGTTAATATAAATAATTTTTTATATACATTACTTAGATCAACATTTTTCTTTTAGTTGAAGAGCTTAAAAACTTATGTAACTAACAATTTATCTATTTGAGAAATTTTTAATAAATAATTATAATATTTTTAATAATTAGTACATGAATATATTTGCATTATAAAATTAAGATTAAATTAGTTTTTAGTCCCTATAAATATTTTAAATTTTATTTTAGCTCCTATTAAAAAAATGACAAATTTTATGCTTACAAAATTTTTATTTATTGAATTTTAGTCCCTACTATTTTTTAAAATTTTAAAAACTGTTTAATTACCCTAAACATTAAAAGTTTGAATACTTTTTTTCATATATATTTAAAATACTATAAAAATTTCTTTTTTTACCAAAGTTTAGATTTTTTAAGATGGGATGAATTAAAATAGGAATTTTTTTAAATTTTAAAAGATATGGATTAAAGTAATGAAAATCTCCACTTATAAATCAAAGGGCTAAATATTTTTTGGTCCCTACAAATATCTTAAAGTAATATATTTTAGTCCCTACAAATTTTTTATGCGTTTAGTTGTAGTCCCTGTTACTTTTTAAAATTTTGAAAACCGTTTAATTATCCTTAAATTTTTAAATTTTTGAATAATTTTTTATGCATGTTTATAATGCTTTAAAATATTTGGATTAAATATGTTTTTAGTCCCTATAAATATACGACCATAAAATTTTGGTTCCTCTAAAATTTTCTTTGAATAATAGTCATCGCAAAATTATTATGCACATAGTTTTAGTCCCTACTATTAAACCGATATGTATTTTTGAATGTTGATTTTACAGACGTGTGTAGAATATTATAAAAAGTTGTTCGAAAAAAAGGAACTCAAAATTTGATTTTTAAATCGAGATTTTCATTATTTTTATCAATATCTTTTAAAATTTAAAATATTCATATTTAATTCTTCTCATTTTAAATAATTCTAAAATTTAGTAAAAAATATTATATATTATTCTGAACGTACACATATGAAAAAAATTATTCAAAAATTTACAAATTTAAGGGTAATTAAACTGTTTTAAAAAATTTAGAAAATGACAAGGACTAAAACTGCATGAAAAAGTTTGCGAGGACCATTATTTGAAAGGAAATTTTAGAGGGACCAAAATTGCAGGGTCGCATATTTATAGGAACTAAAAACATATTTAATCCAAAATATTTTTTTTAACAAATTTTTTAATTTTTTAAAATGAGAAGAATTAAATATGAATATTTTAGATTTCAAATTTTGAGTTCATTTTTTTTCGAGAAACTTTTTATAACATTATAAATATTTGTGCAAAATAATCATTTAAAAATACACATTGATTTAATATGAGGGATTAAAACTGCATACATAATAATTTTATAGGAATTAAAAAATATTTTTTTAACAGGGATTAAAAATAAAAATTAAAATATTTATAAAAATAAAAAACATATTTTATTTTTGAGAAAATTTTATAATGTTCTAAACATGTCTCTCAAATAAATATTCAAAAAATACACATCAATTTAACAACCGAGACTAAAACTACGTTTATAATAATTTTTTAGGAATTAGAACATATAATATTTTTTTAAAGGGACCAAAAATAAAATTTGATAATTTATTATGATCAAAAATATATTTAATTCTAAAATTAATTTAAAACTATTTTATTTATTAAAATATTGAATATAAAATAAATTGTAGTTAATAAAGTGTTCGTATTTAAAATGACATTCAAAAGAAAAAGGAACCAGACACAAATTCCAAGAATCAAAAGTGAAAAAACATTAATCTTTATATTTTGGAGGAATTTGCTGTTTTAAATAAGCCATTTGTATCTGTTATGTATTTTAAATTGTTCTAAATGTTTTAATGCATAATTTTTAGTGTTGTTATCACATTTTTACTAAAATGTAAAATAGTAATTTAATAATATTATTTCAAACTTTTATATTTTTACTTACAATATTCATTTTTATTTATCTTAGTTGAAACCATCATTCTTCTAATTATAATTATAGATTAGGATAATTTTTAAAATAAATAAATTATTTTCACTATGCAACCCACGGGTTAAAGTTTAAATATATATAATTAGTTGCATGGGTTAAAGTCTAATTGTATATAATTAAAACTCATAATAACTAATTATAATTTATAATAATTTAGAGAAATTATTTTCAATAAAGGTAAATCAACCCATAATTAACATATGGAATGAGGCTATAAATGTGATCAATGAAGCTGACTTTTCATTAAGGGAATAGTTTGTCTAGTCGTCTTCTTCTTCTTTAGAAGCTGACTTTTCATTTTTAGAAGATGATTTTTCTTCTTTAGGGGATGACTTTTCTTCTTTAGGAGCAGACTCTTTAGAAGCTGACTTTTCGGGAGCTGATTCTTTAGAAGCTGACTTTTCGGGAGCTGACTCTTGAGATGGTGAATCTGAAGGTGATGCTGAAGTTGATCCTGGTGAAGGTGAAGAAGAAGCTGTACCTCCACAAACAGGAGCTTTTCCTGTAACTAATGGCTTGACATTAGAACATTTAGCGACTGCTGGTGCTCCATTGAATGTGAGATCAACATTATTTAATTCGACACCATCGCACGGTACACCACTGCTGCAAATAATAATCACTCCTTCTGCCGTTTCAGATGTTCCCTTAATGTTCTTGAATGTAACCTTACTTAGCTTTATTTGTGATGGATTCTAAACCATACAAATTAAAATGTTAGTCATATAAATTAAAATTTAATAATAATAACGAAGATATAAAGATGCGAGGCAGGTGATTATTACCTTTAAATCCAAAAATTAAAAAAGAAAATGCAATAAGAGATAAAGTGCATTACTCTTTATATTTTTGAGGAATTTCCTATTTTAAATACGCCATTTTTATCCGCTATGTATTTTAAATTGTTCTTAATATTTTAATGCATAACTTATTATTGTTGTATTTACTTTTTACTAAAAATGTAAATTGGTAATTTAAAAATATTATTTCAAACTTTCATATTTTACAAATAATATTTATTTTTATTTATCTTAATTGAAATTAGCACTGTCAAAATGGAATACTGGATCCTAAACGGGCTGACTCATTCAGGCCTAATCCTTTTTTGAGTCGGATTCAAAAAATCCATATTTAAATGGCCATATTTTACTACTCACGTCCAACGTTGTCTGAACTGCGGGCTACTCGACCCTAAACGGGTCCATTTCTATAAAAATTAAGTTTATCCTTATTTTTGTAAGTAACTATATATATATATATATATATATATATATATATATATATATATATATATATATATATATATATATATATATATATATAAACATTCTTATATATATTCATGATCAAAACGTCACTTCGGATAATTATTTTTTAAAATCAACTGTTGAATTAAAACATACCATCATATAGATCATATCTATAAAGTTTGAGATTAATCTATAATAATTTGCTATACGATCATGATATCCAAATATTAACGTCAAAATGGACTTTCATATAACGTTAATTTTGATGTAGTTCAATGACATAGTAAATCATTATAGATTAATCTCAAACTTTAGGTATGATCTATATGATGATATGTTCAATCCAACGGTTGATTTTAAAAATATCTAAGTGACGTTTTTGATGTAATGTCATGTGTATCGTCGGTGTAATTTGATCCCTATATATATATATATATATATATATATATATATATATATATATATATATATATATATATATATATATATTAAATTTCATATCTAAAATTATAATTTTTAAATAATTTATATAAGTTAACAATTAAAATGTAAAATAACACATTAACATAATTCAAACTATCCAAAATACATCACAATTTATCCAATATAGCACACTAAATTAAATAACTTGTTCTAACAAATTTTATATTATAAATACTCATGACAATTATAATATTATAAAAATTATTACAACAAACTATTATAAAATTTTAGAACAATTATAATTAGAAAATAATAAATTTTAATTATATTAAAAATTTAATTTTTTAGCTGTTAAACTAAGGGAAAAATACTGTCCAACGTGCGGATTAAATTCTAGTTATATATAATTAAAACTCATAATAACTAATTACAATTTATAATAATCTATATAAATTATTTTCAATAAAGGGAAATAAACTCATAATTAACATTCTTAAATGAGTTTAGAGTTATATATAATAAACTCATGATACAATGTAATAAAAGTTGGTTTGAGTCCTATTTGAGTATATTCCTTTGGGTCTGTATAGTTTTTACATTTTTAGGGTTCAACTAACCATTTTTATGGATTTGAATATTTACTGCTTCTTTGTTGACATCCTAGTACGTCTTACATCATTTAATGAAACATTCTTAATTATGAGTCTCAAGTATTTTGAACAATATATTTTTACTAAGTGATTACACAAATTAAGTGAAATTTATTTTTGTATAAAATAAATAAATATAGATGAAAATAGTTTTAATACACATGTCTATATCTATAGGACTATACTATTACATACATCCTCGCATTAAGGGATGAATTGCCTAATTGTCTTCTTTTCTTTATCCTCGCATTAAGGGATGGTTTGTCTAGTCGTCGTCTTCATTTTAGAAGTTGACTTTTCAGAGCTTACTCTTTAGTGGTGAAGTGAAGAAAATACCTCCTAAAGGAGCTTTTCCAGTAACTAATGGCTTGACATTAGAACATTTAGCGACGGTTGGTGCTCCATTAAATGTGAGATCAACATTATTTAATTCGACCCGTCGCATGGTACACCCGCAAATAATAATCACTCCTTCATTGTTCCGGATGTACCCTTAATATTCTTGAATGTAACCTTGCTTAGCTTTATTTTAGATGGATTCTAAACCATACAAATTAAAATGTTAGTCATTTAAATTAAAATTTAATAATAATAACGAAGATATAAAGATGCGAGGCAGGTGATTATTACCTTTTTTGAACACTTGTTCCATGGACAATACTCTTGGTCAACGATGACAGGGTTCATGACATTATTCATGATAATATCTTCAAAATGCATGTCAGTAACAGTAATTTTTCCTGGTGTATCAGGCCAAGTCTTAATCCTCACACCATTTTCAGTTTTTGTTAGAGTACAATTCTTAACTAGAAAACCTGCTACATTCTCTTCATTTGGATACTTTCCAAGGCTTCCAACACTGATACCATGTCCAGGTCCACAATTCACATTTTGGACAATTACATTTTTACTACCATCACCCAATGAAACACAATCATCTCCAGTACCAATGTTGGTATTAATAATTTTAACACCATTTGATCTTCCCATGTGGATTCCATCAGTATTTGGGCTTTCATCAGGGGCTGTAATTGTGACCCCATCAAATGTGATATTGGTACACGCCAAAACCATAAAATGGAAATATTTGCTGTCCTTAGATGTAATTCCAGTGACCATGCAGTTTTTGCAGTTAGCAAAATACAAACTCTGTTGGAATTCAACCAAAATACTTAATTATGAATATAGTTATTTTTCATTATTGAATATAGTTAGTTATTTGGGTGAGGTGATTAATACTTACAATTGCACGTTTGTCGGAACCTGATCCATGAGATTTATCTTTCCAAGCAATTGAAGCACCTTTCCAGCTAGCTGCACCTTGACCATCAAAAACACCTTTCCCCGATACGGTAAGGGATTCTATACCATCAAACCTGATCCATTGTTCAGCTCCTTTAAGGTCAGCATTGTTCCCAGGTGCTTGAATTGTGCCATCCACTTGAACTTCTACAGGAGCCTTACATGGACCTTTAGCTTCTAATAAACCCATTTTGTATGTACCAGACGGAATCACAATTTTTGCCGCAGTTGTTGATGCACACGCTTCATTCCAGGCAGAGGTGAAAGCCTTATGAAAGGAAACTCATTGTTAATTCAACTAGAATAATTATTAGAAAATAATTGTTTTCTCATTCTCAAATAAACAAGAATAACTATTACCTGTGTAATATCTGCATTTGGTTTTCCACCAAATTTTGATATGTCAAGGACCGCAGAATGAACTGCAACGAAGTTCGCTAGTAAATATAGGAATGAAATAATTATGGAAATACTCAACTTCTTCATCATATCTTCTTTGATTATTGTTGTTATATACTTTTACTTCTCTTGAATAATTGTGTTATTTCGAAGTAAGGTGGAACATTATTTATACTTGAACGTCGAAGCTTCATTACCATGAATAAGCCAAACAAACTATTGTCTAAATATGTCTCTTTCCTTTTTTAATTCTTCGGTTCTTTTTATGTGTTTATTAATAACAATCAATTTTCATCTCTTATAGATAACAAGTTTACTATACTTGTCTTTGACTTTAACATTTCCGTTTTACTCTCACTTTCTAAATATGTCATATGGATACTAATCATAATACTGTCCTGCCATTCAAAAAAATTATAATACTGTTTAATTTGATAACAATTAAATGTTAGTGATTTTTCAAGATTAATCTTCAGAAGAAAAACTAATTTATAATTGGATTGTGGTATATTTTATTAATTAAAAATAAAATATAAAACAACTGTAAGTATTTTAGTAAAAATAGCATTAATTAATAACATTGCAAATTTAGAAGTTATTGTGTAAACAAAGAAACATATAAAACTTTGTAGTTTGGTTGATGAACCTGTAAACAGATATATAGTGTATTCTAATATGTTTGATTTGAATGGTATCAGGATACTTTCATGGCTTTAAATTGCGATTGCAGTTGCGAGTTTTGTGATTGCAGTTATTGTAATTGTTCTTGTTTCGTTGGTTGAAAATATATATGTTGAATAACTTTCACATCATTTTGTTTTGTGAATGTCTATCGTCTCTTAGTTTTGTGAAGGAAGTTGATATATATATATATATATATATATATATATATATATATATATATATATATATATATATATATATATATATATATATATATATATAAATGATTCAAGTTCTTCATTATAATATGTACTTATAAAAGTTATTTTAAACTTGTATTTGATTTTTTTTATTCTCTTATACTCTTGTATTAAAGTGTTGTGAGATGTAGTTTATTATCTGTTTTAGAGGGTGTGGGAATAATGTGGGACTAGGTTAATTGAGGGTTGAATATGTGTTATAAAAAATTTCTAAAAGTGTTATTCTTTGGTTTTCTACTGACAACGACCATGGATTTTTCTAAGATTTTTAAGTTTCCAGGTTATGTTCCTTTGTGTGACTGTGTTCTTCTTTTTTTCTCTATGTTTTGTTTGTTTTTTCCCAATAAATACACTCTTTTAAAAGATTTTCAATGCTTGAAAATAATCAGAAATAATTTACAATGCTTAAAGAAAATGATTCAACAATTGCAATGAAAATGTTTTGAAAAGATTAAAAAAATTTCATGGCTTTGAATGGTTTGTTTTATCATATGTTGATTTGTTTGGTTTTGAATGGTTTATGGATACCTTTATGGATTTAAATTGCGGTTGCAATTGTAGTTGTTTTTGTTGGGTTGGTTGAAAGTATACATGTTGAATAAGTCCCTCATCTCTTAGTTTTGTGAATGAAGATTTAGCCCAAAGCTATATATAAAATATAAGTTCTTTGATGTTTCACATCGCTTTTTTTGTGAACAAGTCGAGAGTCCAATACTATATATATGATCCAAATTCTTCATTATAATTTACATTTGTCAGAAGCACTTTAACCTTGTATCTGACTTTCTTTATTCTCTTATACTCTTGTATTATAGTGTTGTGAGAGGCAGTTGTGAGTTTTGCAATTGTGATTATTTTTATTGTGTTGGTTGAAAATATAAATGTTGAATAAATCTAACACCACTTATTTTTGTGGATGAAGATGGTGCTCAAAGATATTTCATTAATGTTAGGAAATGATCTTTGATCAATGCCATGCTTGGTTGCAATGTGCTTATGAAATAAGAAGAAGAAATAAGACGATTGCCTGATGATGAAGAAGATAAAATAAAGATGAAAGATAGAGTGCACATTAACATTGATCGCTGCAAGAGATTATACAATTGATGTTAGTTACTGTTGGTGTAATTACTAACTTTACAACTGTGTATAACTAAGTTTTAACTACCAAATATAACAACTAACTCATTCAAATCATAATTAATAACAGAAAATTAAAACTAACAACTAACTCATTCAACAAATGATGATAGGGTGGTGATCAAATTTTTAGTTAAAAATATCTTTTCTAGTGATGGCACCCTAGAGCAATCATTAGTGATGAGAACACCTATTTTTGCAATAGATTTTTTTTAAAAAAATTTAATGGTCAAATATGGAGTGAAGCATAAGGTTTCCATCACCTACCACCCATAATGGAGCAGGCAACCTAAAATTTCTCATAGAGATAAAGAATATTTTGTAAAAAGTTGCCAATCGTTCAAGAAAGGACTTGTCTAAGCATTTGAACGATGTTTAAGGGCATATAAGAAAGCTTACAAAACTCCTCTTGGCATAGCTCTCTATACACTTGTCTATGGAAAGGCATGCCACTTGTCAATTGAGTTAGAGCACAAAACAATCACTACTAAAAAATTGCATTTTAGCTTCCAAAAATTAGCGTCGGCCACCAACGCTAGAGAGCCTCATTAGCATCGGTTAGACCCACGCTTCAATTCATTTTTTATTTAATTATTTTTAAGATGAATTAGACACCACTTAACTAACGCCAATTCTAGTTTTGTATTCTTTAATTTTTTATTTTTATCTTAGACACGACCTAACTGAGGCTAATATTTTAATTGTTTTTATTTGATGAGATGGGCATAACGCAACCGATGTAACACCTTATTTTTCAAACGCATAATTATACAATAAATAAGACATTTTCACAACTTTTTCACATAGGATGTTACACATCTCTAAAAACACACACATACACACACATGTTGATCATTGTTTGCGGTAAAAGTGACGAATGAGGGAATCGAATCGAAATTCGAATCTTAGGCTCAAAATGATTTACTCTTTTGATTTTTCGTTTTAAAAGATGCCGCGAGCACCAAGCTTTATTGTTTTCAAACAAGAAAGAAGATGGAAAGGGGGAAATTTTAAATACCCTAAATATGATATGCGATGTATCTAGCGGTAACTAGACGCAACGCATTAGGGAGAGACCAAGGTAAGCGGGTTGGGTATATAAAGGGAAGGTATTAGCACCCTATATATCTATAGTTTTCTGTAGGAACTTTTTTATGCATATTTTGTATGTTTGTGTGTTTTATTTGCTATGCTACTTCGGGAAAGTTTCTCCTTTGGAATTTAAGAAAGGTAGGTTAGGCAGAAACCTAAGTTTTGTTATTATTATGCTCGCAAAGTTCATTGGGATCCTCTGCATAAATATCCCCTAGTGGGAATCATAGCATCTGTAGCTCGGATCTATGGAAACCAAGGTTTGTTTTGTTTGAGGGAGAAAGAAGTATGCTCGCCAAGGGTGAGACCTTGTGCCTACGTATTCTCAAAAGGAGGTTGAGAAAGTCAGAGCAATCGTAGTTCCCACTTATGTGCTAGTGGAAGCAAAAATGTTAAGAGACAACGAAAAGTGTCATCTTAATCAAAAATGTATCTAATCTATTTCATCACATACATTTTTGAAGATTTGATTGTTTAAATGTTTCATTGTAAGCATAAGGTATTTTGCTTGAGTGTACAAGCGTTACCACTTACATGTTAAGAAAAATGTTTGAAAAATGTTTGAATCTTTCATTGTAAGCATTGGGCGTTTTGCTTGAGTGTACAAGCGTTGCCACTTACAAGTTAAGAAAGATGCTTTGTTTTGAAAAGGTTTTGATTTGAATTTTTTTTGACTTGTATGTGATGCTATAGATGAGATACTTCTTCCATAGATATGATACATGTCTAAATATCTAGGAGAAATTGATTATTGATTAGGGGCATGCTTTTAAGAAGCCCGTGGGTCCTTGTATTGTAAGCCCAAGAAGAGACTATCTGAGGGACATTGAGGGTCCTTGTATTGTGAGCCCAAGAGGAGGCTTTCCGAGGGACATCGAGGGTCCTTATAGAAATCCTAAGAGGAGGCTATAGGGTATGGCTGGCTTGGCTTTAAGAGTGATTTCACTGCGAAACCATAATCTTAGGGTTCATGAGTGATTTCACCGGGAAATCATACTTTTAGGGTTCTATTCTAGCGAAGGTGATTCTTTGTATTGGAATCCCAATAGGAGGATGTTAGAGATTTCCAAGTCTCTTTCTTGTATGATGCCCAAGAGAAGGATAAACTCAAAGAGGGAGTTCTTTTGTACGAAGCCCAAGAGGAGGCTAACTCAACAGGGGAGTTATTTTGTACCAAGCCCAAGATGAGGCTAACACAACAAGAGAGTTATCTTTTAAAAAGCCCAAGAGGAGGCTATGGGGAACCTAGTTGTTATACTAGTTGTAATGACATAAATAAACATGAACAAGTATATGAAAAAGTATATATATATATATATATATATATATATATATATATATATATATATATTTGACAAAGTGTGTGTATGCATTCACAGGAGTTTATGAAGGAAATATATAAATAAGTGTATAAAACATGCAAATAAAAGCTAGTGTAACTTGAATATATACAAAGGAGTGGGACTTACACCTTAAGGGAGGCCCACTGGTTTAAGAGCATTTTAACCGGGAATAATGCTCCTTTTAATACCAATGGAATTGGTGTATAAACAAGTGGAATAAAACTAGTGGAACAAAGGTAATTTTACTTGAATATTTACAAAGATGATTTAATATGTACACAGAAATTGAATATGTACACGAGAGGTGGATATGTACAAAGAAAATAAATATGTATATAGGAGGGTTGGGACTTACACTATGAGGGATGCCCATGATCAATTTTATTTTGAATTTGAAAGAATTTCGAAGAAAAACCTAATTCCATTTGTACTTTCAACGATTAATCGAATTTATCATGGAAAAGTGGCGCATAAGTCAATTAAGATGTTTTTGATAGGTTGAAATGATTTTGAAAAGTGAAAGATATTCACAAAAGGTTTTGAAAAATATTAGGTTTGAAAATCTGAAAGAAAACATTTTTGAAAAGTATTTAAGATACTTAACAAGCGTCTATTTTTAACCTAATAAAAATATATCAAAAGAAAATATTTTTTTGGCATTTTTTGACATAATCATAAAATAGGTATATTAAATGACAAGTGTGCAAAAAATCATCTAAATATGATAAGTTTTGATTGGTTTTTGAAAATGTTGAAGTTTGATAAACAAAATGTGAAGAAAACTAGTGATAAAAAATTGGTTTTGTTCTTGGAGAGGTTTGAACTTAGGACCTTGATCTCAAAGGAGAAAATATTAACCACTGGGCCACATGCGTGGCTTGTTATTTACACGCTTTTATTTAATTATATTTAAAAACAAGTTGTGAAATTAGTTTGAAAAAAGAGTTGAAAATGTGAAGAAAAGTGAAACTTGGAAAAATAAAAGGTCTCAGGGGGATTCGAACCCTAGACCTTAGGCATGGAAAGTGACTTAAGAGCACGCTGGCTTCCACTGAGGTGGCTGTTTCATTCGTTAACAAAACAACAACGAATAAATTTAAGTTAACCTGAAAATTTGAAATTTTAAGATATCAGAAAACGCGCGAACTCCATTTTCTTCTTCCTCAAGCTTTTGATTTTGTAACTTCCTTATTTCTCGATGAAATTGAATGATGTAAACATCAAACTTGCTCGATTTGAGCCTAGGAATATGATGAAGGTGTTTAATTGAATTTATTTTAAGTGTATGATTACTCAATTTGTAAAAATCAGATGAAACCTAATTATGAAAATTGACTATGAAATTGTGTTTGTGCAACAATTTATGCAATTGATTGAGGGTTAATGATCTGTGTGAGTGCATAAACAAGATGGCCAAGTAATTTTTTAACTGGAATGCAAGAATCATAGAGTTCAAAGTTTGAGCTCTTACCTCTTTAAGTGAGAATCTGAGTCTTCGAAGGAGGTGTTACAGAGCTAGTTTAATGATTTGGATAGCTTTCTTGGACCTCAAGGAACGTGTTGGAAGGCTCAACATGCTTTGAAATGGTCTAGAACTTTCTACCCAAGTTCAACTACAGCTCGGGCAAGTGGATGGTGATTATTCTGGATTTACATAAGTGGTTTAATGGTATGGATCACTTCTATATGGTATATAGGTGATGTTTGAATGATTACAAATTGAAACGCAGAAATGGATTGAGATGACAACTTAAGGCTCAAAATTGCATGTTTACGGAGTTTGGAGAGAATTTTGAGTTTTAGTTGTTTTTGTGATGCCTTGATGATTCTAACAATTTCCTAATGGTATTTGGAGAGTGATTGAAGCCAAAGATTGGTTAGAACTTGCAAGGTTTGGAGATTTGAAAATTCTCTTATTTTGAAACTTGAAACTTGAAAAAGAAGAAAGAAGTGAGAAAGCTTGTTTAGGAATGCTTTGGTGTGATTTTGAATGAAGAAATGACCTCTATTTATAGTCCAAGAGGACTGAAGAGTAAGGAAAGCATAGGATTGGAAGATTTGTGCAAGTTGCCTTCAGGTGTAAGAAAGGAATTTTTGCCATAAATGCACATGGTTAATTTTGCAAACCATGGTTAAATCACTCAAGTGATCTTAACCTCTGCTCAATCATTTCCATCAGATATTTCACGCTTAGTTCCTATCTCTTTTGGTGACAAGGCTTCTAGAAGGAATTTTTTTTGAAAAATGACTTGTAAATTTGGAAAATGACTTGAAAATTATGGTTATGGACCTCTAAATTTCAATTTCAAAACCCTAGCTTCACAAAATGTTTTTTTTGCAAGTTCTTGGACATTTTGCAAAGCTTGGAACAAGATCTACAACTTTCATGTTTTGAGTTTTTCTTGAATCAAATTGGATCTAGGTGAAAAATGGCCATGAAAATGTTGATAAACCATGTTTTAAACACTTGAAATTTTTTTTAAGTGATAGAAAAATTTCAAATCTTGACTTTTTGTTTAATTTTTTACACATTTTGATTTTTTATGATCATGATGGATAATTTGAAATGATTTGATGATTGAAAAAATTTGGATTTCAAAAAGTTGACCAAAAGTCAAAATTTGACTGGTCTGAACGGTTGAATTATTGTCAGGTGATTCAGAATTTCTCTGATGATCAATCATGACTTTTGAAATGTTTTGAATCAAGAAATTTAGGTTAAGATATTGAATTTATGATTTTTATATCAATCTCCAAGCAATTAGGTCATTAATTGAGCAAAAAGTCAATGATACACCAATCTCGATCAAAACCCTAATTGGTCGATTCAAGATAGATCTTGAGGAAATGATGTGAATTTGAAGATCAAATGTTGATTATTTATGAAGATAGATCATTTGAGGTGAGTGAAGACTCAAACCCTAAATTGATCATATCTTGAACAGATGAAGTTTTTTGATCAAAACCCTAATTTGGCTTAAGGAGCACACACACGATCTATCTTGTGCTGAAATTGTTAGTGAGGTAATGATGTATATGTGAATGATATTAGATGGTATCTTAGGTCAAAAATTGGGATATGACAGATGCCGCTATTTAAGTTTCTTTAACCTGAGATATGAAGATGAAAATCTTCGTCTCGAGAGGTGTGAAGAGACTTAAATATCAAAATACGCAAACTTTGGACCTAAGATACCAAAAAATGTGAATGATGCAAAGTTTACAAGATGGTTTACCTAGGAGGTACCAAAGGGTGACATGCTGGGAAAAAACATTTGTGAGGAGGTCTCAATCTGTCTAAGAAGGGAGAATCCTATTTTTTGGGAAACAAGTATATGTTTCATTGGGAAAATAGATTCACAAAAGAAATGAATATCTATTTCGCTTTGGGAAACAAAGAGATTACCTTCTGTCAGCCTTGTGACAATGTTTATGGTAAACAAAGGTATTATTACCAATTATGATCCTAGTGATAGTTTATGGTAATTGGAAATGAAGACTCATTTACCGATTATTAGCTTTTTGATGGTAAATGGTATGAGTTCTGAAGATATTACCAATTATCAGCAAAGTGATAACTATAACAAGGTAATTCTTGAGAGAATATTACTGAGCATTCAACCTTGTGAATAACAGATAGTAATGAAAACATATCTCAAATGGGTTTTCTATTTTCCCAATTACAATCGTGTCGGAAATCTTTTTGAGAAGATGCGGGCGTTTTGATTGTAAAAATACATGTTTCTCAGAGAGAAAGACAACTGTGGGGATTTCTTGAACTTTCATGATTGGACTTGTTAAGAAGGACAATCATTTTATGATAAGTTTAAAGATGAAAAGGAAATAAGTGGCTCGGATGACGAGGCTATTGCTTATTGTTTGCAGGTGGATTTTTTTTGTGAAATCTAGACCTGAATTGGTTAAAGACGAGGTTCTATCCAGGAATGAACTGGAAAGAAACGGTCAATCAAGATTTTGTACCCAATGAGGAATGAACTTGATTGGGGAACTGGAGAAAAGAATGTGTTCTTTCTGCTTAGGGATGACGGTCTACTGGAGAGATGACACACCCCATACTTATTTTCGGGAATAAATGCAACCTAAACAAGTGATATTGAAGCCAACATTGAAAAATGCATTAATGCATTAATGATGCAATTATGTATGAATAATTAATGTCATGAATGTCATATGCATGTTGAAGATACTTAACAAGACCACAAAGTGTTTTTGGAAAAAGACTACGTCGCAGATCAATCAAATACTCAGCTAAATCTTCAACAATGGTGTAGATGTCACTGATGATGAATCAAAGTTGCATGCTTAAATTTCTTCGAGGAGAAAAAACATGTTTACTGGAAACCCTGTTGGGATTCTTTTTTTGGATAAAAATATCGTCTTTGATGATCTCTTTCGAGGAAGAGAAAACTTCTCAGCAGTTGTTTATCTTTCAGAGGTCGAAACACTCATGGAGATAACTGTTGATATTCCTTCTGTGTTCTTAGTTTGAAGGAAAATTTCGGTTTTATTTCAAAAGTTTTGAAGTAAAAATTAATTTAAAACTTTTTTTTTTTAGTTTCAAAAGTGATTTTCACAAGAAAAAGCGTTATTTTTCAAAACAAAATAAAGCAAGAATTACAAACAAATGAGCACAAGGCTCAAGTTTTATTGATAGAATGGTAATCAGCCAAAGGCGTGATTCCATGGACTATTTACAAAAGTTGGAAATGGTAATATATTAGGAAAAAGATACATTGAAAGGAATAATCAATATTCTCCCTAACAACTTTGAATTCCAACTGTGCTTGTTTCTTCCGAAGGTTTTATTGAAGATTAGTTGATGGAAGATTCTTCAATTTGACGAAGGATAGATTGATGCAGCTACTTTGTCATTTTGATCCTTAATTTTTGCCTGGATTTCCTTTTCAGGTTTTCAATCTACTAGGATAAAATTTATTTTTATTGTCTTTAATTTTTGCCCAAGCCGCCCTTTTGGAGTTTTCGACTTACCAAGCTGTTCTTTCATTTTTTTAGACAAAGTATTTCTTGACTGCATCAGCATTTACAAGATGCGGGAGTTCATCGTCGTCCATGGTTGTGAGAGTCATGACACCTCTAGAGAATCTTCTTTTGATAATGTATGGGCCTTCGTAATTAGGAGTCCATTTGCCCCTAGAATCTGGTTGAAAAGACAAAATCTTTTTAAGCACAAGGTCGCCTTCTTGAAATTCACGAGGTCAAACCATTTTGTCGAAGGCTTTTTTCATCCTTATTTGATACAACTGTGCATGACACAAAGTGGTCATACGTTTTTCTTCGATTAAGTTTAACTGATCGTATATACTTTGACACCATTCAACCTCAGAAAACTTAGCCTCCATGAGGACTCTCATTGATGGAATTTCAACTTCCACGAGAGCACTGGTTCCATGCCATACACTAAAGAGAAAGGGGTTGCCCCTATTGAAGTGCGTACTGATGTGAAATACCCATGTAAAGCAAATGACAACATTTCATGCCAGTCTTTGTAAGTGATGACCATTTTCTGGATGATCTTCTTGATGTTCTTGTTGGCGGCTTCCACAGTGTCATTCATCTTTGGTCGGTAAGGAGAAGAGTTATGATGCTCAGTCTTGAATTCCTCACACAGTTCTTTCATCATTTTGTTGTTCAAGTTCGACCCATTATATGTAATTATCTTGCTTATAATTCCATATCGGCAAATGAGATTGTTCTTGATGAACCTCACAACCACTTGTCTTGTAATGTTGGCGTAAGATGATGCTTCGACCCATTTGGTGAAGTAATAAATGGCCACTAAAATGAAGTGATGATCGTTTGAAGCTTTTGGTTCATTCATTCCAATCATGTCAATGCCCCATATGGAGAAAGGCCACGAGAGGAGAGAATGTTGAGTAGAGTCGGTGGAACATGGATCTTATCTGTGTAAATCTGGCACTTGTGACATCTCTTAACGTGTTTACGACAATCAGATTCCATTGTTACCCAATAGTAACATGCTCTTAAGATTTTTCTAGACATTGCATGCCCATTTGAATAGGTTCCAAAGGACCCTTCATTCACTTCATGTATTAACATATCTACTTCGTGTCTGTCCAAGCATCTGAGCAAAGACCATGTCGAAGGTTCTTTTGTATAACACATCTCCATTCAGGAAGAAATTTCCAGAAATCCTCCTTAGAGTTTTCTTATCTTTGTGCGATGCCCCGAGTGGGTACTCATGAGTTTGAAGGAAGGGTTTGATGTCGTAGAACCACGATTTCTCATCGATGACTACTTCAGTTGCAAACACATATGAGGGTCTTTCAAGACTTCTGACGTTGATCTTAGGCATATCGTTTCAATGGTTTCTTTGAACATGGAAGATAGAGTAGCCAAGGCGTCTGGCATTCAATTTTGATCTTGAGGAATGTGATGCAATTCAACTTTGTTGAAGAAATTCAACAAGCGTCTTGCATAATCTCGGTAGGGCCAAGCAAACACATCGACGCATTCTTTGAGAATATCTATCAGTTTTCTCTTGACACCTTCCTCGAGTAGAGCTCTGACATTTACTTCATTTATGTTTTTCTCAGAACCCAAGTTGATCGTTTCTAAAGCCTCTTCATGAGGTTGGATGATTCTTTCCTCATGATTAAGTAGTCAGGAAATCTCATCTGGGATCCCTTCTTCATCATCTTCTTCAGCGTCGAACACAGGAAATTCAAAGTTGGGAGGGGGCATAGAGTTATCGCATTCAATGGGTTTATTCATTTTTTTAATCTGCACATGTGATTTATGTTCATTTTTTAGAAAAAATAAAATGCATAAGTGTATGCAAATTATTTGAAAATGTTTGTTTTTATTAGGTTTTTTAGGATTACCATTTCCAGAAAAAAGGCAAAAAACGAAAAACAAACACAAAATGTGGGAATCAAAACGATGCTTTATTTATGATTCACATATGAAATAATGCCCTAAACACAAACTCTTTTATCTTGGGCGAGACAAAGAGAAAACATTTAAAAGCTAGCCCTATGAAACATATCTTTTCCTTGGGTTGGGCGAGAGATCAAAATAAAAGCGAGATAACTACTTTGAAGGGTGAACAATAGTCGGAGCTTCAACAGCTTTACAATAGTGGCGAACTCCTTGGTAGACTATGTATTCCGACAGTTTTCCCTTAGGATCATCTTTAGTGATGATGTTGACCATTGATCGAGCAGGATTTGAAGGCTGTGGTTTATTAAACTTGTCCTTTGTACTGTTGAGGCGATCTTCCTCTACTTGTTTGATAGGTCGAGGAGTATAAAATGAAGTACATGTTTCTTCAAGCGACATGTATTTGGGACTATTAGGATGTAATTCCCAATCTTCTGGATGAAGAGACTCGTTATTAGAGACACTTTCCAAGTCATTTTCAAGATCATCTTCCCAATCATCTCCAAAAATTGTATTTATTTGGGAATAAACAAATTCAGGTTCAACAACCTCGGGAGGTTTATTGAAGCAAAGATCTTCAGTCGTGATCTCGAATTGATGACGAGATTAAGAGGGCATGTATGCCTCTTCTAGTTGACTAAGATATTCAAGAGGATCTTCCCATCCAGTTGGTGGGATGTCTTCGATTGAAATTCTTGAACTTTCAGGAGCAGTATATTTTACCATGAAGTCAAATTTTTCACTTGGCTGCCCCAAGGTATCCCAAACCTCAGGTGAGATAGGTGGAATTTCTTCTTTATCATTTTGCTGAAACATGCCTTCAAATTTATCTGAAGGAGGATAGAACGGTGTATATAGTTCTTCCTAAGATATGTATCTAGAGTCGTTGAAAAACGTTTTCCATTCTTTAGAACCTGAGATATTTTCTTCAATTCCTTCATTAAAAAGGACGTTGACCTCTTGAGGAACAGGGTTATGGAAACCTCCACTGTGGAATACTTCTCTGATTGAACGAAGAGTTTCATCCTCCTCATTGGCTTTTGAGAGTACCAGAGTAAATTTGGGTCCCGTTTTGGTTTTGTTGTTGACTGGAATCACAACTTGTCCCCAACCGGCGGCAGTACCGTCTTTCACTATCTGTGTTGCTTCTTTGTAAGAGGATATAAATGATCTATTTCTTTTGTTAGATTCATCTTCTAACGAGAGACCTTGGAACTGCGTTCCTTCTACATCATCAGTAGAGATGAAAGAGAAAGTGGATAAGTTTCTTACCAACAAGGCTTTCTCCCCACTTATGGTTATCAACTTTCCGTTTGTTATGAATTTCGATTTTTGGTGGAGCGTAGATGTTACTGCTCAAGATTCATGTATCCATGGTTGACCTAACAAACAACTGTAGGCGGCTTGAATTTCCATAACCTGAAAGGTGACTTTAAAAGTATGCAGGCCACACAACTAGATTTCATAGGTGTTCCTTTTTAAGACAAACGAGCCTGAGTCAGATTTGGAATTACGTTTAAGGATGAGCCAGTATCCACTAGCACATTGGACAAAGAATCAGATTGGTAGTTCATAGATATATGTAGAGCAAAATTGTGATCCCTACCCTCTTCAAGGAGTTCTTCATCACTGAAGCTTAGATTATTACAAGCCATAATGTTGGCAACGATTCCGCCAAATTGATTGGTAGTTACATAGTGATCTACGAAGGCTTGATCCAAAACTCTCATCATGGCCTCTCGTTGGGCTTCAGAGTTTAAAAGCAAAGAGAGTATTGAGATTTCGGAAGGAGTTTGCATCAGTTGATCCACAACTTTGTACTCACTCTTCTTAATCAGCTTCAGAATTTCATCAAAGTCTGGATTGATATTGGTTCCATTAGACAGACCAATATTTAAGTTTGGATTACCAACGAGAATTCCTACAAGATTCAGAACAGGTACATCAACAGGACTTTGCATTGCTGCAGGAGCGATAGGCTGCTTTGGTGGCAACGAGGTATGCACATGCCCACTCCGAGTTACTTGACTTACTTCGGCGATGTTAACTACAGATGAAAGAGTAGGTATGGGTACTTCCTTCCTGTTTTCCATTATTGTTGCATTGTATTGATAGTGAACTGCTTTGTCAGAGTCGTAAGGAACATGTCCAGGTAGACAGATGATCAAAGGAGAGTCATGAACCCTTGGATTGTTGTATTTGACCTCTATGCGCTCATTCATATTGAAATCAGGAATGATAATGTTTACTTCAGGAGTTACCGAGTTGATATATAAGACTAAAAGATCATGCAGATAACATCCTATTATATTCACATCATTCTCTGGAAATTCAAATGTTTCCGTTGTCAATTAACTGTTGAAGATCTTCATTTATAGTAGGACATCCACGAGAGTCTTCAAAACAAATTCTACAAGATTTGTAATTATGCCGAGTAAAACCACCCACTATGCAGAATGTGGCATGTATTTGCACTAAATATACTCTTACCAAGTTTATGTCGGAGACTTGGTATTGATCTGAATATCTAGCTATTATGTTCATAGCGTGCCCTCTATGATTAGGCAGCGGATTCACTTGCACATTTGGATTCGTATTTCTAAAATAAAGAGGGTTAGCCCTAACCAGTCTTTGAACTTCAACTTTCAAGGCTATACAGTGCTCGAGATCGTGACTAGGTGCCCGTTGATGAAAAGGGAAAGACACACCTATTTTGTACCACCAATGTAATTTATCGGGTACTAGAGGTGGTGCTCTTGTTTGAACACGATTTCTCTCAACCAAAGTAGGATATAATTCTGTGTAAGACATCGAAATTGGACAAACTGCAAAATTCTAAGAGCACGATTTTGGTTATTGTTAGATGGCTGAGCTTGATGTCGAGGCTGCTGATTCTGTTGAAATTGTGGCGTAATTCCCATGTTTAAAGTTGTACTAATAACTGGTGCGACAGCGGCTACCTGTTGTCGGTGATTGACATTTCTCATGGGTCTCGCTTGGGATACTATTCCAATGTCTTTTTCTTTCTTCTTCGGGAAACCACTTCCAAATTTCTTGGTTCCTCTTAAAGATCCAACTTCTCTAGTTAAGCGTCCTGCTCAGACTTCTTCTTCTAATCGCATCCCCATTTTTACCATTTCGGTGAAATCATTTGGAGCATTGGAAATCATGCGTTTGTAGTAGAAAGGACAAAGACTATTCAAGAAGATCTTGGTCATCTCTTTCTCTTCCAATGGTTGATTGACTTTAGCAGCAATTTCCCTCAAACATTGGGCATACTCTTTGAAAGTCTCTTTATCCTTTTGAGACATTGATCTGAGTTAGTCTCGATCAGGAGCCATGTTCAAGTTGAATTTATATTTTTGAACAAAATCTTCGCCTAGGTCGTTGAAAGTTCGAATGTCCTCCGTATCCAATCCCATGTACCACTTTAGAGCGGTGCCAGTTAGATTGTCTTGGAAGTAGTGAATGAGCAATTAATGACTATCGTTGTGAGTAGAAATTTTCCTAGTGTACATCACAAGATGACTTTGCGGGCAAGAGTTGCCTATGTACTTTTCAATATCAGGGACTTTGAACTTGGTTGGTATTCTCACACTGGGAACCATACACAGATCGTGGGCATTTTTCCCAAACAAATTCTTTCCACGGATTGTTTTAATCTCTAACTACATTTTAATTAACTATTCTTAGAGATCATCTATACGGCCACGAGGATACGTGTTGTCGCCAAGATCATGATAAACTTCGTTGTTCGCAATAGCGTGAACCATGAAAGTTGAATTTGTCATAATCGGTTGAGAAACTGACATAGTGACTTGAGGAAAGGTTACTCCAAGATGTGAAGTGAATGCTGAATTCTGTAAAGTAGGAACCTCAGTTGTGGTTGCCGATACTTCAGAAGTATTTTGACGAAAACCTACACCAAAGTTGAAAGGCATGCCCCAAGGGTAACCCTCTAGCATAGTGAAAAGCGGATTACTAACTACAACAACAGAAACTGGAGTAGTAGTGATTTCTGAAATCATCGTCACTTGAATTTGACTGTTAGGTGCCGATTGTTGATTCTATGTGTCATACCCCAAAATTTGCCCTCCATCTACTCAAGAGATTTCATACATCCATACTCAAGGATTCCTCAAGAGTTGATCAGACAAACTCTCTCCTAGACAATCAACCCAAACTAGGGTTTGGTATCTCTCAAGCCAAGATGGATTTCCAACATCTCCAATGGTCTTCATGCCTCCTCATATGCTTCAAAGATTCTCCATGACAATTTTCAAGCCTCACAAGTCAAGTTTCCTCAGACAATTGCTCAAATGGATGAAAATCGAGTGTATTGGACAAAAGTCAACGTGGTCAACATACCAAAACTTCGATTTTGGTCAACATCCTCATTTTGAAGTTACATTCATCATTTGATCAAGGGTTGATCATGATTCATCAAGAAAACTCAAGATTTGCCCAAAAGTCAAACTTTCTAAATTAGGGTTTCTAGATGAAAAGTCAATGAACTTTGATGATCATAACTTTCTCATACTTTCTCAAATTTTTCCACCACCTCTTGTTTTGAAGGAAATTCAATTCTCTACAACTTCATGTTTCACAAGAATGTCCAAAAATGCTTCATTTGAGAGGTATAGCTCAAAACACAGGTCATTTTCAAAGTCAACAAAAGTCAACTTTTGTTTTGAAGATATTTTGAGCATGGTAACTCCAATTGAGATGAGACCAAAGACATTGGTTAGAGGACTCTTAGAGCTTTCCAAAAGTCCAAGAACTCTCAAAAATGTGGAAAATTGAGCAAGTTGCACCATTCACAAGTTGGGCAATTTTGAAAGAATGCACAAAGAGAGATACTTCAAAAATCAAATCTTTTGCAAATGGGCCTATCTTTTCTTCATCCTAACTTGTTCCTCAAGCAATTAGGAATATCCAAGCCCAATGCCACGAATTTTGGTTTATTTTTCTATTTAATTTGGAATTTATTCATTTAAATACAAATTAAATTCAAAAATAAAGTATAAAATCAAAATTAATTGAAAGATTGATTTTATTCTTTCCTTGATGTCCAATTAACTCACAAATGCTAGCCAAATCGAATTGAAGCAAAAAGGCAAGATTGGATTGAAATTGATCAAATTTGAAAATTTGATTTTCATGAAAAATCAAATTTGATTATCATTGATTATTGATCAAATCTTTCCAAATTCAATCTCAAATCCTTCCATATATATACACAATGCATATCAATCAAGAGAGGACAGAAAAATTGCTCCATAAACCCTAACCTAAAGTCAAATTTTCGTGCACTTGAAGCAACTTGCCGTGGTTTTGGATCGTTGATTGATTCCAAGCATCGAACACGTTCCTTGACACCTCGAGTGAATCCAGATACTTACTTTGCCAAAACTATCGTAATCAAGGAATCCGAGTTTGGTTTGTTCTCAAAAATTCAAAATCGTGTTTTAATTCTCATGCATTTTTAACATGTTTTGTGGTTTGTTTTGTGTTTAGATGGAAGTTTGCAAGCTGCATAGTTTGATTGAGTTTCCATGGCGGATCGATACTTGCCATAACTAGGGTTTCGTGCGTTTAGGGTTTCACGAAATAGGAAAAATTGGACCATGGGACCATGACCAATGAACTCGGAACGATGCCTGGAATCGAACCATGTATTTACAATGCATTTATATTACTTGTGCTTGATTTTCCATGTAGCGGGGCAAGGCGAGCCAAAGCCGACGCTATCTTTTGAAAATTCAAATCAAGAAGCGATGAAGCGGCGGAGAGAAAAGGAAAGATGACGCGTGTTATTTTCAAACCAATCCGTTTCAAACGGCGCACGCTTGGCTCGGTTGGTCAAGATATCATTCAAGGTTTGAAAGGGATGTCTCCAGTTCGATTCCTGGTTCAGACAATCCCTTTTTACACTTTTCCAAACTCAAATATTTTCCATATTTTCATTATTTTTAATATTTTCATCATATTTTAATTCTTTTCTATATTTTATTCTGCATTAAAAATTATCAAAAATATTTTTCTTTTACATTATTTTCATAAAACCTTTATTTAATTTAATAAATTAAAAAATATAATTTTTGCATGCATATTTATTTTATTTTTATTTTAGCATTTAAACCATTATTAATTGCATTTTTATTATTAAATCTTTTCCAAAAAATCCCAAAAAATTATTATAGCTTATTTATCTTATTTCCAGCATGCATAAATTTTCTCATATTAAAAATTGCATTTTTTCTAACATTTTCTCTTATTTCAATTTCATCATATTTCCCGATTTTCTTATTCTTTCACAGGTTGCTCCGATTCGGACGTTTTTTCTCTTATCATTTTAGTTTTCAATAATGTAATTGCTCATGGGTTGTAATAGTTTAATTTAGGACTTTTACTTTCCGCACTCCTAATTATGTATCTGCCCCAAAGCCATGTAATAGCGTAGGTTTATTTTCCGCATCTTTACATTCCGCATTTTACTTTCCGCACCCTTATCAATTGCTAGTAATTAGGCGTGTATGGCAAGATAATAATTGGACATAGCTCACACTAATTTCAAGACAAAATACGAAATCAACACACTTCTCACACACGCACCTTAGGGTAATTCTCTCGATGCCTTCGATTCAAAATGGTCATGTCCCTCGAACGTAGAGGTATCCTAGCGTTCCAAACAAATCATCATAGTCCCTTCGATACAAAGATCATAAGACCCACGATGTCGCCTCCGAATACATGATCTTGACCCTCGATTGTCGCCACGAAAATGATGATAGTCCTTCGAATGTGCTAGGATACTTCCTACAAGTTGCCTTCTATGACCATCCGATGTCCCTTCGAATGTCCGCTTACATCCAACGAATGGAGCTACCTACTAACTAATGGTATGGCTAGCGCTATTCTAAAGGAATGTAGAAGTACAACAAAGCGACCAATTAAGTGGGTAAATAAGTCTCTTAGTTGCTTGCTCTAAACAAATGCTTTTCACACACACTCTTTTTCAAAGTTCAATTTCTTTTCAAACAAACATTTCCGAACACTTTGTATACACTCCTACATGAGTCATTACAAAGTCAAAGCGAAATGCCTTTTCAAAACATTTTGTCAAACACACATAAAGCAATTTTAAAAAGTGATCTAGAGCAACTAAGAGCCGTAGATAACTACGGATGGAAAGGGTGCTAATACCTTCCTTTTCATAACCATTCTCCGAACTCGAATCTAACGAAGGTCTTTTTTTACTTTTACCTTCCCTTAATTGGATAAAATAAAAGTCGGTGGCGACTCTTGCTATCCGCACATTTGGATACAAAAATCCTACAAAGTCAGTTCACCGTATCACAGAACTGGCGACTCTGCTGGGGACAACACCCAAAAGAGAGAATTGCCTTAGGGATTTCTAGATAACCTTTATTGCTTTTTGTTTGACTTGTATGCTTTATCTTTAAGGGTTGCTTGGGTATTATATTGTTGGGGATCCTACACCGGATCGGGTTTCCTTTTAGGTAAGTAGCATTAGATCATCGCGACCGTTAGACGTATAACTACGCGGTCAACATGATGGCTACGTTAGCGTGACACTTTGGTTGCCCCGATACTCTTCATTCCCAAGTTGAAGAAAGTATTTGGCTTCTGCGTGGTGTCATCAAGCGCTAACTAAACTTTTAGAACCTTAATTGACCCATCTTGGCCATTAGAAGGTAGTGAGATGGCCGACTTTGGTGTAGACCGAGGTTGGTTGATACTCGATGCTACGCTCATTGAGATCAGACTTTTGGGACATTTTCGATCGACCACTTGGCGTCGATTGAAATAAGCGCCTCGAGAAAGATCGTGATATGAGATTCCTAGAACCGGTTACTATTATAGGACGGATGAACCAACTCAAACTTTTGGTAGGGTAATCACCTATACCTCATGCAAGCCTTAAACATAGGCTCATTGTGTGAATTGTTTGTGTGTGCTAAACATGACATCATGACATCATCCGCATTGCATATCATTTCTAACTATTTCAAGGACCTAGGGATTTATCTTTGCTCTGTTTTGTAGGGATTATGGCTTCTAGAAAGACTATCCGAATCAACTTCATGGGTATCCCTTCTCACTCAAAGAATTGGTTTGAAATTCCGACCATGCTCGGTTCATCAAAAGACATGGTTATCTACTTGATTTGGTTATCTCGGTTTTGAAGAAGATATGATGCATGTCCTATTCAGTTCTTTGATCCGAAACACCATTGCTTTACATTTCAGATTATCGTTGGTTCCTACCTTAGAAGAGTTCTCTAAGCTACTTGGGTACCTATTCTTGATCAAATGCCATTCACGGTTTAGAAAAGGTCCCTAAGTTCGAAGACATTGCATCCGCTTTACATCTTAAGCGCTCGACATTGAAGCCAATTGGGAAACTAGAAGTGGAGTTAAGGGTTTACTTTCCAAGTTCTTAATCAAGAAAGCCGAGAATTCCTCAAAGTTATGAGTTTCCATGCATTTGAGAACATTGTGGCCTTGCTAATTTATGGTTTGGTTCTATTCCTAACTCGGATCAATTCATAGATGTCAACGCCATCAAGTTATTTCTTACCCGCAATCCTGCCTACCTTACTTGGAGACATTCTACATTCTCTCCACTCGTACTACTAAGCGACAAGGAACTCTCATGTGTTGTGTCCGTTACTTTCAAGGTGGTTTATTTCGCACCTTCCTCCATCGCTTTGAAGAATGAACAAAGGTTGAGATGGTCTCAAAGGTTGATGTCACTCTCTCATTCGACATCCGTTGGAATCTTTTCTCTCAAAGGATTTCACATTCATTGAGTTGTGGAGAGTTCCCTAATGTACCACTTCTTGGTATAAGGGAGGTATTACTTACAACCCTTCTCTAGCTCTACGTCGTTTGGTTTTGCTCAAGAGATGGTCCACATGATATGCTTCTCCAAGATGTTGTGTTCGACTACAATCACGATCTCTACAGCGAAGGTTTATACACGCTTGGGGCATGGTAAAGAAGACCGATACCAAGACTTTGGGGCACCCGAACTCCATTCCTTGGGAACCTTACCTCAAATGGGTGCGAGCTCGAGCTCAAAACCTCATGATGCCATTCACGCTGTTCTACCAGTAATTATGGAACTGTTGCTATAGGTGGCGTACCCTATACTGTTCTCCATCCAGACATGCCTACTGATTTTGAAGACTTGAAGAGATCCTGGATCCAACTAAAAGAAGAAAGGGATACCTTTGAAGCTCAATGCTATGCAAGTGAGAAGAAGGTTCTAGAATTGACCAAGCTACTTCACGAGGAGCGAAACATCAACGCTTACATCGGCACCAAGAGGAAGCGCCCATGGGAGACTTAGAGCTTTAGGATGTTTTCTTTTATTGTTTTGAACTATCTCTTGTACTTAAAAAGAAAAAGAATAATAATGAGAAGTACTAATAAATGTTTGTTCATTGCTTGTTTAACAAATTTAAATCTCTTAGGTCCTTGAAAACATTGCATTGCATTCGCATAAACATTGCATATCATAGCATAACATTGCATCACAGGTACATTGGAGATTGGTTTTCTCATTTGCTCGCTATTTATTTTAGCAGAAATGGCTCTTGAACAAACTGTCAAAGATCTCCAGGCTCAGAATGCTCAGTTTCAGCAGATGTTCACCAACTTGGTCCAAGGCCAAGAAGATCTGAAGAAGCTCATCAACAAGAAGAAGAAGGTTGTTGGTCTCCTCAACATGGGTAGACGTTTCAAAGGGGGTCCTAAAGTGGTCACCGTATTGAGCTCTCAAGGAAGTGTCCATACCGAGGGAGTACCAAGGGTGATGAAGGTGAGCAGCGTGAGCCAAAGAAAGGAGGAGAGGATCATCCGATTATAGCCAACACTGAGGAAGATGACAAGTACAAACAACTTGAAGACCGTCGAATCTGTGGAAAACCAAGATGTCCGGCTGAACTTTGATGATCCGAGTCTTGTTTCGTGTTGTGATTCCTCCCAAGTTCAAAGTTCCTACTTTTGCTAAGTATGATGGCATGTCTTGCCCTAAGCTACATTTGAAGTCCTATGTCCGAAGATCAATCCCACATGATGATGAAAGTTGTGGATGCACTATTTTCAAGAGAGTTTGTCCGGAACTCAGTTGGAATGGTACTATCAGCTAGAGAATGACCGTATCCGTACTTGGAGTGACTTAGCTGATGCTTTCTACAGACAATATGAGTATAATGCTGAATTGACACCCACTCGCATGCAACTACAAAGCATGTCTATGGGTCGCGATGAGAAGTTCAAGGAGTATGCTCAGAAATGGAGAGATCTAGCAGGCAGAGTTCAACCACCCTTGTCCAATAGGGAGTTGGTTGATATGTTCATGGGGACACTGACAGGCCCATTCTTCAATCATCTGATTGGAAATTCTTCATCCGGATTCACCGAAATGATATTGACGCATTGAAAGCGGTATCAAGTGGGAAGATCCATGTAGAGTCATCTTCAAATGTTGCAAGAGATCTTTTGGTGCTAAGAAAGAAGCCAATGTGTATGGTCGAAAAGCCGAGCCAAGACCGACCGTGCTCAATGTGGGGCGTTGTGATCTCAATCCTACATCAAGACAACCTCGAGACAGCAGCGTAACGCGCCACGAAGACAGTTTAAGATCAACATGCCTTTGTCGCAAGCCTTGCAACACATGTTGAAAGCGAGTGATTGCCTTGAGGGATCCTCCTCAGAACGTCAACACTTCCTCTCCAAAGTACAATCCTAATGCTAAGTGTGCTTACCATTCCAATAGCCAGGGCACGACAACGACAATTGTTGGGCTCAAGAACAAGATTCAAGATATGATTGAAGCTAAGCGATTGAGTTTGACCTCCTGTTGAGACTCGAATGTGATCAACGCGCCTATGCCTAACCATGACAAGAGTTCCAATGTTGGTGATGATACTTATGTTTTCAACATAGATGACTTGACCATTCCTCGATGACGTTAAGAAGAATTTGTTGCAAGCGGTGTCAATCCGGGATGCCCGGAGAATTGTCGTTGGTGCCCCGCACTGATGGTTGTGCTTGGTTGAGAAGACGTGTTCAGTGCATGATGGATAACCGTGAGATACTATTTCTGAAACCACCTGTGCAGAAGTTGTGTGAAGAAATGTCTAAGTTGAAGATCGACAATACGAACGAAACTGTGCCATCTGTGTGGGATACCTTGGGGCAGCCAAGTGGAAAGTATGATTACATGGTGAAGTACACTGTCCCTGATAGTTACAAGATTCCTATTGAAGATGTTAAGGCGACCGGATGGGGTGACGATTTCCCGTAAGACTATCGATGTTAACACTATAAGGATTTCCTCTGCTGATTCCGTGCCTAGAGTGGCACCTCTCATTATCACTTCTCCAAGACCAGTTCCATATTCCTCTGACAAGGCTATCCCTTGGAATTATGGAGCTGATGTTTACTATCATGGTGTCAAGCAAGATCCTCTGACAATTGAAGATCTTACTGCTAAAGTTTCTATTCCTGACATCGACAACATCACCGGATCGTAAGGTGACCCGAACGGAAGGGTATTCTCTCATATCTCTCTCCAAAAACACTGACTCCACTCGCATTCCGCTACTCAATCAATATCCCAGCTAGAGGGAAAGAACCAAGAACTCATCCCGCTCAACCGAAGTGCCAAAGGAAGTTATCAAGACACCTCCAAACAAGAAATGGAGGAAATTCTGAAAATTATCAAGAAAAGTGATTACAATGTTGTGGAACAATTGGGACAGACTCCGTCCAAGATCTCCATGCTTGCTCTGCTCTTATGCTCCGAGGCTCATGCTAACGCCTTGGTGAAGTTTCAAGAATGCTCATGTGCCGCAAGACACTACTACCGATCAATTCAAGTTTGTATTGCTAGCCGGCTGCCAACAACGGCCTAGGCTTCTCGATGTCGATTTGACTCCTTCCGAAAGAAACATAACAAAGCCTTGCACATCTGTTGAATGCAAGGGCACTACCTTGTCTCATGTTTTGGTGGACACGGTTCTCTGAATATCCTACCAAGACGCTTTTGATCGACTTGATGTTGAAGGGTTGGTTCGAGACCCAGTGACATTATTGTGAGAGCTTTTGATGGTTCTAAGCGCACACTTGGAGAGCTCATCACTGTTAAAGTCGGTTCCGAGACTTTTGACTCTACTTTCTTTGTCATGGACATTCGTCCGGCTTATTCTTGCCTACTTGGACGCCCTTGGATACATGGGGCAGGCGCTGTTACCTCTACTTTGCATCAGAAACTGAAGTACCCGGTGAAAGGGAAAGTTGTTACAGATGTGGTGAAGAAGAGTATATGGTCAGTCATCTACAGTCATTCCGCTACCTTGAGATGGAGGGTGAATTCTTCGAGACTCCCTGTCAAGCTTTTGAAACAATCCCCAGAGTCATGCCTGTTGACTCTCCTGTCACTCCTGAAGTTACGCAAGCTCCACCTAGAATGGCCTCGCTGAAAGATGCTCAAGCTAATGTTGAACAAGGAGGTAGTGCTATTTGGGGACAGCTCCCTAATCTTCCTTTCAAATTTGACAAGACTGGTTTAGGCTTCACCATCAAGGGTCAGAAGATGATACGCCGCGAACGTGCCGGCCAACTTCCTTTCCGCATCAGTCAAAGTGGAATCCATGCTATAGAAGACGACGACAACGGCTTCGACATCAGCAAGTGGATCTTCCCAACTCCAGATCATGGGCTCAGCAATTGGAAGATCAAGACGCTATACCAATCTCCTTTAGCCAGGAGTAATTGCTCTTGTTTTGTTATACTTTTCGTATTTCTTTATGTTTCGAACAATAAACTTTGAAAGCCTGGTGCCTTGCCCGGGGCGTCACGGCTCGTTATGAGGGTTTTTATCCGTTTGCGTATTTTCATTCAATAAATTCGTTGGACTTTTGCATTCAATTGTTTGTTTTCTTTCTTTACTTTATCACCCTTCAAAAGGCTATGTGTTTCTTACACACACCCACGTGATACACTGCAGAATCACTCCGAATCTCGTTAATAACAGCTATGCTAGTGCTAAATATGACTTCGATAATCCGATCTACCAAGCCGAAGACGAAAGTGAGGAAGATTGTGAAGTGCCGGAGAACTTGCGACTGCTACAGAAGAAGAGCGAGTTATACACCACCGAAGAGCAAGTTGAGGTTGTGAATTTGGGTACCGACGAAGATGAAAAGAGATCAAGATAGGGACGGGTCTTGAGAACAGTGTTAAAGAAAGATTGGTTCAGATGCTACGAGATTATGTTGAGGTTTTTGCTTGGTCATACGAAGACATGCCGGGTTTAGACATTGATATCGTGGTACACCGATTGCCGAAAAGAAGGTTTTCTCGGTGAAATGAAGGTTTCGTATGCGTCCCGAGATGTCGAGAAAATCAAAGCCGGTTATGAAGCGTTCAACTGGTTTCCTAGCCGTTACTTCCTATCCCTGGGTTGCAAATGTGGTACCCGTGCCTAAGAAGGATGGTAAGGTACGAATGTGTGTGGATTAGAGATCTAAACAAAGCAAGTCCGAAAGACGATTTCCACTTCCTCATATTGATGTTCGTCGACAACACCGCCAACATAAGGTTTTCTCCTTCATGGATGGTTTCTCGGTTACAATCGATCAAAATGGCTCCAAGACATGGAAAAGACTACTTTTGTTACAGTGGGGCACTTCGCTACAAGGTTATGCCGCTCGGATGAAGAACGCGCGCCACTTATCGTGCTATGGTAACATTATTTCATGACATGATTCATCACGAGATAGAGGTCTCGTCGACGACATGATAGCTCGATCACGCATCAAGAAGAACACCTCGATCATTTGCGTAAACTATTTGATGATTGAAGAAGTGATCGAGACTTAATCCCAACAAGTGCACCTTTGGAGTCGATCCGAAAACTCTTAGGGTTTGTTGTCGTGGAAGAGGTATTGAGGTTGACCCGCCAAGGTTAAAGCCATTCAAGAGATGCCGCTCCCGCACCGAGAAGGAGGTCGAGGTTTCGGGCCGATTGAACTACATTGCGATTCATTGCACATTTAACCGCTACTTGTGAGCCAATCTTCAAGTTACTTAAGAAAGATCAAGTAGTGGAATGGAACGACGATTGCCGATCGCTTTTGACAAAATCAAGGAGTACCTGTAATCCTCCTATCCCGATGCACCAAGGAAGACCTCTTATCATGTACTTGACTAGAGAACTCGATGGGGTGTGTGTTGGGGCAACATGACGAGTCGGTTGAAAAGAGCATGCAATATACTACCTTAGCAAAAGTTTACCGATCGTGAAACAAGATACTCACAACGAGAAAACTTGCAACGCTTTGGCTCGCCGACTAAGACAAGATATGTTGACTCACACTACCTTGTTGATTTCTAAGATGGATCCGATAAAATACATCTTTGAGAAACCAGCTCTCTCCGAAGAATAGCAAGATGGCAAATGATCTTGACCGAATACGACATCCAAGACACTTCTCGAAAGCGATCAAAGGAAGTGTGGTAGCCGATCATTTGGCTCATCGCCGTAGATGACTATCGCCTATGCGTCAATTTCAGATAAGATGTTTTACTAGTTACAGATTGAAGAACCAGCCTGCACGAAGGACCGAACAAGGATCCCGATGGACTATGGTCTTTGATGGAGCCTCAAACTCACTTGGCAATGGCATTGGCGCCATCATTACGTCCCTCGCAGCGGACATACTCCTTTCACCGCCAGATTATGTTTCATTGCACTAACAACATGGCCGAGTACGGCGTGCATCATGGGTCTTAAAGTCGCTATTGACTTAAGAATCAAGTTCTTACGAGTGTATGGAGACTCACTTTAGTGATCACCGATTAGGGCGAGTGGGATACGAAGCATCCGAATCTCATTCCGATCGAGAGCATGTCCCGAGTTTGATTCCTTACTTTGAAGAGATTACTTTCAATCATATTCCACGAGAGGAGAATCGGTTGGCGACGATTAGCTACTATGTCGCCTATGTTCAAGGTTAGATGGGACAACGAGGCTCCCGGATCATCATTGAGAGGTTCGACCAACAGATTGTTGTGAGCTTGACGGAAGAGAAACCTTGGTACTATGACGTGAAGAGATATCTTGAGACTCGTGAATATCCGCAGGGCATCCGTTAATGATAAGAAGTTCATGAGAAATTTGCTTCCAAATTCTTTCTCAAAGAACGACATCTTATACAAGCGCAACCACGACTTGTGCTTACTCACTGTAGACGAAAACAAAGAATGCGTATCATGGAAGAGTTACAAGGCTAATTTGGTACCCACTCGGGACACACTATGGCTAAGAAGATTTTGAGAACAGTTACTATTGGTCCACCATGGAAGTCGATTGTCACCGCTATGCTCGATCTTGTCACAAATGCCGATTTATGCCGACAAAGTGCGCACCTCAGACTCAATGTTTTAACTTCTCCGTGGCCTTTTGCAATGTGGGGCATTGACATGATTGGAGAGATTAAGCCCACGCTTCCAATGGACATCGCTTCATCCTTGTGGCAATCGATTACTTTACCAAGTGGGTAGAAGCACCTCGTATGCATCTTTACCAAGAATGTAGTGGCTCGATTCATCAAGCATAATCTTATATGGCACTCGAAAGGATTATCACGTATAACGGTTCCAATCTCAACAACAAGATGATCACCGAACTCGCACGCAGCTCAAGATCAAGCATCACAACTCTTCTCCATATCGGCCTAAGATGAATGGCGCATGGAGGCCGCCAATAAGAACATTAAGAAGATTATACAGAAGATGACGGACTTACAAAGATTGGCATGAGATGTTACCATTTGCTCTTCATGGTTATCGACTTCAAGACGAACATCGGTGGGCAACCCTTTCTCTCAGATACGGTATGGAAGCCGTCTTACCCATCGAGGTTCGGATACCCTCGACCGAGTCCTCCGAGGCGAGTTAGGTGAAGACGATTGGGTTCGCATACGGCTTGACCAGATTAACTTGATCGATGAGAACGACTCGCCCATCCGCCATGGACAGATTTATCAAAAACGAATGATCGAGCATTTAACAAGAAGGTCAAGCACCGAGTCTACCAAGTTGGTGATCTAGTAGTCAAGCGCATCATTCTTCCACAAGGTGATCCTGTGGGCAAATGGACTCCCACCCATGAGGGACCATTTGTAGTCAAGACAGATTTTCCGGGAGCTATGATACTTAGCACCATGGATGGTGAAGACTTCCCACACCGTGAACGCAGACATAGTCAAAAATACTACGATAAAGAGACCCGCTAGGTCGATCGCCTAGGCAAAATAAGGGATCTGGCGAACCAAAATGGTTCGGGCAAAAGTTAAGGATATATACAAAACATGTACACCCGCAAGTCGAAAACCGAAAAGGCGGCTTGGGCAAAAAGGGTATCCGAGGTGAAAACCGAAAGGGCGGTCTAGGCAAAAGTTAGATTTAAGCGCACGACTATGTCTCTTCCGGATCACCGCTTCCACTATTATCGATTCAAGGTTCAAATGGCGAAGATCACCCATTCACTTTCTACCGACAAGAAGGAGATGAGATAGTTGAAATATATGAGTACTAGCATAGTTGGAACTTAACGA
Organism: Vicia sativa; assembly: GCA_021764765.1. Taxonomy (NCBI): domain Eukaryota; kingdom Viridiplantae; phylum Streptophyta; class Magnoliopsida; order Fabales; family Fabaceae; genus Vicia; species Vicia sativa. The sequence continues at coordinate 256,968,226 of CM038793.1, forward strand.
GATTGTTTCCATAGCTTTTACCTTTCTTATGTACAAACTACTTGGCCATACGCCACGTCAAATAAATACGCTTCTTTCCCTTTACAATTTCGTTATAGTTATTTGCAATAAGTCCAACGCTTGCTTTGAATGACTATACGCTTGACAAAAAAATCTCCCCGCAAACATACGAAAAGTGAACATTCAAAGGTACTTACTAGTTCCGTGAATTGGGATGACGACGAAAGTCACCAAATAGTTCCCCACAGCATGAAGGTGTCACCACAACGCACCTTCCCTAGGAGTATATGTTAATCCACAAGCGTGATTCCACTCAACCGAGCAACGTTACATCGCCTCCAAGCAAGAACACTTCATCCCAATGGATATTTCTCAATCCTCCCTCTCCAGCAGATCCAGACTGAAACTTGGTCGATAGTGCATCGGAGGAAACATACACCTTCTATTCCCACCAGAGATTACAACGGACTCTAGACTCTTCAAGCCCGGTCTCTCAAGAACCATCAAATGTTCTCCAATGAGATCTACACTGAAATCCCAAGAGTATCTCTTAAATTTCCTCCAGGATCTACATACAAGGTCCCCAACGGATCGCCTCCCGATTCTCCTCGCAGGTCTATATATGAAATCTCCAACAACGAGCTTCTCAAATCTCTACCTTCCTCAACAATGTCTAGGCCCAAGACTTGGTCGATAGTGCATCGGAGGAATCCAAGATATCTTTCTTCTCCTTCAAAAGTGGTTCTCACCTACTCAAATCCCCAAGAGGAAGTTAGAAATCTTCAAATGTAATATCCATCTCCTTCAAGATGGATATGTTTTGAAATATCACAACATTCATCATTCATACATTTCTCATAAAGTCATAATTCATGCATATGTCATTCATATACACCGTCATGCATCATACTTTGCATAAAACTAACGAATATTCTATCAAAGTTTCTCTTGTTTTCTCAAACAGTAATACCATTTCGACGCAAACAGTCCAGATTAAGCCCGAGCCGACGGAAAACTATCCGAAAGACCGCAAACAGTCCGGATTAAGCCCGAACCGACGGAAAACTATCCGAAAGACCACCTCGGTTATCCTCCGATAATGCATAATGGATCAACACCGATGCACAACAGGAAGTTATCCACATTCGCCAACTACAATTTCCCTCGAGTAATCAACACGAAGATTTATTCGATTATCAACAAGAACTCGTAGTCTAGCGCACGACTCGTTGCCTTGGATGGCATCTTAAGCCCATCTCCGACTATTTGTCAACATCTCTTCACTATCGAATGCTGCATATATGGTTAAAAATCAATACGCACCAATAACTTCATTCAAAGTGATCACGAAGTCTAACGACGACTCCTTCGGATGGCATCTTAAGCCCATCTCCTCTCCGCTTCAGAACATCTGAGTCTAACGACGACTCATTCCCAAAGATCGACCTTTCTAGATGGCATCTTAAGCCCATCTCTCGCTCTCCTATTAACAACCTCGAGTCTAGCGTCGACTCGTTCCCCAGAAGTCTCCAACTTCTCCAAATGGCATCGAAGCCCATTCCGCATCATCCGGCGGTGCAAATTTTCGTGTAGTGTTCAATCATCTTCTACCTCCAGGTCACGAAAGACAAGCATGTCAATCTAACCCTTCCAGTACAAGAAGATTGAACAGGGGCAGCTGTCATACCCCAAAATTTGCCCTCCATCTACTCAAGAGATTTCATACATCCATACTCAAGGATTCCTCAAGAGTTGATCAGACAAACTCTCTCCTAGACAATCAACCCAAACTAGGGTTTGGTATCTCTCAAGCCAAGATGGATTTCCAACATCTCCAATGGTCTTCATGCCTCCTCATATGCTTCAAAGATTCTCCATGACAATTTTCAAGCCTCACAAGTCAAGTTTCCTCGCATAATTGCTCAAATGGATGAAAATCGAGTGTATTGGACAAAAAGTCAATCTGTGGTCAACATACCAAAACTTCGATTTTTGGTCAACATCCTCATTTTGAAGTTACATTCATCATTTGATCAAGGGTTGATCATGATTCATCAAGAAAACTCAAGATTTGCCCAAAAGTCAAACTTTCTAAATTAGGGTTTCTAGATGAAAAGTCAATTGAACTTTGACTGATCATAACTTTCTCATACTTTCTCATAAATTTTCCACCACCTCTTGTTTTGAAGGAAATTCAATTCTCTACAACTTCATGTTTCACAAGAATGTCCAAAAATGCTTCATTTGAGAGGTATAGCTCAAAACATTACAGTCATTTTCAAAGTCAACAAAAGTCAACTTTTGTTTTGAAGATATTTTGAGCATGGTAACTCCAATTGAGATGAGACCAAAGACATTGGTTAGAGGACTCTTAGAACTTTCCAAAAAGTCCAAGAACTCTCAAAATGTGGAAAATTGAGCAAGTTGCACCATTCACAAGTTGGGCAATTTTGAAAGAATGCACAAAGAGAGATACTTCAAAAATCAAATCTTTTGCAAATGGGCCTATCTTTTCTTCATCCTAACTTGTTCCTCAAGCAATTAGGAATATCCAAGCCCAATGCCACGAATTTTTGGTTTATTTTTCTATTTAATTTGGAATTTATTCATTTAAATACAAATTAAATTAAAAATAAAGTATAAAATCAAAATTAATTGAAAGATTGATTTTATTCTTTCCTTGATGTCCAATTAACTCACAAATGCTAGCCAAATCGAATTGAAGCAAAAAAGGCAAGATTGGATTGAAATTGATCAAATTTGAAAATTTGATTTTCATGAAAAAATCAAATTTGATTATCATTGATTATTGATCAAATCTTTCCAAATTCAATCTCAAATCCTTCCAGTATATATACACAATGCATATCAATCAAGAGAGAACAGAAAAATTGCTCCATAAACCCTAACCTAAAGTCAAATTTTCGTGCACTTGAAGCAACTTGCAGCCGTGGTTTTGGATCGTTTCAGTTGATTCCAAGCATCAGAACACGTTCCTTGACACCTCCAGAGTGAATCCAGATACTTACTTTGCCAAAAACTATCCAGAATCAAGGAATCCGAGTTTGGTTTGTTCTCAAAAAATTCAAAATCGTGTTTTAATTCTCATGCATTTTTAACATGTTTTGTGGTTTGTTTTGTGTTTAGATGGAAGTTTGCAAGCTTTCTGCATAGTTTGATTGAGTTTCCATGGCCGGGATCGATACTTGCCATAACTAGGGTTTCCTGTGCCGTTTTAGGGTTTCACGAAATAGGAAAAATTGGACCATGGGACCATGACCAATGAACTCGGAACGATGCCTGGAATCGAACCATGTATTTACAATGCATTTATATTACTTGTGCTTGATTTTCCATGTAGCCAGGGCCTGTAGCGTCGAGCCAAAGCCGACGCTATCTTTTGAAAATTCAAATCGAAGAAGACGATGAACTGGCGCGAGCGGGAGGAAAGGGAAAGATGACGCGTGTTATTTTCAAACCAATCCGTTTCAAACAGGCGCACTTGGCTCGGTTGGTCAAGATATCCGTTCAAGGTTTGAAAGGGATGTCTCGATTCGATTCTGGTTCGTATAATCCTTTTACACTTTTCCAAACTCAAATATTTTCCATATTTTCATTATTTTTAATATTTTCATCATATTTTAATTCTTTTCTATATTTTATTCTGCATTAAAAATTATCAAAAAATATTTTTCTTTTTACATTATTTTCATAAAAACCTTTATTTAATTTAATAAATTAAAAAATATAATTTTTTGCATGCATATTTATTTTATTTTTATTTTAGCATTTAAACCATTATTAATTGCATTTTTATTATTAAATCTTTTCCAAAAAATCCCAAAAAATTATTATAGCTTATTTATCTTATTTCCAGCATGCATAAATTTTCTCATATTAAAAATTGCATTTTTTCTAACATTTTCTCTTATTTCAATTTCATCATATTTCCCGATTTTCTTATTCTTTCACAGGTTGCTCCGATTCGGACGTTTTTTCTCTTATCATTTTAGTTTTCTATAATGTAATTGCTCATGGGTTGTAATAGTTTAATTTAGGACTTTTACTTTCCGCACTCCTAATTATGTATCTGCCCCAAAGCCATGTAATAGCGTAGGTTTATTTTTCCGCATCTTTACATTCCGCATTTTACTTTCCGCACCCTTATCAATTGCTAGTAATTAGGCGTGTATGGCAAGATAATAATTGGACATAGCTCACACTAATTTCAAGACAAAATACCTGAAATCAACACACTTCTCTCACACACGCACCCTTAGGTAATTCTCTCGATGCCTTCGATTCAAAATGGTCATGTCCCTCGAACGTAGAGGTATCCTAGCACCGTTGCTTTCCAAACAAATCATCATAGTCCCTTCGATACAAAGATCATAAGACCCACGATGTCGCCTCCGAATACATGATCTTGACCTCGATTGTCGCCACGAAAATGATGATAGTCCTTCGAATGTGCTAGGATACTTCCTACAAGTTGCCTTCTATGACCATCCGATGTCCCTTCGAATGTCCCGCTTACATCCAACGAATGGAGCTACCTACTAACTAATGGTATGGCTAGCGCTATTCTAAAGGAATGTAGAAGTACAACAAAACGACCAATTCTGAGTGGGTAAATAAGTCTCTTAGTTGCTTGCTCTAAACAAATGCTTTTCACACCACACACTCTTTTTCAAAGTTCAATTTCTTTTCAAACAAACATTTCCGAACACTTTGTATACACTCCTACATGAGTCATTACAAAGTCAAAGCGAAATGCCTTTTCAAAACATTTTTGTCAAACACACATAAAGCAATTTTAAAAAGTGATCTAGAGCAACTAAGAGCCCGTAGATAACTACGGATGGAAAGGGGTGCTAATACCTTCCTTTTCATAACTATTCTCCGAACTCGTAATCTAACGAAGGTCTTTTTCTGTTACTTTTACCTTCCCTTAATTGGATAAAAATAAAAGTCGGTGGCGACTCTTGCTATCCGCACATTTGGATACAAAAATCCTACGAAGTCAGTTCACCGTATCACATTATGCAGCTACCAAGGAGCTCACCAAAGCATTAAGTCTTTCCACTTGCACTTGAAGTGTGGTTACTGTACCATGAAGCTCAATATTCTCTTGTTCAAAATCTTCCATTGCTTTCCTTCTATTTGCATGAGTATTGTATCTGCGAGTTGACTGTGAGCGTAGTCGAGAAACTCTAAGACGCGGCAGCTTGAAGATCTTTGGAGAAAATTCCAAAAGATAAGACTTTAAATAACAAACTCGAAATGCACAAAATGATACATGATTATGAATGCAAAGAGAAAACAATTTCCAAAGAATTTAAGCTAAAAGATAAATTTCTTGCAAACATTAGGACATAGAACTCTCATTTTATTAATATTGAAAGAAGATTACAACAAGTTTCTTTTTGGAGCATAGCTCTTACAACAGTAAAGCAAATGAAAATAAAAGCTAAACTATACAAATTAAGCGTCTTCGTCAGATGAAGAACCAAATGCTTAATGGAGCTTCAACTTCAGTATCTCCTTCCTATAGTAAGCTTTCAATTCAGTTTTCTCGGCTTCTAGCTTGTTAACCACATTCTTCCACTTGTTAGGAGCAGGATTGCCATTTGTCATTTCTTCGAGCTTTCTTTTTCTTTCTTTGATGTATTTCTTGATTGCGTCATCCTTCCGACGAATTTTATCATCTTTCTCCATGACCCATCCATCTTGAAAGTAGAGCGTTTTTTCATGAGCTTTGACCTACTTCTTAAGCTTTACATTCTCAAAGTCAGTCTTAAGAAATTTGTCTTCCCAAGTATCTTTTTATAGACTCATCTTATCCAAAGCTTCTTGGTATTCTCCCATAGTCTCAATGGGAATGGTGGTAGATTTAGATACCACTTGGAACATTGGTTCTTCATAAGCATAAGGCATTCAGAATTCCTTCGCTATTTTCTTTACCCAAGAAGTGTAGATTTACATGGCTACACAATTCCTTATATCATCTTTTTCTTTCCTTCGAATATGGTGTCAAGCTCTTATCATTCTGGCGTTCAAACCTTGGGAATCTTCCCCTTCATGATAAAAGTAACCCTCTACTGTAAAACCAAGGGGTTTACTCGAGTTTGCATACCCAAGTTTACATCTTGCTAAGAATGGGTTGTAGTTAATTCCTACTTTTGTACCAACGAGAGGTACATTGGAAAACTCTCCATAACTTTCAACGATTTCCATCTCATTGTAGGCTAAGGTATACCAATGAATCTCTTCATTAGTAAGATACATGAGTCTTCGAGGCCAATGCCAACCAATTTTGATTTCTTTGAAGATTGGAGACTTAGGCAAGTGTGAAACAATCCATTTGAACAACAAAGGTGCAAAACACACAATAATTCTATCTCCTTGGTGATTCCTATGATGGATGGAGAAATACGTATCACCAAGCAAAGTGGGAACAGGATTTCCAATCAAAAAAATCCTTATGGGGTTGATGTCAAAGAATTCTTTGACGTTGGGAAACAAAACCAACCCATAAATGAGCAAAGCTAAAATAGCCTCAAAAGCTACCATGCTACCGGCTTCGGCAAAACTAAAAGCTTTCTCCATTAAAAACTTTCAAGTTAGTCCTAAGAGATTTCCTTTGGTAATCAAGTTTTTGTCTATCTCAGATTTCCTTAAATGAGTCATCGCTGCAATGACTTGTGGCTTTGGAATGGCTTCCAAACCATTGAAAGACAGTTTGTCAGACTCTAGGATACCTAAAATATTTGTGTACTCTTCCAAAGTAGGCATCAACAGATAATTAGGTAAAGTGAAACAATGATAGACTGGATCATAAAACTGAACCAAGGTTTTGAGAAGTCCTTCATCAATGTTAGTGTTCAATATAGTTAAAAGAGTTCCATAGCGTTTTCTGAAATCTGAGGGATCTTTTACCAAGGATGCTAACTCTTTTAACTTTTACACATCAGGAAATCTAATACCGTACCTCTTGGTATTTCTTCTTCTTACATCCATCCCTCTAACCTAAGATGTTTGAAAAGAAAAAATTCTCTAAATTCTTTGGAAATGGAAAGAAAAATGAGAAATTGAGGTTTTTGGATGAATTCATGAATGCCACAAAGATACAAACATGGTTAGTGGTTATACACACGTTCAAGCATTTGAAGTCACAAGCATGAGGACAACGATAAGAACCAAAAGTGGGTATGTTCTATGGGCTTAATCACCTGTAAAACATGTTCTACTAATAATACAGGTTCAATGCTTCTCTTTGAAATATTATCGGGTTAGGATTTTTTCCATCAGATGAAATCGTGAGTAACAAAATAAAACACTCAATAAAGAAAAACAACCATATGCACAAGTGAAGCTTAACCCCTTTTTTTCTTTTTTTAGAAACAAATAAAAGCTAGGTGCTCCCCAGCAGGGTCGCCATTTTTTTGTTCGCGGTAAAAGTGAAGATCGAGGGAATCGAATCGAAATTCGAATCTCAGGCTCAAAATGATTTACTCTTTTGATTTTTTTGTTTTAAAAGATTCCCCGAGCACCAATCTTAATTGTTTCCAAACAAGAAGAAGATGAAAAAGGGGAAAACTGAAATACCCTAAATATGATATGCGATGTGACTAGTGTGAACTAGACGCAACGCATTGGGGAGAGACTAAGGTAAGGGGGTTGGTTATATAAAAGGAAGGTATTAGCACCCTATATATCTATAGTTTTCTACAGGAAATTTTTTATGCATATTTTGTATGTCTGTGTGTTTTATTTTCTATGCTATTTCGGGAAAGTTTCTCCTTTGGGATTTAAGAAATGTAGGTTAGGCAGAAAACTAAGTTTTGTTATTATTATGCTCACAAAGATCATTGGGATCCTTTGCATACATATCCCCTAGTGGGAATCAAAGCATATGTAGCTCGGATCTAAGGGAACAAAGGTTTGTTTGGTTTGAGGGAGAAAGAAGTATGCTTGCCAAGGGTGAGACCATGTGCCTATGTATTCTCAAAAGGAGGTTGAGAAAGTCAGAGCAGTCGTAGTTCCCACTTATGTGCTAGTAGAAGCAAAAATGTTAAGAGACAACGACAAGTGTCATCTTATTGAAAAATGTATCTAATCTATTTCATCACATACATTTTTGAAGATTTGATTGTTTAAATCTTTCATTGTAAGCATTAGGTGTTTTGCTTGAGTGTACAAGAGTTACCACTTAGAAGTTAAGAAAGATGTTTGAAAACTGTTTGAATCTTTTATTGTAAGCATTGGGCATTATTCTAGAGTGTATAAGCATTGCCACTTACAAGTTAACAAAGATGCCTTGTTTTGAAAAAAAAGTTTGTTTTGAAAAGGTTTTGATTTGAAAAAATAGTTTGATTTGTATGTGATGCTATAGATGAGATACTTCTTCCATAGAGATGATACATGTCTAAATATCTAGGAGAAATTGATTATTGATTATGAGGATGCTTTTAAGAAGCCCGTGGGTCCTTGTATTGTAAGCCCAAGAGGAGGCTATCTGAGGGACATCGAGGGTCCTTGTATTGTGAGCCCAAGAGGAGGCTTTCTGACGGATATCCAGGGTCCTTGTATGAATCCCAAGAGGAGGCTATAGGGTATGGCTGGCTTGGCTTTAAGAGTGATTTCACCGGGAAACCATACTCTTAGGGTTCATGGGTGATTTCACCGGGAAATCATGCGCTTAAGGTAATTGTTTATATTGGAAGCTCAATAAGAGGCTGTTAGAGATTTCCTGGTCTCATTCTTGTATGATTCCCAAGAGAAGGCTAAACTCAACGAGGGAGTTCTTTTGTACGAAGCCCGAGAGAAGGCTAACTCAACAAGGGAGTTCTTTTGTACGAAGCCCAAGATGAGGCTAACTCAATTAGTGAGTTATCTTGTACAAAGCCCAAGAGGACGCTATGGGGAACCTAGTTGTTATACTAGTTTTAATGAAATAAATAAACATGAACAAGTATATATATGACAAAGTGTGTGTGTGTGTGTGAGTGCATTCACAGGAGTTTATGATGGAAATATATAAACAAGTGTATAAAACAAGCAAATAAAAGCTAGTGTAACTTGAATATATACAAAGGAGTGGGACTTACACCTTAAGGGAGGCCCACTGGTTTAAGAGCAGTTTCATCGGGAATAATGCTCCTCTTAATACCAGTGGTATTGGTGTATAAACCAGTGGACCGAAGCTAATTGTACTTGAATATTTACAAAGATAATTGAATATCTATAAGGAAATTAAATATGTACAAAAAAGGTGGAAATGTACAAAGAAATTAAATATGTACATAGGAGGGTTGGGACTTACACCGCGGGGGAGGCCCATGATCAATTTGATTTTGAATTCGATAGAATTTCGTAGAAAAACCTAGTTCGATTTATATTTTCAAAGATTAATCAAATCGATCATGGAAATGAGGTGCCTAAGTCAATTAAGATGTTTTTGAAAGGTTTGAAATGATTTAGAAAAGTGAAAGATATTCACAAAAGGTTTTGAAAAAGATTAGGTTTGAAAATCGGAAAAAATATATTTTTGAAAAGTATTTAAAATACTTAAAAAACTTCTATTTTTAACCTAATAAAAATATATCGTAAGAAAATACTTTTTGGTATTTTTTGACATAATCATAAAATAGGTAGATTAAATGACAAGTGTGCAAAAAATCATCTCAAAATTATAAGTTTTGATTGGTTTTTGAAATTCTTGAAGTTTGATAAAAAGTTAAGAAAACTAGTGATAAAAAATTGCTTTTGGTCTTGGAGAGGTTTGAACTCAGGACCTTGATCTCATAGTTGAAACAGATTAACCACTGGGCCACATGCATGGCTTGTTATTTACACGTTTTCATTTAATTATATTTATAAACAACTTGTAAAATTAGTTTGAAAAAAGAGTTGAAAATGTGAAGAAAAGTGAAACTTGGAAAAATAAAAGGTCCCAGGGGATTTAAACCCTGGACCATAGGTATGGCAAGTGACTTAAGAACGCGCTGGCTGCCACTAAGTGGTTGTTTCATCCCTTAACATAACAACAACGAATAAATATAAGTTAAACTGAAAATTTGAATTTTTAAGAAATCAGAAAACACGCGAACTCCATCTTCTTCTTCCTCAAGCTTTTGATTTTGTAACTTACTTATTTCTTGAAGAAGTTGAATTATGTATCGATAAAACTTGCTCGATTTGAGCCCAGGAATATTATGGTGGTGTTTAATTTCATTTATTTTAAGTGTATGATGACTGAATTCGTAAAAATTATATGAACCCTAATTATGAAAATTGATCATGAAATCGTGTTTGTGCAACAATTCATGCAATTGATTGAGGGTTAATGATTAGTGTGAGTGCAGAAACAAGATGGCCAAGCAATATTTTTGACTATAATGCAAGAATCATAGAGTTCAAAGTTCAAGTTCTTACCTTTTCAAGTGAGAATATGATTCTTCGAAGGAGGTGTTACAGAGCTAGTTTGATGATCTAGATAGCTTCCTTGGACCTCAAGGAACGTGTTGAAAGGCTCAACTTGCTTTGAAATGGTCTGGAACTTCCTACCCAAGTCCAAATGCAGCTCGAACAAGTGGTTGATGATAATTATGTCTTTACAGAAGTGGTTTGATGGTATGGATCACTTCTATATGGTATGTAGGTGATGTTTAAATAATTAGAAAGTGAAACGCACGAGTGGATTGAGAGATGACAAGTTAAGGCTCAAAATTGCATGTTTTTGGAGTTTGGTGACAATTCTGAGTTTTGGTTATTTTTGTGACGACTTGATGATTCTAACAACTTCCTAATGGTATTTGGAGAGAGTGTGAAGCCAAAGATTGGTTAGAACTTGCAAGGTTTGGAGATTTGCAAATTTTCTTATTTTGAAACTTGAAACTTGAAAAAGAAGAAAGAAGTGAGAAAGCTTGTTTAGGAATGCTTTGGTGTGATTTTGAATGAATAAATGATCTCTATTTATAGGTCAAGAGCACTGAAGATCAAGGCAAGGATATGATTGAAAGATTAGTGCATGTTGCCTTAAGGGGTAAAAAAGGAATTTTTGCCATAAATGCACATGGTTAATTTTGCAAACCATGGTTAAATCACTCAAGTGATATTAACCTCTTCTGAATCATTTCCATCAGATATTTCACTCTTATTTCCTATCTCTTTTGGTGACAAGGCTTCTAGAAGGAATAATTTGTGAAAAATGACTTGTAAATTTGGAAAATGACTTGAAAATATGGTTATGGACCTCTAAGTTTCAATTTCAAAATCCTAGCTACACAAAATGTATTTTGCAAGTTCTTGGACATCTTGGAAAGCTTGGAACAAGATCTAAAAATTTCATGTTTTGAGTTTTTCTTGAATCAAAATGGATCTAGGTGAAAAATGGTCATGAGAATGGTGAAAAACCATGTTTAAAACACTTGAAAAATTTTCTAAGTGTTAGAAAAATTTCAAATCTTGACTTTTTGTTGATTTTTTCACACATTTTGATTTTTTATGATCATGATGGATAATTTGAAATGATTTTATGATTGAAAAAATTTGGATTTCAAAAAGTTGACCAAAAGTCAAAATTTGACTGGTCTGAACAGTTGAATTTTTGTCAGATGATTCAGAATTTCTCTAATGATAAATCATGGCTTTTGAAATGTTTTGAATCAAGAAAATTTAGTCAAGATATTTCATTGATGATTTTGAGATCAATATCCAAGCAATTAGGTCATTCATTGAGCAAAAAGTAAGTGATACACCATCCTCGATCAAGACCCTAATTGGTCGATTCAAGATAGATCTTGAGGAAATGATGAGAATTTAGAGATCAAATGTTGATTATTGATGAAGATATATCATTTGAGGTGATTGAAGACTCAAACCATAATTTGGTCATATCTTGAACAAATGATTTTTTTATAAAAACCCTAAGTTGGCTTAAGGAGCACACACACGACCTATCTTGTGCTAAAATTGTTAGTGAGGTGACGATGTATATGTGAATGATATTAGATGGTATCTTAGGTCAAAAATTGGGGTATGACAATCATGTACACTTAATTTAAATAAACATGCAACACAATATATAAATGCACACAATTGCACTTAGGATGTTTACACGACATTCAAATCATCTAATCTGTACATTAGATTTTTACACGACATCCAACGTATCTGATCACATGGAAACAACATCATAATTAAAATATACACCAATTTAAATCTCATAGTAAACCTTCATATTCTAATTAACATAATTGACTCATAAGTCTTCTCCTAATGCTTATCACACAAAACTTAAATAAACGAGAGCATACACTATCTCTTAGAAAATCTCAACATAAAACAAGAAATCGCTCCCCAGCGTAACACTTTGAGCATAACCCAAAACTAAAACAAATGTCTAAAACAAATAGCTACAAAAGCTAGCTTTCACTCACAATAGCGTCTCTACTCTTGAGTATTTGCACGATACCCATATAAAGGCAACATTCAAATAGAATGGGGAACAAATCAATTAATAATCATAGGCATATACAATAGGGTAGCATATAACATATTCTACACATTCTCAATCAGAATATATGAATTACATTCTCAAACCAAACACAACAATCAATCATAACTCATCAATTATAACTCAAAAAATGTACATATGACTTATCATGCAATGCATCTCTATGCATATGCATGTGGTGCCATATCATCAATAATTGGTCCACTCAAGAATTGAGTGTAGATGCATGCTCGAGTTTTCATGATGTCAAAACCCCTGGAAAATCTTGAGTGTGTGTGCTACAAGGTTGGCTGATGAAGAAAATCAAAGAATCCAGAAAAAAGTCATATGCATCGACGCAAGTATCCCACCGGTCGACGCACGTACAAGTGCAACACCCTGGATATTACGTGTTGATCCTTAGTCGACGCATATGTAAATGAAGTCTGGGAGTTAAAATCCAAAATACTTTGTCGACGTATCCCCCTGGTGCCGATAATGCATCCAACATTGAAGGCCTAACGCGTTGGCTCTGGATGTTACGCGTCGACCCTCCCTAATGGAGAGGCTGACGCATCCCCCTACTGTAGCATTGAATTAATTTTCTTTCCTCGTTTATACTCATTAATTCTAACACATATGAATAGATTTTATTTATCATTTGAGTTTTTTTTTGAACAAGCATAGAGTGAAAGATACACATACAGAGCACTTCATCTTCAACATTCCTTCTTCAAATTCAACTTCTCCAAAAATCTAAGTGGTTGAATTCAAGATCTAAGAATTATTGATAACTTCCAAATTGAAGAATTGCTTCAGATTTGGGTTGTGTTTTATGGGCATTATCTTGAATAAAACCGTTAGGGTTTTGTCCTCTTAGATTCAGATCAATGCGGGGGTTTTTGGTACTAATCTTCTCTATGCAAGATACAGTCGAGTGAAGCATCAAGGAGCAGTGTATTCACTTTATTTTGTCACAGTAACCGGAGGATCTTGAAGGAAGAGTTAGGGTTCGAACTTGTTCGCTTGATATCAGCCGAGAGAAAGAAATTCTACAACAAATTGGTAGAGATTTCAAGTGTTGCTAATCGGAGGTGTAATCGAAGATATCGAAGCTTGGTTTGGCTCGAACCAAGGACCGTGAAGAAGATAGGTTCATCATCATTAATTGAATTGTCTGAAAAGGGAACTTTTTCTTCACTTGTTACAATTTTCAATTTTATTAAAAACTTCTCAACTCTAAATTTTAGAGTTGGGGGAAGACGTACACCACGTGAGGACTGTTGCAGCGGTATAGCGGCAAGCAAAGAGTTGGTATTATTTTTACCGGGTGATATATACCGGTTAGGTTATATCGTATCGTGTCCACAGAGATTGGTTATCATTTTTACCGGGTGAAATATACCGGTTAGGTTATATTGTATCGTGTCCACAGTGATTGGTTATTGATTCGTCGTTCGAAAATTCTACCGTTAATGAGTTTGAGATTAAAAGAAATGAAAATAAAAGACAAAAAGTAAATGAACAAAAAGTATAAAACATAGACAGCTTGTCTGGAACGAATGTAAACTACCCGTCACAGACTTAAATCTACCACCCATGTCATACTCGGCCTACGTTACTCGTCCGTGTCATCGCATACCTCTCACAACCTTGGTTATTTCTAACCCAAATTGAGAATCCTCCCGAATCATCTCAATAGTCATTTCTAGCCTATCTCAACAACACGGAAGTCAACTGCGTCACCTCCATACCCATTTCTAGCTTACTTCACCAACGCAGAGGCATTAAGTTCAGATACTCTATAATGAATGTTAGATCTAAACCCATCTCTAGTATTCAGAAACTAACAGATAATCATCCTAGGAAAGAATCTAAGCAATCTATCTCTAGTAAAACTCAAACCCCTAACATAGAGTAAAAACCTAACACAATCACCAACACAGATTCATAAAGCAACCTTTATACAACGTCAAAGGTGACAAATATACATGAGTTAGAGTAGATATACATACAAAACCCAACAAAAGAGATTACAAAGATAAGAGAAGAAGAGGAACCAAACATTTCTTGGTTTGTCAACACCAATCGACGAGGGATTCGACTCCGAATCATCCAAATGCAAGCTCCAATGTTGTTTTCTAAGCTAATTTATCAAAAAAATAATGTTGATGGTGTTGGGACTCAAAAATACCAAACCATAACCTAAAAATGTGTTTTTAGCCCCTTTTAAAGAATTCTGAAGTCGCAAGGCGCGATAAGCGGTATTCCGCTAAGCGGTGCATGATGTTCAAGATCTTCTTTTGCCATATCTTGAGAACCGTAACTCGGAATTGCGCCCGGTTTGAAGCGTTGGAAAGCTTATTAAATTTCCTATCTAACCATGACAAAATATAAATTAAATTCATGATTTTTATTCTTTGATTTTGAGCTTTATTCGTTGATGAGTTGCTTAAATCGCGCGTTTGAAGCCGTGTCTTCGACACTTTATTACTCAATGCTCCAATTATGAATGAATACCTATAAAAGAGATGAAAAACTATCAAATGATACAATATTTACACAAAAACTCAATTATTCTATTATGTACATATTTATACCAAAAGCGGGGGATTTATTCGAAGAATATCAACAAAAGAACCGATAAGTGCCACTAAACATATATACAAAATAACTTGATTTTGGCACTTATCAACTCTCCCCAACTTGAAACATTGTTTGTCCTCAAACAAAGTAAAGTAAACCTAAAGAAACAAAAGATGATAATCAAAGAATCACAAATCAGCAAGTTTTTGAAAACGGAAAACAAATGTATGGTTCAAATGAAAAATGTACACGACAAATACAAACTTACCACTATACTACAACAATAACATATAAACGAAACAAATCCTAAGTACATAAATCATGCAAAACATTCTAAAACAAAACAAGCTCAATCATGAATCACACCTAGCAAAAATTCATCGGTAGATGAAGAACACACAAAGGTGAGGGATAAAAAACACTCCTCCACAATCTTGCAAACAATAGACTAAATTATGCATTCATCCAAAAACGTATTGAAAATACAAATGCAAGAATCACAAGGGATTTTCAAGGTTGTAATGTGGCTTGGTTAACAAACAAGTGATAAGTCCTAAAGCTAATCGAAATAAAAACTTGCCTAAATCTAAGGGAGTGATCAACTCACAAAGTTTCAAACAATACAATTTCCATCAAAACTTATTCTTCATCACAAATTTCACACCAAACACACCTCACTTATTAACATAACATTATTCCTACTCTTTTTGTTTTTCTTTTTCAAAGCTTTTTTGTTTTTTTCTTTCTTTTTCTAATCTCTCTTTTTCACTTTTTTTTTTTTTTTTTCTCTTAACCTCATTCCAACCACAATATAAGTATATAAACATTTCTCTCCCCAACTTGAATTCAACCAACATCATTATGTGAATACTCTCTACTTTCTAAGGCAAGGTAAAAATCCATACAACAACATATAGTTGAGGGTTCAAGAAACAAAGAAATCAACATCCATACAAAAAAAAAGTGAATTGACACTCATAGACAAGCATCAAGTTCAAATAAAAATGGATGTTGATAAAAGTTCAAAGGGGCTAACAAAGGATCACACACTCACAAGGTGAATTGAATATTTGGCCAAGGTAGTTATGCTCAAAATCAACAAAATGCCTTGATCATTTTCTTGCAATCATACAATCAATACAAAACTAAAGATTAAGCATAGTAAAATCTAGTTAAAACAAGAATGTGGACTCTCATATGTAAACAATGGAAAGCTTCCTCACATTTATGGCTAAAAATGGTACTAAAGTGATTCAATTCATGAGAAAGTAATGCAAAAAGAATGAATAGCATGGTAATTATACAAATGATAAATTTCCTAAACATGTTATGCCATAGAAAGTGATAAACGAGTACTTGACGTGTACCAACTTTGAAAACTATCATTACCATACATCCGCGAGTTGACACGATCAAACTCGGAAAATCACCTCAAAAGTCTTCAAGTTACCGGACCAAAATTTGAGTCCAAACAACAACAAAATAATTAGAAAAATAAAATTTACAATATTTACAATATTTACAACCAACAAAACTCCTCAAGCTAAACACGACAAGCTTGCGGAAATACAACATTTACGTAACAAAACAAAAGCAAATTACGATACGAAAACATGGTGAAAATGAATTAACAAGTTGAAAAGTGAAGATTTAAAATTAAGAACAAATCCTATTTCAACTTGTTAAAACACAAGCCACCAAAAAACATAAACAAACATAAACAAAAACAAACAAAAACATGCTTGTTTTACGTCGTAAGCTCGAAGCCTTTATTGTGTGAGCACTATTAACCTCCTCTCGTCATGCCATGGTATTGTCACACCGCGCAAACCTAAAGAAAGTGTCCTAAGAACCACACAACAAACGTTACGAGTACGAGACAATTCACAACATCACATGAAAACTAAGAAAATCACACATATGTACAAGTATGAAAAGTAAACACATAACATGTACAAGTAACAATATACAAGTTCATATACAAAGTCTATACAACATATACATTAATTACAAAACTCAAAAACAACAGAATTATCGCAATACAAAACCAATAAAACCAATCCCCGGCAACAATGCCATTTTGATGCAGCGGTATAGCGGCAAGCAAAGAGTTGGTATTATTTTTACCGGGTGATATATACCGATTAGGTTATATCGTATCGTGTCCACAGAGATTGGTTATTATTTTTACCGGGTGATATATACCGGTTAGGTTATATCGTATCGTGTCCACAGTGATTGGTTATTGATTCGTCGTTCGAAAATTCTAACGTTAATGAGTTTGAGATTAAAAGAAATGAAAATAAAAGACAAAAAGTAAATGAACAAAAAGTATAAAACATAGACAGCTTGTCTGGAACGAATGTAAACTACCCGTCACAGACTTAAATCTACCACCCATGTCATACTCGGCCTACGTTACTCATCCGTGTCATCACATACCTCTCACAACCTTGGTTATTTCTAACCCAAATTGAGAATCCTCCCAAATCATCTCAATAGTCATTTCTGGCCTATCTCAACAACACAAAAGTCAACTGCGTCACCTCCATACCCATTTCTAGCTTACTTCACCAACGCAGAGGCATTAAGTTCAGATACTCTATAGTGAATGTTAGATATAAACCCATCTCTAGTATTCAGAAACTAACAGATAATCATCCTAGGAAAGAATCTAAGCAATCAATCTCTAGTAAAACTCAAACCCCTAACATAGAGTAAAAACCTAAGACAATCACCAACACAGATTCATAAAGCAAGCTTTATACAACGTCAAAGGCGACAAATATACATGAGTTAGAGTAGATATACATACAAAACCCAATAAAAGAGATTACAAAGAGAAGAGAAGAAGAGGAACCAAACATTTCTTTGTTTGTCAACACCAATCGACGAGGGATTCGACTCCGAATCATCCAAATGCAAGCTCCAATGTTATTTTCTAAGCTAATTTATCAAAAAAAATGATGTTGATGGTGTTGGGACTCAAAAATACCCAACCCATAACCTAAAAATGTGTTTTTAGCCCCTTTTAAAGAATTATGAAGTCGCAGGGCGCGATAAGCGCGGTATTCCCGCTAAGCGCGGTCTGTGATGTTCAGCATCTTGTTTTTGCCAAATCTTGAGAACCGTAACTCGGAATTGCGCCCGGTTTGAAGCGTTGGAAAGCTTATTAAATTTCCTACCTAACCATGACAAAATATCAATCAAATTGATGATTTTTATTCTTTGATTTTGAGCTTTATTCGTTGATGAGTTTCTCAAATCGCGCGTTTGAAGCCGTGTCTTCGACACTTTATTACTCAATGCCCCAATTATGAATGAATACCTATAAAAGAGATGAAAAACTATCAAATGATACAATATTTACACAAAAAATCAATTATTCTATTATGTACATATTTATACCAAAAGCGGGGGATTTATTCGAAGAATATCAACAAAAGAACCGATAAGTGCCACTAAACATATATACAAAATAACTTAATTTTGGCACTTATCAAGGACAAAAGGTGGAACTGCCTTAACAAATTCTCGTGTTCTCTTTTGCATGAAAAATACGGTTCATGTACTCCATGAATACTCCCGGCGCATTAGTAACACCGAAAGCCATCACCGAATACTCGTAGTGTCCATAGCGAGTCCTGAACGTGGTTTTCTGAATATCATCTTCTTTTACTCTAATCTGGTGATATCCAGATCTCAAATAAATTTTAGAAAACACACTAGCACCTACCAGTTGATCCATGAAATTATCAATTCTTGGAAGCAAATACTTGTTCTTAATCGTCACTTTATTCAACAGTCAATAATCAACACAAAGTCTCATACTCCCATCTTTCTTCTTTACTAACAACACAGGAGCTCCCCACGGAGATACACTTGGTCTTACAAACTTTTTCTCAAGCAACTTTTCTAATTTCGTCTTCAATTCAGACAACTTAGATGCAGACATCATGTACGGTGCCATAGAAGCAGGTTTGGTAACAGGTACAAGATCAATCACAAATTTAACATCTCTTTCAGGAGTTACATTAGGAATTTCATCAGGAAACGCTTTAGGAAATTCTCGCACCACCTTCAACTCATCCATCCTAACTTGATTCTCAATAGACAACGTCACCATCAACGAGAGCATATGTGCTTCTTCTTGCAACAATCACTTTAACTGCTTACCAGTCAACAAACCAACTCCTTCCACTTTAGGGGTAGAAAACCTCAAAGACTTGTCATAACAATTGATATAAACATAGTTATATTCTAACCAGTTTATACCAAAAGTCACATCTAGTCCGCTTAACGGTAAACAAATAAAATCAACAGCAAAGTCTCTATCGAAGATCGACAAAGGGCAATTCAAACATAAAAGAGAAGTAGTCACCGATCCCTTAGCTAGAATATCGACGACCATTTCTCCATTCATAGAGGACAACATAAGACCCAATCTCGTAACACAATCAGCAACAACAAAATAATGAGTATCACCAGTATCAATAATAGTAATTAAAGGCGTACTGTTAATGAAACATGTACCTCTAATGAGTCTGTTTTCACTAGCTGATGGATTCCCAACCAAAGAAAATGCCTTCCCACTAGTTTGTCCCTTCTTTGGTTTCGAGCATTGACTACTAAGGTATCCCTCTTCACCACAGTTAAAACATACCATACTCTTATGTTGGCAGTTGGAAATTGCATGTCTAAACTTACCACAACGGAAACATCTCTTCGCATCAGCATTACAAGCATAACTCTTATGACCAGCTTGCCCACATTTGAAACATACGACTTTAGAAGGAGCATCTCCCCATCTAGTTCTCTGGCCCTGATAATCTCTTTGTTTACCATTCCTCACATCATAAGGCTTACTATGGTTCTGTTGATTCTTGCCTCTCTTATCATTAACAATCTTGTGATGAGCATTGCTATCCTCCTCAAGATTCTACAACTATCAACTAAATCAGAAAAGACACGAATCTTCTGGTAGCCAACAGCCTTCTTGATTTCCGAGCGCAACCCGTTCTCAAACTTGATGCACTTAGAAAATTCAGCACCTTCTCCGTCAAAATGCGGATAAAACTTAGTCAACTCAATGAACTTTGCAGCATAGTCAGTCACATACATATTACCCTACTTCAGCTCGAGGAATTAAATTTCTTTCTTACCCTGAACATCTTCAGGATAATACTTTCTCAGAAATTCCCTACGGAACACAACCCAAGTGATCTCTTCACCAGCAACTTCCAATCTCTGATGCGTTTCTAACCACCAGTCATCAGCCTCACTTGCTAACATATGAGTTCCATACTGGACCTTTCGCGCTGTAGAACAATCCATCACGCAAAAGATCCTCTCAATTTCCTTCAACCACTCCAAAGCCCCATCAGGATCATGCTTGCCCTTGAACACCGATGGATTCTCCCTCTAGAAAGTTGCCAAACTTCGGGATCCCGCATCCCCGCCCGTATTCGGTTGATTCTCCATAGCATGAGCCATTGCTTCCAAAGCAGCAGTAATCGCAACATTGTTCCTTCCAGAAATTTCAACTAAGCACTACAACATAAACAACAGTCAGATAAAAGTAATTAACAATACTTGATTGTTAACGACACAACAACCTGGTCGGACGAACCGACCTACTTTGATACCACTAATGTAACACCCCAATTCTACCCCATGTATTTATTAAAGAAATCAGAGTATAAAATTTCAACGTAATCAGGATGTCACAATTTCAACGTAAACACATAAACATGTCATCTTTAATCACACGAATACATAACACTTTAAAGAGGATAAATCTTCAAACAGAAACAACTTCATTAATTATGCAGCGGAATCAAAACAGTTATACATATGAGACATAGCATTTTTGAGTCTTAAAACAGAATCAACGTAATACAATCTTCGATTTAACAAAGCAAGCCTCAACATTGAAATCAGCAAAATAAAACAAATGCACATTTCCCCCGAGCGTTACGTATCAGAGAAAATGGCACCCAACATTGACTAAGACGGTAACGACTACTCCTACTAGTTACCTGCACATTACCAATATAAAGGCAACGTCAAAAACAAGTAAATGGGTGATATAACAAACCATATAATTGAGATTATGACAAACAATATATAGTTCGAATTATATGAAATCACTATTTTGCGATCACACCACCATTCCACATCAACATAATTCAATCACAAAAACAACATCATCATGTGTCATGATATGCAACTCAATGAATGCAGATGCATGTGTTACCATCGGAGTAAAACTCCCAACGTAAACAATTGCCAGTAATTCCGAGGCATCAAGGCGTAAGCCTTCAACGTAATCATTCTGCCCCTAACGGCTCAACTTGGTTTTTTCAAATATAGGCCAACATAGTATGCAATGTATGTATGCGATAATCTTATATAGCATACAACGACAGCAACGTAATCACAACGTAAAACAATAGCTCAATCATCAACGTTCACTATTGAAATTCCTGGCAGCAGATACGTGATGACACAGAGAATGTTATGACACACTATCTGACACTCTGTTAACAATTTACACAATAAATTTAAACAGCAGTAAAGAACACAATAAGTTGTTTACCGATTCGGTGTCTAACTACACCTACATCCGGGGCTACCAAGCAGGAGGAAATTCACTATTAGTAGAATTAATTCAGGAATAAACCAATCAGTTTATCTCCTTCACTTAAAACCTACCCAATGCAACTTCAACCTAAGTCCTACTTAGATCTGAGTTCCTACTCACTCCCCCTCAATCACAGCAGTGATATCAACCTATTGATTAATTGAATTGTGAAGACACACTTCAATAAACTATCTTGATCTTGCTTCAAAGCTTCAATCAAGAGACAAACACTCGTGCTTCAAAGCTTTGAGTGATAAACTACCCTTACAAACAAATCCTAGTCCAAGGAACTTATCAATTGATAATTGCTTGGCTCACAAGAGAGACTAGAATTACACAAAATACAATTGTTAACTCTCTAACATAACTGCTATATCTTCAATAAATTTGAGCGAAAGATAAGGTTGAATTCCTTTTATAGAAGCGATCCGAAACTTTTTGGGCTTCCATAAAGATAGCTAGGGTTCACTTAATTTAATACTAAAAACATGGTCTTTTCAACAACCAATTTAGGTCTAATTAAGATTAACCTAGCAGCCACGTGAGCATGCATTCTAGTAACAGAAAAACATAATATAGAAGCTCAACAAACTTCCTGAAAAGTCTCAGGAAAAAATAGATTCTGCAGAACAGAATGTCACACTGAATGTCATAACATCTGTTATGACATCAGACTGTTTTCTGCAGATTTCCAAGACAGCTTTAACTTCCAGTTCTGAGCTGTCCTTTAACATCCTTGACAAGTAGGATTTATCTTCAATCTCTGAATGTCGTGACATTTATCAAGACATTGCTATAGCCTAGTTTTACCAAAATTGATGCCAACTAAAAACACTAACAAACTCCCCCTTTGGCACATTTTTGGCTAAAACTACTTAACACATCAGAGTACCTATGCAGCAGAAGACAAACTAGTTCTAAGCTTAAAGAAACTAGAACCTAGAGATAAGATAAATTCTACCCATACAGAAATCCCACAGTTCCCACAATTGCCCACATACAGATTTAAATTTCCATACAATTTCCCAAATTCCCAATGCTACTGTCACACAATAGTTCTTCTCCCCCTTTTTAGCCATAAAGGGCCAAAGGTACAAATACCCCAAACAAACATTATGCAATTAAGTACCAGCATTCAGCAGATTACAATGAGCTTAGTCAAGGATTACAATGCTGGTTAACAGAAAATTACAATCATCAAAGATAAGGAACAGGCAACATAAGAACAAGAAACAAGAACAAAACAGAATAAAATCAACAAAAACAAGGACCATCACAGCAACAGATCAGTTGCTCTCCTTTCCTGAGGAAGCATTGTGATTATTATCAGTGTGAGCAACAACATCAACAACATTACCAGCTACCACTTCAGCCTTAAACTTGAAACCAAAATCTTGATCTGATTCTGCAGGTTCAGGAGCTTTCCTCTTCTTGGCAATTTGGATCCTCTTGGGTCTTGAGCTACCAACAGATTTAACTCTATACTTCTTAGAGACAGTTCCAGCCTTGGTCATCTTCTCAACTTGAGAAGCAGAGGTATCACCCTTTGCTTTGACATGGGAATTAGCACGGGTAGTAATGTCAGAATCCACAGGAGTTTTCTGGACATGATCTTCAGATGTCATAACATTCTTTGTGACATCTTGATCAGCTGCTATACTAGGGCTAGCAGATTCTTGGTTAAGGGGAACAGAGACTCCAAATACAGAGAGATTCTCATTTAGGATCCTGGTGACTATCCTATCAATGGCTTCTTGCACATACAGAGTACCTTCTCTATTTTCTATCTCAGAGGGAACAGATGAGGATGATCCAGAGATCTTACCAGAGGACGAAACTGATGACCTTTGAGTATTCCGTGCATGCTGATGCTGGTACATCTTAGAGTCAGTTGCCATGGAACGCTGAGGAGAGATCTTCACAAGTTCGACATTCATGGCTGCAGCGCTTGCCCTAATCTCAGCCATGGTGGGAGATGGAGAGTCAGAGTCTTGGGATGAAGAGGATGAAGAAGACATGTTTCGCTGAGATAAGTTGAGAAACAGAAACCAAGAATGACAAAGAGTTTGAGAGTAATTTTTGGATGAAGAAGATATGATACTTTCAAATGAAAAGGATATTATATGGAGGAGTCTTTTCATATTCTTGAACCTTATAAACACAAGAGGGAAATAATTAAATGACCCACTTATAATTAATAAAAGGTCTCTTCCCCTCCTTGTAAGCAATCTTAATTGCTACAATTCCTCATACTGACAAATACCCAGATTGCTCCTTAAATTTTCAAATTGACTAGCATCAAGAGCTTTAGTAAAGATGTCCGCCAGTTGAAGTTCAGTGACTACATGATCTAATTTAATCACTTTCTCCTCCACAAGGTCTCTGATGAAGTGATGTCTAATGTCAATGTGCTTTGTCCTACTGTGTTGTATAGGATTCTTTGAAATATTAATAGCACTCAGATTGTCACAGTACAATGTCATGACATCCTGTGTGACATTGTACTCAGACAGCATCTGCTTCATCCAAACCATTTGAAAACAACGCTACCGGTGCTATGTATTCCAGTGGACAAGGACACGTAATTTTTGCTTTGAACCAAGAAACAAGATTGTTTCCCAAGAAAAGCATCCTCGGAGGTACTTTTTCATCATCAAGACTACCCCAACAAGATCACAATAACGTAAAGAATTGGTTCACATCCATGGGAATACAGGATACCATAATTGCAAGTTCCACTCACATACTTCAGAATTCTTTTCACCTGATTAATGTGACTTACTTTAGGTTCAGCTTGGTATCTTGCACATACCCCAACAGCAAATGCAATGTCAGGTCTGCTGGCTGTTAGGTATAACAAGCTTCCTATCATGCTTCTATATAAACTTTGATCAACCTTTTCACCACTTGTGTCCTTGGACAACTTCAAATGTGTGGGAGCAGGAGTCCTTTTATGGCTGGCATTCTCCATTCCAAACTTCTTGACAATATTCCTTGCATACTTGCTCCGTGAAAGAAATGTTGAGTCTTCCATCTGTGTAACTTGCAGTCCAAGAAAGTAAGTCAACTCTCCCAGGGAGACTCATTTCAAACTCTGCTTGCATTTGATTGGCAAAGTGTTTCACCATTGTCTTTGACATTCCTCCAAATACTATGTCATCAACATAAATTTGAGCCACCATTATCTTTCCTCCTTCATTCTTGACAAAGAGTGTTTTATCCAAGCCTCCTTTCCTGTATCCTTTGTCTGTAAGGAACTTGGTTAGCCTTTCATACCAGGCCCTAGGGGCTTGCTTTAGTCCATATAGGGCTTTCCTTAATCTGTAGACATGTTCAGGGAAACTTGGATCCACAAATCCTTTAGGCTGTTCTACATATACTTCCTCATTTAAGTAGCCATTTAGGAAGGCACTTTTCACATCCATCTAAAATAGTTTGAATTTCAGAATGCAAGCAACCCCTAGTACTAGCCTGATTGATTCCAGTCTAGCCACTGGAGCAAAAGTCTCATCAAAGTCAATCCCCTCAACCTGAGTGTAACCCTGAGCAACAAGTCTTACTTTATTTCTGGTGACAATCCCTTCTGCATCAGACTTGTTCTTGTAGATCCACTTTGTGCCAATGATGTTAGTTCCTTCTGGTCTAGGAACTAGTTCCCATACTTCATGTCGGTTGAACTGGTTCAATTCATCTTGCATTGCTCGAATCCAGAATTCATCACTTAGAGCTTCTTTGACATTTTTTGGCTCTATTTTTGACACAAAACAAGAGTTTGAAAAGTTTCTCTGGACCTTGTAATGACACCCTTGTTTGGATCCCCAATGATGAGTTCCTTTGGATGATCTTTCTGAATTCTAATGGAAGGATCTTTGTTGACTTCCTCTGGTTCAGATTTTGGTGAAGTAGGAGCAGGTACATCATCCTTATTAGGTACTTGAGGTGATGTCTCAAACCATGTCTCAACATCATATGGGACATTGTGTTCCTGATGATGATCATCAATAATGACATTAATAGACTCCATCATAACCTGGGTTCTGGAGTTGAATACCCTATATGCTCTGATGTTAGTGGAGTATCCCAGAAAAATGCCTTCATCACTCTTAGAGTCCATTTTTCTCCTTTGATCACGATCTGTCAGAATATAGCATTTGCTACCAAACACATGGAAATATTTCACAGTTGGTTTTATTCCCTTCCATAGTTCATACAGGGTAGAGGATGATCCTTTTCTTAAGGTGACCTTGTTGTGAACGTAGCAGGCTGTATTCATAGCTTCAGCCCAAAAATGAATAGGAAGTTTCTTAGCATGAATCATTGTTCTGGCAGATTCCTGTATAGTCCTATTATTTCTATCCACAACCCCATTTTGTTGAGGTGTTATAGGAGAAGAAAACTCATGATTGATTCCCTCTGAAGAGCAGAATTCATCAAACTTGCTGTTCTCAAATTCCTTTCCATGATCACTTCTTATTCTGACAATACAACTTTCCTTCTCTCTTTGAAGTCTTTTGCATAACTCTTTAAAGACATCAAACACCTCAGATTTTTCTTTGATGAAGTTTATCCAGGTAAATCTGGAGAAGTCATCCACAACAACATAAGCATATCTTTTTCCACCAAGGCTTTCAACCTGCATAGGCCCCATCAAGTCCATGTGCAGCTCAGACTTTAGAAGTGGTCAGATGTCTAGACATTGGGTGTGACATTCTGGTTTGCTCTCCAACCTGACACTCACCACAGAACCTTCCTTCATCAATATGGAGTCTTGGTATCCCTCTGACAGCCTCCATAGTGATGATCTTTTTCATTCCTCTGAGATGCAGATGTCCAAGTTTTTGATGCCACAACTTTACCTCCTTTTCATCTTTGTCTATAGAGCACACAGAAGAGAGGTTGGTGTTCTCAGATTCCCACATATAGCAGTTGTCCTTTGATCTGACTCCTCTCATAACTACTTCTTGTTTATCATTGATTACAAGACATTCGACCTAGTGAAGTTAACTTTGAATCCCATATCACATATGACTTATGCTTATGAGGTTAGCGTCAAGCCTTTTAAGAACACTCCATTTAGATTTGGAACTCGAGCGGTCAAGTTTTCAACACCTTTGATTTCTCCTTTAGCTCCATCTCCAAAAGTAACAAAGCTGGTAGAATGAGGTTTGACATTATTCAGTAGGTTCTTTATTCCAGTCATATGCTTGGAACACCCACTATCAAAGTACCAATCTTCCTTGGCAGACACTCTAAGAGAAGTGTGAGCTATCAATGTTGCAGTCCTCTTCTTCCACTTTTGAGTGTAGGGTACCTTGATGTTCTTAGGCTTAACATAGGGAGTCTGATTAGGGTATCCATGTAGCCTATAGAAGAAGGGTTTTATGTGACCAAACCTTCCACAATGATGACATCTCCATCTTTGAAACTTCTTATTCATGTTTCTCTGATCTTGATGTTGACCCCAATGTTGTGACATCTGTTTTGACATTGGCTTATTAGGTCTGTTCTTCTTCCTGTTATCAGGAAATTTCTTTGCATCCACATGCCCTGAGCCAGGAACATTTCCCTGTTTTATGTTGTGACATCTGCTTTGACCTTGGTTTCCCATGCCTCTTCTTTTTCCTGTCACTATCAGGTTCCTTTTCAGCCACATATCCTAGACCATGCTTATTACCAGCATTTTGTCCAAGCTGAAGACTTTCTTCCATCTTATTAGTCCCAATGGTCAGCATCTTGACAGACTTAGTCATATGATCAAGCTTGGAATTCAACAATATAATCTCACTGTTGAGATGACTTATAGTGATTGTATTCTCCTTCTTCTCAGCCTCCAACTTCACATTTTCTGCCTCCAACTTCTCAATCAGCTTTTTCTGTTTTTCATTTTGCTAACATACTTCACCACTTCTGATACACAGCTTCTTGTAAGTATCATCAAGTTCTTCAAAGGTCACTTCCTCATCATTAGAGTCATTATCAGGATTGCCACTTTCAGAAGGTGCAGTGACAAGTTTAGCTGATTCCTCTTCAGAGCCACTACTTGATTCACCATCAGACCAAGTAACAGTCATTCCTCTCTTTTGTTTCTTAAGAAAGGTAGGACATTCAGCCCTAATATGACCATATCCTTCACAACCATGACACTGGATTTCTCTGCTTTGACCTCGTTTATCCTCAGACTTGGATCTTCTACTGGAGTCATAAGATCTGCTGATGTCAGATGAAATGTCCTTGACATTTGACCTTGACTTTGGATCAATTCTCTTGATGAGCTTGTTGAACTGTCTTCCAAGCATAGCTATAGCTTCAGATATCTTCTCTTCGTCTTCCTCCTTGCATCCTTCTTCAGTATTGGATACAAGTGCTATGCTCTTGTTCTTTTTGTCAACAATTTCACTGATTCCCATCTCAAAAGTCATAAGATATCCAATAAGTTCTTCTACCTTCAAGGTGCTGATGTCCTGAGCCTCCTCTATTGCAGTCACTTTCATTGCAAACTTTTTAGGCAAGGATCTGAGAATCTTTCTTACCAGCTTTTCTTCTGACATCTTTTCACCAAGTGCTCCTGAGGTGTTGGCAATCTCCAAAATATTCATGTGAAACTCATGAATAGTCTCATCTTCTTTCATCTTCAAATTCTCAAATTTGGTAGTGAGCATCTGATGTCTTGACAACTTCACTTTGGATGTGCCCTCTTGAGTAGTTTTGAGAGTGTCCCAAACATCTTTGGCCAGCTCACATTGATGCACCAGTCTGAAGATATTTTTGTCAATACCATTGAATAGAGCATTCAATGCTTTAGAGTTCCCCAGAGCTAGCTCCTCTTCCTTTTTGCTCCATTCCTCCTCAGGTTTCAAAACAGTAGTCCCATCTTTCTCAAGCTTGGTGGGATGTTTCCATCCTTTGTCAGCAGCTCTCCAAGCTTTAATATCTACTGATCTTAAGAAGGCAACCATACGAGGCTTCCAGTAATCATAATTAGACCCATCAAGAATAGGTGGTCTACCTCCAAATCCTCCTTCTTTATCCATTACGCCAGAAACTATTATCCCTAGATCTCACCTGAAATAACAGTGTGGTGCCCGCCGATGCCAATTGAAATTGGCAGATATGTGATGTCACAGAATGTTATGACACACTATCGACACTGCTAACAATTTACACAATAAATTTAAACAAGTAAAGAACACAATAAGTTGTTTACCCGTTCGGGTCTAACTACACCTACATCCGGGGGCTACCAAGCAAGGGAGGAAATTCACTATTAGTAGAATTAATTCAGGAATAAACCAACCAGTTTATCTCCTTCACTTAAAACCTACCCAATGCAACTTCAACCTAAGTCCTACTTAGATCTGAGTTCCTACTCACTCCCCCTCAATCACAGCAGTGATATCAACCTATTGATTAATTGAATTGTGAAGACACACTTCAATAAACTATCTTGATCTTGCTTCAAAGCTTCAATCAAGAGACAAACACTCGTGCTTCAAAGCTTTGAGTGATAAACTACCCTTACAAACAAATCCTAGTCCAAGGCACTTATCAATTGATAATTGCTTGGCTCACAAGAGAAACTAGAATTACACAAAATACAACTGTTTACTCTCCTAACAGTACAAATAACAACCTGCTATATCTTCAATAAATTTCAGAGGTGTAGCAGCAGTATAAGGGTTGAATTCCTTTTATAGAAGCAGTCATGAAACTTCAGTTTTGGGCTTCCATAAAGATAGCTAGGGTTCACTTAATTTAATCCTAAAAACATGGTCTTTTCAACAACCAATTTAGGTCTAATTAAGATTAACCTAGCAGCCACGTGAGCATGCATTCTAGTAATAGAAAAACATAATATAGCAGCTCAACAAACTTCCTGAAAAGTCTCAGGAAAAAGCATTAGAACAAAATGTCACCGAATGTCATAACATTGTTATGACATCGATTGTTTTTAATTTCCAGATGACTTTAGCTTCCATTTCTGAGCTGTCCTTTAACATCCTTAATAAGAGGATTTATCTTCAATCTCTGAATGTCATGACATTTATCAAGACATTGCTATAGCCTAGTTTTACCAAAATTGATGCCAACTAAAAACACTAACAACTATCAAGTCTCTACCAACAACAACGTTCGATAATAATTTCCTACAACATCAACTTCTAACAACTCTCAATAACAATGAATTCCCATACGGAAAAACACATCAATTTATCAAGATGTTCACTTCCTATGTTTGAAACTACTTTTATAGGATAAGTCATACTTTTAGCTTTCCAAGGGTTCAAACGACAACTAAATCGGAGTTACGGTCGCAAAGATATGACCAAAACAGTTTTTCAAAGTAATTTTTTTGTTTCTGTACATTATGAGTTGATACAAAATCCTATGTATCGATGCAAAATCCACTTTTATCGATGCAAGCATCGTATTAGTAGACTCATACGATATTCAAAATCCTATTTTCTAATTTCCTTTCAGTATGAGTCGATACATAGCAGGCTTGTATCGATACATACCTTCACAACTTGCCTCCATGAGCCGATACATGGCTATTTTTATCAATGCATGTTGATTTCAAGCTCCAGTTTTTATAATCAGTTCAGCATGTATCGATGCATACATGCATGAGTCGATACATCTTTCATACTTTGTCCCCATGAGTCGACGCATGGCAGTTTGTATCGATACATACAGGTTTTAAACTTCTGTTTTTCAAAATCAACACAACATGTATCGATACATACATGCTTGTGTTGACTCATGCAACGTGAAAATGCCCAAATAACAGTTTCCACGAAATTCCACGATTAAATTTGGGATTTTCACCAATTCCAACAGCAACATGATACAAAACAGCAAAATCATAAATCCCTAACTACCTATCATCCATCATAATCCCAATTAGAGAGCAAGAACCCCACCCTTACCTTGGATTGAAGGTTGCTCTATGAATTCCTTGATCGTTCCAACTCTCTCTCTCTCTCTGCAAGCTCTACGTATCATTCTGTTCCTTTTCCAAAACCCTTGTTTTTCCTTTTTCTCTACTGATAGCCAAAATAATCTAATTTCTATTTCTAATTAAATAAAAATCCTTAGAATTTGTTTTGGGCTTAGAATTCGTACCCCCATCATTAATATTACTATCACCACAACTTAAGCTCATTAACACTAACCTTATAGTTATAACATCGTTTCTAGTATTACTCTATGACCAAACCAACTTAAATATGACGCAACAACTTAAATCTCCGCAACAATAATATCAACCAATAATCACAAATAAATCGCTAAATATTTAATTAAAGAAATAATATCAACCAAGATTTTCATGCTAGCTCTGTTGTTGTGCTCTGAGGCTCATGCTAATGCCTTGGTGAAATTTTTGAAGAATGCTCAGATACCGCAAGACACTTCTGCTGGCCAATTCGAAATTTGTATTGTTAGCCTGACCGTAGACAATAGTTTGGGCTTTTCTGATGCTGATTTGAATTCTACCGGAAGGAAACATCACAAAACCTTGCCCATTTCTATAGGGTGTAAGGGCATTATTTTGTCTCACGTATTGGTTGATACTGGCTCTGCTCTGAATGTCCTTCTGAAGAGCACTCTCGACCGACTTAATGCTGAAGAAGTTGTCATGAAACCCAATGACATAATCATAAAAACTTTTGATGGTTCAAAGAGAATTGTACTCGGAGAGCTGAACCTGCAGATCAAAGTAGGTTCCCATACTTTTGAATCTACTTTCTTTGTAATGGACATTCGTCAAGCTTATTCTTTCCTTCTCAGACGCCCTTGGATACACGGGGCAGGCGCTATTACTTCTACCCTACATTAGAAGTTGAAGTACCCACTGAATGGGAAGATTGTTACAACATGCGGAGAAGAAGAATACATGGTAAGCCATTTGCAGTCATTTCGATACATCGAAATGGAAGGTGAATTCGTCGAATGTCAAGTTTTTGAAGTAGTTCCACGAGTCATGCTTGTCGACTCTCTTGTCACTCCTAAAGTTACTAGAGTTCCACGAAGATGGCCTCACTAAAAGATGATAGAGCTATAGATGAAGAAGGAGGTTGTACCGTTTAGGGTCAGCTACCCGATTTTCAATTCAAATCTGACAAGACTGGTTTGGGCTTCACCTCCAAAGGTCAAAAGATAGTACGCTGCGAACGTGTCGGTGGACCTATTTTCGGCATCAGCAAGAATGAAGTTCATGCCATAGAAGATGATGATGGTGACTTTGATATCAACAATTGGATCTTCCCAACTCCTGGAGATGGAATCGATAATTGGACGGCTAAGGATGTTATGCCAATCTCCTTTAGACAAGAGTAATTATTTTTCTATTTTACGCTTTTTGTTTTACGCTTCGAGCAATAAAACTTTAAGCCTAGTGCCTTCCCCAGGGCACCACGGCTCGTTTGTGAGGGTTATTATTTATCATTCACATATTTTCATTCAATAAATCATTGGCATTTTGCAATAAAAAATTGTGCTCCCTATCTTTATTTCTATCTTTATCACCTTTCCAAAAGCTATGTGTTCTTACGAACATCCACCTAATAAACTGCAGATCCACATTCACTTTGGATCCCGTCGATAACGACTCTGCTATTTCTAAATATGACTTTGATAATTCGATCTACCAAGCCGAAGGTGAGGAAGATTGTGAAGTGCCATGAGAACTTCTAGACTCCTATAGCAAGAGGAAAAGGCAATACAGCCACACGAAGAACCAATCGAGGTTGTGAATCTAGGTACCGACGAAGACAGAAAAGAAATCAAGATAGGAGCAGGTCTTAAGAACAATGTTAAAGAAATATTGGTCCAGATACTACAAGATTACATTCATATTTTTGCTTATTCCTATGAAGACATGCCATGTCTAGATATCGACATTGTGGTACACCGACAACCAACAAAAGAAGGTTTTCTCCCTGTGAAGTACAAGGTCCATCGTATGTGTCCTGAGATGTCCGAGAAAATTAAAGTCGAAGTTATGAAGTAGTTCAATGCCGGTTTCTTATCCGTTACTTCTTATCCATAGTGGGTTGCGAACGTGGTGCCCGTACCTAAGAAGGATGGCAAGGTGCGCATGTGCGTGGACTACCAAGATCTGAATAAGGCAAGCTCAAAACACAATTTTACGTTTTGACATATTGATGTTCTGGTTGACAACATCGCTCAGCATAAAGTTTTCTCTTTCATGGATGGTTTCTCCGGTTATAATCAGATCAAGATGGCTCCCGAAGACATGGAAAACACGAATTTCGTTACACAGTGGGGCACTTTTTTTTATAAGGTCATGCCGTTTGGGTTGAAAAATGTTGGCGCCACATATCAATGCGCTATGGTGAATTTATTCCTTGATATGATCCATCACAAGATAGAGGTCTACGTCGACGACATGATAGCTCGATTACAAACCAAAGAAGAACATCTTATTCATTTGCGTAAGCTGTTTGATAGACTGAAGAAATAGAGATTGAGACTTAATTCGAGCAAATGAACCTTCAGAGTCAGATCCTGAAAACTTTAGGGTTCTGTTATAAGAGGTAAAGGTATCAAAGTTGATCCCGCCAAAGTTAAAGTTATTCAAGAAATGCCAGATCCCCATATTAAGAAGGAAGTAAGGGGTTTCTTGGGACGACAAAATTATATTGCTAGATTCATTGCACATCTAAATGCTACTTATGAGCCAATCTTTAAGTTATTGAAGAAAGATCAAATAACAAAATGGAACGACGATTTCCAGATAGCTTTTGACAAAATAAAGGAGCACCTACAAGCACGTCTTATCCTAATGTCTCTAGTCAAATGAAGACCTATGATCATGTACTTAACAGTATTAGGGAATTTAATAGGGTGTGTGTTGGGGAAACATGACGAGTCTGATCGAAAAGAGTATGCAATATACTACCTTAGCAAAAGGTTTACCGACTGTGAAACAAGATACTCATAGCTCGAGAAAACATTTGGCGCTTTGGCTTGGGCTGCTCTCCGACTAAGACAATATATGTTGACTCTCACTACCTTGTTGATCTCTAAGATGGATCCGATAAAATACATATTCGAGAAACCTTCTCTCTCCAGAAGAATAATATCCAATGCCCACAGAGTCGTCGCTCCCCCGACAGAGATGGATTTCCCGACAAGACTACTACTCTATCATCCTTTCAATAATGTCCAATGCTTCGGTTCATCACATTAGTCATCGAGTAGTAATCCTCTCAAGTCATCATATTATTACCCAATCGGTGATCCTATAAACATCATCACATTAGTCCCCGAGCAATGATCCTATCAACTTATCACATTAGTCCCCGAGCAGTGATCCTCTCAACATCATCACGTTAGTCCCCGAGCAGTGATCCTATCAACGTCATCATGTTAGTCCCCGAGAAATGATCCTATCAACTTCATCACATTAGTCCCCGAGTAGTGATCCTATCAACATCACATTAGTCCCCAAGCAGTGATCATATCAACTCATCACGTTAGTCCCCGAGCAGTGATCATCCACATTGTAACATCAGTCCCTACATGGTGAACATCTTGTTACATTGGTCCTCGAGCAGTAACCAATCATTAATCAACATATTATGCCAGTCTCAGAGCAGTAATAGGTTATATATGATCACATTTATTCCCTAGCCAGACTCGTAGACGAGATATTCATCCCTAGCTGAGTATCTCCCAAAGATTATCATTCCCCAACAACATCAATATCTAGACTTGAAACTTGGTCAGATAGTGCATCGGAGGAATCTACATCTCTTTTATCCTCAATAAGGATCCTCATCCCCAAGCAGAAATCAAAGATCCCCGACAGGACATTCCTATCTTCTTCAAGATAGATATGTTTTGAAATACCATAATATCTATATTCATATATCATTCATTAAAAAAATCATAATATGCGCATATAAACATCATTACATATTTGCATGCACCATAATCTGCATAGAACTAATCCCGTTCTCTCAGGTTAAAGTCTCAAACAGGTGAAATTTATTCACAAATTTCTAGACAGAACGTCAAGGATTAATGCCCTAAACAAGAAGGGAAAACTATCTGAACGACCCTACGAGTTTACCAATAGATAGTAGGATACAAATTAATACCCGAAACAGGACGGGAAAACTATCTACATCCTAAAGAATACGCATCTCAGATAAAGCCGAGAAGAAGGTTTATTCTGACTCTCTCTTATCATCAACTGCTCCGGATGGCATCTTTAAGCCCATCTCCAACTACACATCGATATCTCTACGCCTGTAGAATGTTGCATATCTGGTGAAAAATCAATGTATACCAATGACTTCATTCAGACACAAGCATGGAATCTAACGTGTGAATGCCTCCCCAACATTAGCCTCACCAAATGGCATCTATAAGCCCATTCCAGTACATCATCAACTGACAATCTCATTCCATACACCAGCGAGTGCAAATTTTCAAGTTTACTCGAGTGTTCAATCATCTTCTTCCTTCAGGTCACAAAAGGAAAGCATACTAATATAACCCTTCAGGTACAAGAAGATTGAATAGGGGCAACTGTTATACCCCAAAATTTTCCCTCTTATTTCTCAAGGCAGCCCACATCTCCATAATCAAGAATTTCTCAAGGGTTGACTAGATGAACCCTCTCCCAAGCAATCAACACACAACTAGGGTTTTGATTCTCTCAAGTCAAAGATGGTTTCTATTTCCTCAAGTGATCATCATGCCTCCTCATATGTCTTAAGGGATCACCATGTCAAGTTTCAAGCCTCATAACTCAAGTTTGCTCAGTCAATTGCTCAGATTATTTTAAAATCAGTTGTATTGGACAAAAAGTCAATTATGGTCAACATACAGTCAAACTTCATCATTTTTTGTCAACATCAATATTTTGAAGTCACATTCATCATTTGGTCAAGGTTTGATCATGATTCATCAAGAAAACTCAAGATTTGATCAAAAGTTAAGGTTTCCAAATTAGGGTTTCTTAGGAAAAACTCAACAGAACCTTGACCAGGCATAACTTTCACATACTTCATCTGAAATTTTTCCACCAAATCTCATTTTGAAGAGAATTGAATTATCTACAACTTCATGTCTCACAAGCTTTGGCCAAAAATTCTTCATTTGAGAGTTATGGATCAAGACATTATAGGTCCTTCTAAAAGTCAACAAAAAGTCATCTTTTTCCAAAGAAGTGTACATGAGCATGGAAGCTTCAATAAATATGAAACCAAAAGGAGTGTTTAGAGTAAATCTTTAGCTTTCTATAAAGTCCAA
Source organism: Vicia sativa (assembly GCA_021764765.1). Lineage (NCBI taxonomy): Eukaryota > Viridiplantae > Streptophyta > Magnoliopsida > Fabales > Fabaceae > Vicia > Vicia sativa. The sequence goes on from CM038793.1 coordinate 257,004,240, forward strand.
GAACACTTCAAAATATTGAAAATTGAGCAAGATACAACTTGTGCAAGTTTGGGCCATGGTTTTTATAGTTTGGACTTATTTCTAAGCAAATTCAATTTTTTTTCCAAATGGGTCATGGTTTTTATAGTTTGGACTTATTTCTAAGCAAATTCAATTTTTTTCCAAATGGGCCATGGTTTTTATAGTTTGGACTTATTTCTAAGATAGTCCATCACTTCTAAGCCCACTTGCACGCATATCTTTTATTTATTTAATTTATTTTTGAATTAAAACATTAAAATTCAATTTAAATTAAAGAAAATGCAAAAAATACAAGGAAGGGCGTGTAGGCTTGATTTTTGTTTGTCTTAAGGTCCAAGATAGCTAGCTCATCATAAGTTGGCAAAAACGCACAAGAGGCATCAATGCAAGATTGGCCAAATTTGGAAGCTTTTCATTTGATTTTCAAATCAAATATTTTCACATTGAATGCAATATATTTTCCTCTCAATTTCTGACCTAATTCACTCATTATAAATATAAGATCAAGACCACAAGCAAGGGACACAGATTGCATGCCCTAAAAACCCTAGCCAAATTTCTCAAATTTTTTCAAGTTTAGAGCAAGATCGAATTTCAATTCCCATCAATCCTCAAGCCAAACCAGCCATTCATTCATCCTCCTGAGCCTTCCATGAGTCGATCCAAGTGTCTAGGCAAGCAAGATCGTGCCCAAAATCATCCTCATGAAGTTGCACCGGTTGGTAAGGTTTCCTTGAGATCGATTTCAATTTTCATGCATTCTTAACATATTTGATGTGTTTGTTCATGTTCAGGGTGTCATTTAGAGCAGGTACAACGTGTTACATGTAAGCTTTAGGGCTTAAATCATATTACACCATTGTTAGGGCATAGCGACTGAGAAGCTTCGAATCTCAATTTCTAGGCCAATTCAGACCATAAGAACACCACCAATCGATTCACAGGGGTCGATTTAGGGGGGGTGGGCTTAACCTCTTGCTTTGATTCTCTTTTATTTTGCAGGTTTAAAATTCAACCTAGTCAGAGAAGACGAAGTTGACCACCGTGGACGGTGTTTTGAATGTTTGACTCCAGTGGTCCAGGCGAGGCATATTCTGATTTTTCCATTCAAACTCCCTGGGTCCCGCACGCGCGTTTTTGTTTTGGTTATAATTTTCTGATTTTTTATTCCCACATATATTTATCCTTGTATCATAATTCATGGATGTATCACCACCCCAGTGGCAACCCATGCGCACGTTAGTCCTCTCACTCCCTCAAGGAACAGATTCGAACTCTGCCTTTTACAATTTTTTCACAAACTTTTGATTTTTTACACGTTAAACTTACATACAATTAGAGGCAAGGAGATAATACCACAAGCCTATGGTGCAGTGGCCATATTTTATACTTGCAACCTCAGGGTCCTGGGTTCAAACCCTAGCAGGACCAAACTCTATTTTTTTCTAATTCTTTAAACTTTCTAACTTATTTTAATTTCTTTTCAAACATTATTTTAACTATCATAAAAAGCCTAAAAAATGTTTTAATTTTAGATTTACGTTTCAAAAAACCTTTATTTAATTTTTGACACAAAAACATTTAAGTTTTCTTTGCATTTTAAATTATTTTCCTAATTAAATACTAATTAATTAGAATTAGGGTTTTCTTATTTCCATATCTTGATTTCCTTTCGGTTTTCATGGGTACCTAGATTCACCTCCTTAACCGGCTCTTTATGAGGTTGTATAGCCCTTTTCTCCTGTTGTAGTAGTCTGGCAAGTTCTCATGGCACTTTACAATCTTCCTCGCCTTCATCTTCGGCTTGGTAGATTAGATTATCAAAGTCATATTTAGCAATAGTGGAGTTGTTATCACCAGGTTCCAGAGTGAATATGGATCTGCAGTTTATTACGTGGGTGTGTGTAAGAACACATAGCTTTTGAAAATGTGATAAAGTAAAAAGAAAGACAGAGAGCACAATATTTGAATTCAAAAGTCCAATGATTTATTGAATGAAAATATGCGAATGACAAATAATAACCGTTACAAATGAGCCATGGTGCCCTGGGCAAGGCACAAGGAGTAAAGTCTTTTTATTCAAAGATATAAAGCATAAAACAGAAGAAAAAATTACTCTTGTCTAAAGGAGATTGGTATAACATCGTTAGCCGTCCAATTGTTGAGTCCATCATCGGTAGTTGGGAAGATCCAGTTGTTGATGTCGAAGTCGCCATCATTGTCTTCTATAGCATGAACTTCATTCTTGTTGATGCAGAACGGAGCCCCACCAACACATTCGCGACGTATCATCTTCTAACCTTTGGATGTGAATCCTAAACCAGTCTTATGAAGTTTAAATGCAAACTCGGGTAACTGACCCCAAACGGTACAATGTCCTTCTTCAACTACAGCTCTGGCGTCTTTCAATGAGGCCATCTTCGGTGGAACTCTAGTAAATTTAGGAGTGACAGGAGAGTCGACAGGCATGACTCGTCGAACTACTTCGAAAGTTTGACAAGGAGTCTCGATAAATACGCCTTCCATTTTAATGTATCGGAATAACTGCAGATGACTTACCATAAATTCTTCTTCTCCACATACCGTAACGATCTTCCCCATAATTGGGTACTTCAACTTTTGATGTGAAGTAGAGGTAACAGAGCCTGCCCTATGTATCCAAGGGTGTCCGAGCATGCAAGAATAAGCTGGACGAACATCCATAATAAATAAAGTAGAATCAAAAGTCTGGGAACCTGCTTTGATCGACAGGTTGAGCTTTCCAAGTATTGTTCTCTTCAAACCATCAAAAGCTCTCACGATTATGTCACTGGGTTTCATGGTCAATTCTTTAACATCAAGTTTGTCGAGAGCACTTTTCGGCAGGACATTCAGAGCAGAGCTAATATCCACCAATACATGAGACAATGCAGTGCCCTTACACTTTATAGAGATGTGCAAGGCTTTGTTGTTTTTCCTTCTAGCAGAAGTCAAATCAACATCAGAAAATCCCAAACCACTGTCTGCGGTCAGGCTAACAATACAACTTTTGAATTGGTCAGCAGAAGTGTCTTGCGATATATGAGCATTCTTCAGAAACTTCATCAAGGCTTTAGCATGAGCCTCAGAGCACAACAATAATGCTAGCATGGAAATTTTTGATGGGGTTTGTCCCAACTGATCCATAACATTGTAATCACTTTTCTTAATAATCTTCAGGATCTCCTCCATCTCTTGCTTGGAGGTATCTTCAGCAACTTCCTTTGGTACTTTTTTTTGAGCAGGTTGAGTCACTTTCTCTTTTCCTCGAGTCTCGGGAGTTGGTTCAACAGCAGGAATGCGAACTGGTGTAGTAGTATGCTTTGGAGGAGAGATATCTGGAGAAAACACCCTTCTGGTTCTGGTTAATTTGCTAGATCCGGTGATATTGTCGACATCCAGATTAGCAGCCTCAACCGTACTATCTTCGATTACCAATGGTTCTTATTTGACGCCATGGTAGTAAACTTCGGCTCCATAGTTTTAAGGTATAGCTTTGTCAGAGTGATATGAAACTGGTCTGACTGAGGTAATAATTAGAGGTGGCTGTTATACCCCAAAATTTGCCCTCCTACTTCTCAAGACAATTCCCATCTCCATACTTAAGGATTTCACAAGGGTTAATTAGACAAACCCTCTCCTATGCAATCAATCCAGACTAGGGTCTTGCTCATCTCAAGTCAAAATGAATTTCCAATGCTTCAAGTGGTCATCATACCTCATCATATGCTTCAAGGGACTACCATGTCAAGTTTAAAGCCCTACAAGTCAAAATTGCTCATCCAGTTGCTCAGATGGTTGAAAATTATATGTATTGGACGAAAAGTCAACTGTGGTAAATATGCAGTCAAACTTCATAATTTTTGGTCAACATCAATGTTTTGAAGTAATATTCCTCATTATATCAAGCGTTGATCATGATTCATCAAGGAAAGTCAAGATTTGATCAAAAGTCAAAGTTTCTAAATTAGGATTTTTGAACAAAAGTCAACAGAACTTTGACCAGGCATAACTTTCACATACTTTATCAAAAAAAATTCCACCAAAGCTCATTTTGAAGAGAATTCAATTCTCTACAACTTCATGTCTCACAAGCTTGGTCTAGAAATGCTTCATTTGGAAGTTATGGATCAAAATATTACAGGTCCTTTTTAAAAGTCAACAAAAAGTCATCTTTTTGCAAAGAAGTGTTCATGAGCATGGAAACTTCAATGAAGATGAAACCAAAAGGAATGTTTATAGGACATCTTGAGCTTTCTAAAAAGTTCAAGAACACCCAAAAATGTTAAAAATTGAGCAAGATACAAGTGTTGCAAATTGAGCATTTTTGAGGAGGTGCATAAAGAGAAATACTTGAGAAAATAAAAAAAATTCCAAATGGGCCTAACTTTTCTTGATTCAAACTTGTTCCTTATCTGAATTGGAACCTCCAAGCCCAAGGCCACGTTTTTTATATTTTAATTTTATTTATTTTGGATTTTTATTCATTTAAAACTAACGTAATTAAAATAAAAGATATAAAATCAAATTTTAAATGCAAGATTGATTTTCTCTCATTCTTGAGGTCCATGCAAGCCATATAAGCTTTCATTTTCGGAATTATTAAGATTGGCAAGAGAATTGATCGAAATTTGATCAAAAAAGGAAATATTTGGTTTCATTCCAAATCAAATATTTTCTCATTGATGGGCATATAATTTCTTCATGATTATTGACCTAATTCACTCTAGTATATACACACACTGATTCCAGATGCCACAGGACGAAAAAATTCATGCCTCAAGAACCCTAAAACACTTCAAAAAACCGTGCATTACAAGTCACTTGCAGCCAGGTTTTTGGAACGATTCAAGCCAAACAAAGTGTTCCAACACATTCCTTGATACTCTCTGAAGCTTTTCCAATCATTACCTGCCATCCAAGCATCCAATATCGTAAAATCACCATCACGGTTTGCACTTACATATTTCAAATTCGATTTTGATCATACATGCATATTTAACATGATTTTATTGTTTGTTTGTGTTTAGAACAATGATTCGAAGCTGCTGGATTAGTTTGATTTAAGTTTAGGTACTGAAATTAAGATCTGCCATGGCTAGGGTTTTGACCTTCAAATTGGGGTTCTCTGATTTAGCCAAAATTAGACCAAACTAAGGGCATGGTCGTGTTCGGTGGATCGATTCCAATCGATCCAAGGTCTTTATCTAATTTATCTTTGGTATTTGTCAAGTTTTAATTTGCAGGTGCTATAGGTATGAACCAAAATCCGTAGGAAAAGGATATAGCAAATCCATTGGTATAGGTCTGGAAATTTAAATGAAGAAGATGATACCTTGACGTCCCTCGAAGCGTAACCCCAGTAGAACCCCTCGCGTAACCCCTAAGCTCCAGCTTCTTGACGCCTCGAGCGAACCCCAAAAGCTCCACACGGACGTCCTAGAAGTAGAACCTCCAAAAACTCTAGCTTCTGGACCTCCCCAGCAGCAGAACCTCCAGAAGCTCCAGCTTCTGGACGCCCCCAGAAACAGAACCTCCAAAAGTTGGACCAGCTTCTAGATGCCCAAGGCGTGCTGCCCACAGCTACCGTGCCAATTTCTGTCAGAAGCTCTAATGGAAACCCTCACCTTTTTTTTATTTTTTCTGTTGATTATTTTCTTTGTCTCTATTTTTCTTAATTGTTTCAATTAATTAATTAAATAGTAATTAGGTTAAACAATTAGCTTAATTAGGATTAATTTCAAAAATAATTTTCTCTATATTTTTCTTAATTAATTAATTTAATTAGTTTAATTTAGGTTAATCATTTAATTTAAATTGAATTTATTTATTAATTAAAATCAATTAGAATTAGGATTTTTATATTAAAATCAATCTTCAAAAATACCAAAAAATATTTTTCCTTTTTGCAACTAGGATTTAGGTATTCACTTTAACCATTACACGTTTTTCTTCTATTTTATTTCTTTTTGCATTTAAAGTCTAGAAAGGATGTATAGGTTGCAAAGTTTTATTCTGTAATAGCGTAGATTTACTTTTCTACTTTTACTTTCTGCACCTCCTATTATGTATCTGCCCCAAAGCCATGTAATAGTGTAGGACATTTACTTTTCCACACTTTACATTTCCGCAATTTATTTTCCGCACCTATTAACTGCTAGTAACTAGGCGTGTATGGCACGATAAAAATCAATCTAGATCACTAACACAAGATAAAATATCTGAATACAACACATATTTCACACATGCACTCACCTTAGGGTATCCTCTCTTTTTACTTTTCGAAACCATGGTCATGTCCCTCGAACGCGGGGATATCTTAGCTAAGATGCTTATAAATATATCATCATAGTCCCTTTCGAATTAAAGATCATAGTCCCTCGATGACCCTCGATGTTGCCTACGAATACATGATCTAGTCCCTCGATTGTTGCCTACGAAAAGTGATGATCATCCCTATGAATATGCTAAGATATCCTCACAAGTTGCCTTCTATGACCATCCGATGTCCCGTCGAATGTCCCTTTTACATCCAACGAATAAGGTTACCTATCAACCAATGGTACAGATAGCCTTATTATAAAGGAAAGCAAAAATAACACGGAAACGACCATTTTGAGTAGGTTGTAAGTCTCTTTTGCTTGCTCAAAATACTTTTCACACCTCACACTTTCAAAAATCTTATTTTTAAGACACTTTGTATACATTCCAGCGTGAATTATTACAAAGTCCTTTTCCAAAACAAAACATTTCCAAACACTTCGTATACATTCCTGCATGAATCATTACAAAGTCAAAGTGAAATGTCTTTTTAAAAATCTTTTCAAACACACACACAAAACACAATTAAAGTGAGCTAAGCAATTAAGAGCCCGTAGATAACTACGGATGGAAAGGGTGCTAACACCTTCCCTTTTCATAACCACCTCACTTACTCAAAATCTAACGAAGTTCTTTTCCTGTTCTTTTCGCCTTCCCTTAATTGGATAAATGAAAAGTCGGTGGCGACTATTGCTATCCGTAAAATTTGCGAACAAACGCAAAACAAACAAGTCAGTTCTCCCACCGTGTTACAGAACTGGCGACTCTATTGGGGAGGTCCATAAGAGAGGTTACCTTAGGGTCTAGATCACTTTAATTGTTTGACTTGTATGCTTTATCTTAAGGGTTGCTTGGGTATTAGATTTGTGGGGGATCCTACACCTGGATCCAGGTTTCCTTAGGTAAGTAGCAATAAATCGTCGCGACTGTTAGGCGTATACCGAAACAGACAACATGATGGCTACGTTAGTGCGATACTTTGGATGTCGCGATGCTCCTCATGTTCAGATGAGGAAAGTATTTGGCGTCCGCGTGGTGTCACAAGCACTAACTCAACTTTTAGAACCCTAACTGACCCATCTTGGCCATTATAAGGTAGTGAGGTGACCGGCTTTGGTGTAGACTGGGGTTGGTTGATACTCGATGCTACGCTCATTAAGATTCAACTTTCGGGATGTTTCGGTCGACCATTTGGTAGTCGTATTGAAATAAAGCCTACGATAAAGATCAATGATATGAGATTCCTAGAACCCGATTACTATTGTAGGACTGGTTGAACCCACTTAAACTTTGGTAGGGTAGACACCTATACCTCATGCAAGCCTCAAACCTAGGGATATTGTGTGAATTTCTTGTGCTTGCTACTTGTTTTAAACATGACATCATGACATCATAACATCATAACATCATATCATTTCTAACTATTTAAAGGACCTAGGGATTTATCTTTGCTCTGTTTTGTAGGAGTTATGGCTTCCAGAAAGACTATCCGAATAAATTTCATGGGAATACCTTCTCAACTCAAAGAATTAGTTTCAGAAGTTCCCGATCATGCTCAGTTCATCAAAATACATGGCTACCTGCTTGACTTGGTTATCTCCGGTTTTGAAGAATATATAATGCACGTTGTCTTCCAGTTCTTCGATCCAAAACATCACTGCTTTACATTCCTAGATTATCAGTTGGTTCCTACATTAGAAGAGTTCTCTAAGCTACTTGGGATACCTATTCTTGATCAAATACCATTCACCGGTTCAGAAAAAGCTTCGAAATACGAAGACATCGCATCAGCGTTACATCTAATGTGACCAAACATTGAAGCTAATTGGGAAACAAGAAGCGGAGTTAAGGGTTATCTTGCTATGTTTTTGATAAAGAAAGCTCGAGAATTCCTAAAGGCTATGTGTTTCCATGCGTTCGGAGTTAAGGGTTTGCTTTCTAATCTATGGCTTGGTGCTATTTCCTAATCCAGATCTGTTCATAAACGTAAACGCCATCAAGATATTCCTCGCTCGTAATCCTTTGCCTACTTTACTTGGGGACATCCTACATTCTCTCCACACTCGTACTATCAAAAGACAAGGAAATCTCATGTGTTGCATACTGTTACTTTCCAGGTGGTTTATTTCGCACCTTCCTCAATCAGTAATGAAGAACGAGCAAGGAGTGAAGTGGTCTCAAAGGCTGATGTCACTCTCTCATTCAGATATTCGTTGGTGTCTGTTTTCTCAAAAGGACTTCACTTTCATTGAGCGTTGTGGGGAATTCCCTAATGTACCACTCCTTGGCATAAGGGAAGGTATCACTTATAACCCTTCTCTAGATCTACGTCATTTTGGTTATGCTCGAAGAGATGGTCCTCAAGATATTCTTCTTCAAGACATTGTGTTTGACTACAACAACGATCTCTAGAACTACCATCGAAGATTTGTGCACGCTTGGGGCATGGTGAAGAAGACTGATACCAAGACCTTGGGACACAAAAATTCCTTTCCTTGGGATCCTTACCTCAAATGGGTGCGAGCTCGAGCTTAAAACCTCATGATGTCGTTTGCAGCTGTTCTACCAGTGCTTATGGAACCTGTTACTATAGGTGACGAACCCTATACTATTCTCCATCCAGACATGCCTACTAATTTTGAAGACTTGAAAAGATCCTGGATTCAGCTTAAAGAATAAAGGGATACCTCCGAAGCTCAGTGCTATGCAAGCGAGAAAAAGGTGTTGGAGCTGACGAAGCTACTTCACGAGGAGCGAAGCATCAATACCTATTTTAACACAAAAAGGAAACGCCCATGGGAGACTTAAACTCTAGGAATTTCTTTTTATTTGTTCTTTTGTACTTGCTAAAAGATAAACGAATAAAAAGTTTGTTCGTGCTTGTTTAACAAATTTAAATTCCTAGGGTCCTTGAAAACATTGCATTGCATAACATCGCATATCATGGCATAAAATTTCATAATAGGTACATTGAAGACCGGTTTTCTTATTCTCTCGCTGTTTATTTTTGCAGAAATGGCTCTTGAACAGACTGTCAAAGATCTCCAGGCTAAGAATGCTCAATTCCAGGAGATGTTCACCAACTTGGTCCAAGGTCAGAAAGACCTAAAGAAGCTCATCACCAGAAAGAAGAAGACCATTGGTATCCTTAACATGGGAAGAAATCACAAGGGTCCAGTCAGGGTGGTCAAACAATTTGAAATCTCAAACAAGAGCAGTGAAACCGAGGGAAGTGTCAAGAACAATGAAGGAAGCCATCATAAGTCTGAAAACGAAGATGAAGACTATGTGAGTGGGCAGTATCCTCTTGACACCGAATAGTACAAGCAACTTGAAGATCGTCTGAATGCTGTGGAAAATCTGAAGATGTTAGGGCTGAAATTTGATGATCTGAGTCTTATTCCTGGTGTGGTAATTCCCCGCAAGTTCAAAGCTCCTACCTTTGCCAAGTATGATGGCATCTCTTGTCCAAAGCTACATCAGAAGTCCTATGTTTAGAAGATTCATCCTCATACTGAAGACAGGAAACTGTGGATCCATTTCTTTCAAGAGAGTTTATCCGGAACTCAGTTGGAGTGGTATTATCAACTAGAGAGTACCCACATTCATACTTGGAATGACTTAGCAGATGCTTTCTACAAGCAGTACCAGTACAATGCTAGTTGGCACCTACCTGCATGCAACTACAGAGCATGTCTATGGGTCGTGATGAGAAGTTCAAAGAGTATGCCCAAAAATAGAGAGATTTAGCAGGTAGAGTTCAACCACCCTTGTCCAATAGGGAGTTGCTTGACATGTTTATCGGAACACTGACAGGCCCATTATTCAATCATATGATTGGAAACTCTTCATCCGAATTCATCGAGCTGATATTGATAGGCGAACGTATCGAAGCTGGAATCAAGAGCGGAAAAATACAAGTAGAGTCATCTTCAAATGCTGCGAAGAGATCTTTTGGTGGTAAGAAATAAGCCAATGTTGCATATGGTCAGAAGAGTCGTGACAAAGCTGATCGTACTCAATCTATGGGGGCAGTTGTGATCTCCAATCCTACATTATCACAACCTCAACGAGACCATGCGCGTATCCAGAACACGCCACGAAGATAGTTTACGAAGATCAATATGCCATTGTCTCAAGCACTACAACACATGTTGAAAGTAGAGCTCATTACTTCGAGGGATCCTCCTCAGCAAGTCAACACTTCCTCTCCAAAGTACAATCCTAATTCAAGCTGTGCATACCACTCCAACAGCCCAGGGCACGACACCAACAACTGTTGGGCTCTGAAGAACAAAATTCAATACACGATTGAAGCCAGAGAAATTGAGTTTGACCCTCCTATCGAAACTCTGAATGAGATCAACGCACCAATGCCTAACCATGGTAAAAGTTCCAAAGCTATTGACGATGACTCCTATGTTTATGATGTGAACACACTGACTATTCCTCTGATGATTGTTAAGAAAGATTTGCTGCAAGCCGATGTATTTCCAGGATGCCCTGATAAATTTCGTTGGTGTGCATATGAATCTGACGGATGTGCTTGGTTGAAGAGGCGTATTCAATGCATGATGGACAACCGAGAAGTGTTATTTCTAAAACCTTTGTCTGTGGAGAATCTGTGCGAAGACATTTCTAAGAATCTGAAGATCGATGATGTAGACGAAGCCTTACCAGAAGTCTGGGATACCTTGGGGCAGCCAAGTGGAAAGTTCGATTTCATAGTTAAATATACCGCTCCTGAAAGTTAGAAGATTCCAATCGAAGATATCAAGGCAACCATATGGGGAGATGATTACCTAGAAGACTATGCTGATGTGAACACAATAAGGATCACCTCTATCGATCCCGTGCCTAGAGTGGAACCTCTCATTATTACCTCTTCCAGACCAATTCCATATTCCTCTGACAAAGCTATACCTTGGAACTACGGAGCCGAAGTTTACTATCATGACGTCAAGCAAGAACCTTTGACCACTGAAGATGTTGCACTTTAAGCTACCAATCCTGACATCAACAACATCACCGGATCAAGCAAGTTGACCAGAACCGAAAGAATGTTTTCTCCAGAGATCTCTCCTCCAAAAGATACTACTACACCAATTCGCATTCCTGCTATCGAACCAATTCCCGAAGCGAGAGGGAAAGAACCAGTAACTCATCCTACTCAAATAGAAGTACCAAAGGAAGTTGCTGAAGATACCTCCAAGCAAGAAATGGAGGAAATCCTGAAGATCATCAAGAAGAGTGACTACAATGTTATGGAATAGTTGGGATAAACTCCGTCCAAGATATCCATGCTAGCTCTGCTACTGTGCTCTGAGGCTCATGCTAAAGCCTTGGTAAAGTTTCTGAAGAATGCTCACATACCGCAAGACACTACTGCTGGTCAATTCAAAGGTTGTATTGCTATCCTGACTGTCAAGAATGGCTTGGGTTTCTCTGATGCTGATTTAACTCCTGCGGAAGGAATCACATCTCCATTGAATGCAAGATCACTACATTGTCTCACGTGTTGGTGGATATTGGTTATGCTCTGAATGTTCTGCCGAAGAGTACTCTCAACTGACTCAATGCTGAAGAGGTGGTCATGAAGCCAAGTGACATAATTGTAAGAGCTTTTGATGGTTCGAACAGAATAATACTTGGAGAGCTCATCCTACGAGTTAAAGTCGGTGCCCAGACTTTTGACTCTACTTTCTTTGTCATGGACATTCGTCCAACTTATTCTTGCCTACTCGGACCCCCTTGGAAACATGGGGCAGGTGCTGTCATGTCTACCTTACACAAAAATATGAAGTACCCAACGAAGGGGAAGATTGTTACAGTATGCGGTGAAGAAGAATATATGGTAAGCCATCTCCAGTCATTCCGATACATCGAAATGGAAGGAGAATTTGTCGAAACTCCGTGTCAAGCTTTCGAAGCAATTTCACGACTCATGCATGTTGACTCTCCTGTCACTCCTAAAGTTACTAGAGTTCCACCGAAGATGGTACACTGCGAACGTGTCGACAAATTTCGTTTCCACATTAACAAAAGCGGAGTCGATGCTATCGAAGACGACGATGGAAACTTCGACATCAACAAATGGATCTTCCCAACTCCAAACAACGGACTCAACCATTGGAAGACTGAAGACGTCATACCAATCTCCTTTAGACAAGAGTAATTGCTTTTTCTGTTGTGCTTTTCACATTTTACACTTTGAACAATAAACTTTAAGCCTGGTGCCTTACCCAAGGCACCACGGCTCATTTCTCAGGGTCATTATTTGTCATTTGCATATTTTCATTCAATAAAATCATTGGACTTTTGCATTTAAATATTGTGCTCTCTTCTTTCTTTTACTTTATCACCCCTTTCAAAAAGCTATGTGTTCTTACACACACCCACATGATAATCCGATCTACCAAGACGAGGACGAAGGTAAGGAAGATCATAAAGTGCCAGGAGAACCTGTCAGGCTACTACAACAAGAAGAACAGGTTATACAGCCACGCGAGGAGTCAATCGGGTTGTGAATCTAGGTACTAATGAAGACAGAAAGGAAATCAAGATAGGAACAGGTCTTGAAAACAGTGTTAAAGAGAGATTGGCCCAGATGCTGCGAGACTATATCGAGATTTTTTCTTGGTCCTACAGGGCTATACATTGACATTGTGGTACACTAACTACCAACGAAAGAAGGTTTTCTCCCTGTAAAGCAGAAGGTTCGTCGTATGCGTCCTGAGATGTCTGAGAAAATCAAAGTCGAAGTTATGAAACAGTTCAATGTCGGTTTCCTAGCCGTTACTTCTTATCCACAGTGGGTTGCGAACGTGGTCCCCGTACCTAAGAAGGATGGTAAAGTGCGAATGTGTGTGGACTACAGAGATCTAAATAGAGCAAGTCCGAAAGACGATTTCCCACTTCCACATATTGATGTTCTGGTTGATAACACTGCTCAACATAAGGTTTTCTCCTTCATGGATGGTTTATCCGGTTATAATCAGATCAAAATGGTTCCCGAAGACATGGAAAATACTACTTTCGTTACACAGTGGGGCAGATTCTGCTACAAAGTCATGTCATTCGGACCGAAGAACGTTGGCGCCACATATCAAGGTGCCACGGTAGCTTTATTCCATGACATGATTCATCACGAGATAGAAGTCTACGTCGACGACATGATAGCTCGATTAGAAACTGAAGAAGAACATCTTGATCATTTGTGAAAGTTGTTTGATAGACTGAAGAAGTACAGACTAAGACTTAATCCTGACAAGTGCACCTTTGGGGTCAGATCCGGTAAACTCCTGGGATTTGTTGTCAGTGGTAAAGGTATTGAAGTTGACCCTGCAAAGGTTAAAGCTATTCAAGAAATGCCAACTCCCCGTACCGAAAATGAAGTCAGAGGTTTCTTGGGATGACTGAACTACATTGCCAGATTCATTGCACATCTAACTGCTACTTGTGACCCAATATTCAAGTTACTGAAGAAAGATCAAGTAGTGGAATGGAATGAAGATTTCGAGACAGCTTTTGAAAAAATCAAGGAGTACCTATAAAATCCTCCTATCCTGATGCCACCAGCCAAAGGAAGACCTCTTATCATGTACTTGACAGTATTAGAGAACTCAATGGGGTGTGTGTTGGGGAAACATGACGAGTCTGGTCGAAAACAGTATGCAATATACTACCTTAGCAAAAAGTTTACCGACTGTGAAACAAGATACTCACAATGAGAAAACTGCGCTTTGGCTGCTCACGACTAAGACAGTATATGTTGACTCACACTACCTTGTTGATCTCTAAGATGGATCCGATAAAATACATATTCGAGAAACCTGCTCTCTCCAGAAAAATAGCAAGATGGAAAATGATCTTTACCGAATACGACATCTAGTATACTACTCAGAAGGCGATCAAAGGAAGTATAGTAGCCGATCATTTGGCTCATCAAGCCGTAGATGACTACAAGTCTATGCATTTCGAGTTTCCAGACGAGGATGTTATGTTGGTCACTGATTGCGAAGAACCTGGACCAGGCGAAAGACCTGAACCAGGATCCTGATGGACCATGGTCTTTGATGGAGCCTCAACGCTCTTGGCAATGGTATTGACGCCATCACTACATCTCCTACAGGCGAACACACGTCTTTCATCGCCAGACTATGTTTAAATTGCACCAACAACATGGCCGAATACGAATCGTGCATTATGGGTATCAAAGTTGCTATTGACTTAAGGATTAAATTCTTGCAAGTGTATGGAGACTCAACTTTAGTGATCAATCAGATTAAAGGTGATTGCGATACGAAGCATCCAAATCTCATTCCATATCCAGAGCATGTTTTAAGTCTGATCCTTTACTTCGAAGAAATCACTTTCGATTACATTCCACGAGAAGAAAATTAGTTGGCAGACGATTAGCTACCGTGTCATCTATGTTCAAGGTCAGATGGGACAATGAAGCTCCATAAATTATCATTGAAAGGTGTGACGAACCAGCATATTGTTGTGAACTTGATACCGAAGAGAAACCTTGGTTCTACGAAGTGAAGAGGTATCTCGAGGCGCAAGAATATCCCGCAGGGGCATCTGTTAATGATAAGAAGTTCTTAAGAAGATTCGCTTCCAAATTCTTTCTCAGTAACGACATCTTATACAAGTGCAATCACGTCTTGTGCTTACTCTGTTGTGTAGATCAGAGAACAATGGAACGACTCATGGAAGATTTACAAAAAGGCGCATTCGGTACCCACTCCAGTGGACATACAATGGCTAAGAAGATTCTAAGAGCAGGTTACTATTGGTCCACTATAGAAGCTGATTGTTACCGCTATGTTCGATCTTGTCACAAATACCAGATATATGCAGACAGAGTGCACGTACCTCCAGTCCACTTGAATGCTTTGACCGCTCCGTGGCCTTTCGCAATTTGGGGCATTGATATGATTGGAGAAATCAAAACTACCGCTTCCAATGGACATTGTTTCATCCTTGTGGCAATTGATTACTTTACCAAATTGGTAGAAGCAGCCTCATTCGCATCCGTTACCAAGAATGTTGTGACTCGATTCATCAAGCATAATCTCATCTGTCGGTACGGCGTCCCCGAAAGGATCATCACATAGAATGGTACCAATCTCAACAACAGAATGATCATTGAACTCTACACGTTGTTCAAGATCAAGCATCGCAACTCTTCTCCATATCGGCCAAAAATGAACGGCGCAGTGGAAGCTGCCAACAAGAATCTCAAGAAGATCATACAGAAGATGACAGTGACCTATAAAGATTGGCATGAGATGTTGCCATTTGCTCTCCATGGTTATCGCACTACAGTACGAACTTCTACAGGGGCAACCCCATTCTCTCTTGTATATGGTATGGAAGAAGTCCTACCAATCGAAGTTCAGATACCTTCAACCAGAGTACTCCAGGACGCAGAGTTAGGCAAAGACGAATGGGTCCAGACTCGACTTGACCAGATCAACCTGATCGACGAAAAATAGCTCGCAGTCATCTGCCATGGACAAATATACCAGAAGTGAATTATCAAAGCATTCAACAAGAAAGTCAAGCATCGAGTCTACCAAGTCGGTGATCTAGTAGTCAAGCGCATCATTCTTGCACAAGGTGACCCTAGGGGCAAATGAACTCCCACCTATGACGGGCCATTTGTAGTCAAAACAGTATTTTCCGGCGGAGCTATGATACTAAGCACTATGGATGGAGAAGACTTCCCACACCCTGTGAACGCAGACATAGTCAAAAAATACTACGCATAAACGAGACCTGCTAGGTTGACTGCCCTAGGCAAAAATAAGGGCATCCTGACGAACCAAAAAGGTTCGGGCAAAAGTTAAGGATATATATACAAAGAAATGTACACCCGGCAAGTCGAAAACCTGCAAAGGCGGCTTGGGTAAAAAAGGGTATCCCGACTGAAAACCCGAAAGGGCGGCCTAGGCAAAAGTTAGGGATTTAAGCGTACGACTATGTCTCGTCCAGATCAACTACTCACAAACTACACTACTATCAGCATTCAAGATTCGAATGGCGCAAAGCAGTTCAATCACTTTCCAATGAAAGCAAAGAGATGAGATAGTCGAAAATATATGAGCAATAGCATAGTTGAAACTCGACGAGATCGATTCTGCATAGCTTTTTACTATGCCAACGATTTCCTCTTACTAGAATATTTGTCTCTTGTATACAAACTGCCTGACTATAGGCCACTTTTCAAATTAATGGAATTTTTCTTCTCCTTTTCCAATTTCAATTTTTATTGTTTTGATTGCATAAATTCTAATGATTTCTTTGAATGATTATATGCATCTGACAACAAACATTTGTTCATAATTATATGAAAAGCAAACAGAAATAGTAATTACTACATGCTCTAGGAATTGAGATGAAGACTAAAGTCACCAATACATCCCCACAAAGTCACTTTCACAAGAAATACATCCACAGGATCATCAATCCCCACAGAGCCATCGCTCTCCCTACGAAGACAAATCTTCTTCAACGAAGTACTACAATCTTCTCCCAACGGAATTCCAATGCTTCAAGCCTCATCACATTAGTCCCCGAGCAGTGATCCTATCAGCTTCATCAGCCTCAAACTTCATCACATTAGTCCCTGAGCAGTGAGCCTATCAGCTACAAGCCTCATCATGTTAGTCCCCGAGCAGTGATCCTATCAGCTACATCAGCTACAAACTTCATCACGTTAGCCCCCAAGAGGTGATCCTATCAGCTACATCAACTACAAACTTCATCACATTAGTCCCCGAGCATTGATCCTATCAGCTACATCAGCTACAAGCCTCATCACGTTAGTGCATCGGAGGAATTCACATTTCTCTTATTCCCCAGGGTTTTTAACAGCCTCATCCCCAAGCAAACATCAAAGATCTTCAGCAGAACGTTCCTATCTTCTTCAAGATGGATATGTTTTGAAATACCACAAACATCTAGATGCATACTTTACTCATAAAAATCATAACATGTGTGTTATACCCCAAAATTTTCCCTCCTACTTCTCAAGGCAGTTCACATATCAATTCTCAAGGATTTCACAAGGGTTGACCAGAGAAACCCTCTCCTAAGCAATCAATCCAAGCTAGGGTTTTGCTATTATCAAGTCAAGATGGACTTCCAATGCTTTAAGTGATCATCATGCCTCATCCTATGTTCCAAGGGATCACTATGTCAAGTTCCAAGCCTCACAAGTCAAAGTTGCTCATCCAAATGCTCGGATGGTTGAAAATCAACTGTATTGGACAAAAAGTCAACTATGGTCAACATACAGTCAAACTTCATAATATTTGGTCAACATCAATATTTTGAAGTCATATTCATCATTTGATTAAGATTTGATCATGATTCATCAAGAAAAGTCAAGATCTGATCAAAAGCCCAAGTTTCCAAATTAGGGCTTCTTTAGACAAAAGTCAACAGGACTTTGACCAAGCATAACTTTCACATACTTCATCAAAAATTTCTCTACCACAACTCATTTTGAAGAGAATTCAATTCTCTACAACTTCATGTCTCACAAGATTGGGCAGAAAATGCTTCATTTGGAAGATATGGATCAAGACATTATAGGTCCTTCTAGAAAAGTCACAAAAGTCATCTTTTTGCAAATAAGTGTCCATGAGCATGGAAACTCCAATGAAGATGAAACCAAAAAGGATGCTTAGAAGACATCTTGAGCTTTCTAAAAAGTCCAAGAACACCCAAAAATATGGAAAATTAGGCAAGATACAAATTGTGCAAATTGAGCATTTTTGAGGAGGTGCATAAAGGAAAATACTTGACAAATGCAAACATTTTCAAATGGGCTTGTAATTTTATGATCCAAACTGGATCTTAACATTATCCATAGTCCTTATGCACATTACCACACCTCCTTCCCAATTTATTTGATTTATTTTGGAATTAAAACATTTAAATCCAATTTTAATTAGATAAAATACAAAAGCAAGGTTTAAGACAAGTTGGGCTTGATTTCTACTTGTCTTGAGGACCAAGGAAGCCCCAACAAGATGCCAAATTCGTGCAAGAGGCTATAAGGAAGGAAATATCTATTTTTGGCCAATTTGGATGAATATTGGTGTGAAATTATTTTTGCATTGAAAGCAATATGTTTTCTCTTGATTATTGATCAAATCTGATGCTCTATATATACATGATACATTCACAAGCACAAGGGAGGAAAATCCTTGTCTCCAAGAGCAGCCCTAACAAATCATAAAATTTCAAGAAACTTGCAAATTCATATCATAATTCCCAACCTCTTTCAACCAATTCCAAGCATACAAACGTGCTCCTGAGGTGATATTTAGTAAGTACACATCATAATCCATGGCCAAACATGCTTGAATCGTACACATCATGAACACCCATTTACATATTTTTCATAAATTTGTGTTTCTCTTTTTATTGCGTTTTAGTTCGAACTAACGTCACTAATGTGTTCTTGAGGTTTAATGAGACAGATCTGTGCCATTGTATGCAAGCGTTAACGTCCAAATTGTAAATTGCCATTGTTAGGGCTTCAAGCTCATACAGCTTGGGATCTAAGAATACAGGCAGATCTAGGCTGAGATAATACCACCACTGAATTCATAACATCCTAAAAACGTGATATGGGTTTTTACTTCTCTTTAAATGATGCATTTTTGCAGGTTTTAGAAAATATACAGCTGGAGAAGACAACCGGAAGTCAGGTCCGGTGCTTCTGGCCTTAACCAGTGAGGGAAATGACCAGAACACATGTTAATCTATGTAACTTAATTCATGGATGTATCACCGCCCCAACGGTTTATCTTGCGCGCACTAAGACATTCCTTTCCAAAGGCACGGGTTCGAACCCTTCCTTTTGGCGAGAACTCCTAACGTTTTTTTGATGTTTCAGGTTCCAGAAGCAACACATCCAGAAGCTCCACCTTCTGGACCCCCAGAGGCAGAATCACCTCCAAACGCTCCGACCTGGACCCCCGGAATCATCTCCAGAAGCTCCAGCTTCTGGACTCCCCTCAAAAGCAACATGTCCAGAAGCTCCGACACGGATCCTTTAAAGCAATACGTCCGAGCTCCGACGGAACCCCTCATAAGACGTCACGTCCAAAAGCTCCGACTCGGATCCTTTCGGCGCCAGCACTCAAAAGCTCCACACGGGCGTCTCCATCATCAGAAACCCTAGAAGTGCCAACTCCTGGGTGCCTCCAGCAAAGGAACTCCCAGAAGCTCCAACTCCTGGGGTGGCTTCTATCAGAAGCTCTCAGGGTTTTTTTTTCTTTTTCATATTTTTCTTATCTTTGCTTATTTAATAATTAATTGATTTAATTAGTGATTAGGTTAATTAATTTAAGGTTAATTAGATAATTTTCACTAATATTTCAACTAATTAATTTAGCATTAGTATTCACTAATATCTTTTTTAATTAAAATTAACTAGACTTAGGTTATTTTCACATAAACTCAAATTTTCAAAAATACAAAAATATTAGGATTAGTTTTCTTTTCCACTATTTATATTTCTTGCATTTTTAAATTTTAGAAAGGTTGTATATTTCCGCAATTTATTTTCCGCAACTTCTATTATGTATCTGCCCCAAAGCCATGTAATAGCGTATGACTTTATATTTCCGTAATTTATTTTCTGCACCTATTAAACTGCTAGTTATTAGGCGTGTATGGAAAGATAAAATCCACATAGACCACTAAATATAAGATACATTATCTGAATACGATACACTCTTCTCACACATGGACCCCCTCGGGTATTCTCTCTCGTTGCCTTATAAATGGTCAAGTCCCTCAAATGTAGGGGTATCTTAGCATGGTTGCCTACGAAATATCATCACAGTCCCTTTGACTTAAAAGATCATAGTCCCTTGATGTTGCCTACGAATACATGATCTCGTCCATCGATTGTTGCCTACGAAAAGTGATGATCGTCCCTACGAATGTGCTAGGATACTCCTACGAGTTGCCTTCTATGACCATCCGATGTCCCTTCGAATGTCCCTTTACATCCAACGAATAAGGTTACCTACCAACTAAAGGTATGGATAGTCTTATCCTAAAGGAAAGCAAAATAACGCAGAAACGACCGTTCTTAGTGGGTAATAAGTCTCTTTTGCTTGCTCAATTAAAAACATTCTTTTTACACCTCACACTTTTCAAAACATTTCCAAAACAAAACATTTCCAAACACTTTGTATACATTCCAGCGAGAATCATTATGAAGTCAAAGTGAAATGCCTTTCCAAAACATTTTCAAACACACAGAAAGCAAATTTCAAAGTGAGCTAAAGCAATTAAGAGCCCGTAGATAACTACGGATGGAAAGGATGCTAACACCTTCCCTTTTCATAACCAACTCCCTTACTCATAATCTAACAAGGTCTTTTCCTGTTCTTTTTGCCTTCCCTTAATTGGATAAAAGAAAAGTCTGTGGTGACTCTTGCTATCCGCAACATTTGCGATCAAACGCAAAATATATAAGTCAGTTCTCCCACCGTGTTACAAAATTGTTTGACTTGTATGCTTTATCTTAAGGGTTGCTTGGGTATTATATTTGTGGGGGATCCTAAACCAGATCTAGGTTTCCTTAGGTAAGTAGCAATAAATCATCGTGACCGTTAGGCGTATAACGAAATGGTCAACATGATGGCTACGTTAGTGCGACACTTTGGATGTCCTGATGCTCCTCATGTCTAGTTGAGGAAAGTATTTGGCGTCTGTTTGGTGTCATAAGCACTAACTCAACTTCTAGAACCCTAATTGACCCATCTTAGCCATTAGAAGGTAGTGAGATGGTCGTCTTTGGTGTAGACTAATGCTGGTTGATACTCGACGCTACGCTCATTAAGATTTGACTTTCGGGATGTTTCAGTCGACCACTTGGTAGTCGTATTGAAATAAAGCCTAGGAGAAAGATCAATGATATAAGATTCCTAGAACCCAGTTATTATTATAGGACAGTATGAACCCACTCAAACTTTGGTGGGGTAGACGCTTATACCTCATGCAAGCCTTAAACCTAGGGCTTTTGTGTGATTTTCTTGTACTTGCTATTTGCTTAAACATGACATCATGACATCATAACATCGCATCATCATTTGAACTATTTCAAGGACCTAGGAATTTATCTTTGCTTTGTTTTGTAGGGATCATGGCTTCTAGAAAGACTATCCGAATCAATTTCATGGATGTACCTTCTCAACTCAAGGAATTGGTTTCAGACATTTCTGATCATGCTCAGTTCATCAGAAGACATGGTTATCTGCT
The DNA here is from genome assembly GCA_021764765.1 of Vicia sativa. NCBI lineage: Eukaryota > Viridiplantae > Streptophyta > Magnoliopsida > Fabales > Fabaceae > Vicia > Vicia sativa. The sequence continues at coordinate 257,025,900 of CM038793.1, forward strand.
TGACCTGGTTAGCTCCGGCTTCGAAGAAGATATGATGCATGTCTTATTCCAGTTCTTCGATCCGAAACATCACTACTATACATTTCCAGATTATCAGTTGGTACCTACATTGGAAGAGTTCTCTAAGCTACTAGGGATACCCATCCTTGATCAGATACCATTCACCGATTCAGAAAAAGCTCCGAAGTACGAAGACATCGCATCAGCGTTACATCTAAAGCAATCAAACATTGAAGCTAATTGGGAAATAAAAAGCGGAGTTAAGGGTTTGCTTGCTAAGTTCCTGATAAAGAAAGCTCGAGAATTCCTAAAGGCTATGAGTTTCCACGCATTCGAAGACATTTTTGCCCTGCTAGTCTATGGTTTGGTGTTGTTTCCTAATCCGGATCAGTACATGGATGTGAACGCCATCAAAATATTCCTCACTCGTAATCCAGTGCCTAACTTACTTGGGAATATTTTGCATTCTCTCCACACTCGTACTATCAAAAGACAAGGAACTCTCATGTGTTGCATACCGTTACTTTCAAGGTGGTTTATTTCACACCTTCCTCAATCGGTAATGAAGAACGAGCAAATATTGAAGTGGTCTCAAAGGTTGATGTCACTCTCTCATTCAGATATTCGTTGGTGTCTCTTTCCTCAGAAGGACTTCACTTTTATTGAGCGTTTTGGGGAATTTCCTAATGTACCACCCCTTGGCATAAGGGGAGGTATCACTTACAATCCTTCTCTAGCCCTACGTCAGTTTGGTTATGCTCGAAGAGATGGTCCTCATGATATGCTTCTCCAAGACATTGTGTTTGACTACAACCATGATCTCCAGAATTACCGTCGAAGATTTGTGCATGCTTGGGGCATGGTAAAGAAGACTGATGCCAAGACTTTGGGACACAAAAAATCCATCCCTTGGGAACCTTACCTCAAATGGGTGCGAGCTCGAGCTCAAAACCTCATGATGCCGTTTACACCTGTGCTACCAATGATTATGAAACCTGTTGCTATAGGTGACGAACCTTATACCATTCTCCATCCAGACATGCCTAATGATTTAAAAGACTTGAAGAGATCCTGGATTCAGCTTAAAGAAGAAAAGGATACATTCGAAGCTCAGTGTTATGCAAGCGAGAAGAAAATACTAAAGTTGACAAAGCTACTTCATGAGGAGCGGAGCGTCAATGCCTACTTCAACACAAAGAGGAAGCGCCCATGGGAGACCTAAAAGCTTTAGGGATTTCTTTTTTATTATTTGTACTTAATAAAGAGGAACTAATAAAAGTTTGTTCATGCTTGTTTAAACAAATTTAAATTCCTAAGGTCCTTGAAAACACTGCATTGCATAACATCGCATATCATGGCATGACATTTCATAACAGGTACATCGAAGACCGGTTTTCTTATTCTCTCGCTGTTTATTTTAGCAGAAATGACTCTTGAACAGACTGTCAAAGATCTCCAGGCTCAGAACGCTCAATTCTAGGAAATTTTACGCTTAGCTCAACGAGAAAGATCTGAAAGAGCTCATCACTAAGAAGAATCTTGAAGACAACAAAGATGGTCAATTTGAACAAATGCAAGCTGAGATAGTAGAGATGAGAATCTAGATGATGGGTCAAATGGATCTTATCCAAAACTTAGCTCGGGGGCAAGAAGAATTGAGAGTCTTCATCAATGAGCTCCTTAAGTTTGAAGACAACCGAATGGTACGAACCGCTAGAGTTGGGGATCCAAGCGTCAACCTACCTCCAACAAGACCAAAGCTGACTTGTTCACAAGAAAGGGGCAAGTCCCCATTGCTTCGTCAACAACAACAAGGCAATCAGCATAAGCAAGATACACCCAGTAGACAATTTTCCAAGATCAACATGTCATTGTCTCATGCATTGCAACACATGTTGAAAGCAGAGTTCATTACTTTGAAGAATCCTCCTCAACATGTCAACACTTCCTCTGCAAAGTACAATCCTAATGCCAGGTGTGCATACCACTCCAACAACCCAGGGCACGACACTAACAACTGTTGGTCCTTGAAGAACAAGATTCAAGATCTGATTGATGAAAGAGTTCTCAACTTCACGCAAGATGGTCAGGTTGAGTTTTTCTACCATCCATCAAATGTCGAAACTACAAGGCGTTCAATCTAAAGTGACGAGTTCAGGCGGAGAAGCCTTCTTTCTTTTGAATTTTTAGTTGTAATTTCTTTTGTTCGCTTGAACGTTTATCCTTATGTCAAACATTGGTTTTTCAGATTAATGCATTGCGCGTGTTTGTCTTGAAATAATCCATTCGTTTCACTATATTTAAATTGTGTTTCTTACTGTTTGATATTCATCTCTTGTTAAAGCGGTAAGCCTTTAGAGGGAGGATGACGAAGACGATACCATAACTTCTTACAGTATGCTTTCGAACAGACTGTGCTGACGATGTACATGCCTTATTTCAATTCCTAAACAGTGGAGATATAAGGAAGTTAATCCCTATTCAATCCCTTTGAGCCTAAGGAGTCTAGGTTTTCTTTCTTTACACAAATTGAAACCTTTAATCATAACCTAGGGCAGGGTAGTTTCTCAGTTAATTCAAACGTGCAGCTAATCACGACAAGTAATGTCAAAGATATCCTTCTAAGTCAAGATCTGGTGAGGGTTCCATGTGGTCTTTAAGTCAGGCAGTCAATATCTATCAAAAGAAAAGCTCGTTAAGTCAAAATCCTATGAAGGAGCTTAAGAGAAAAATGAGACATCCCGCTGACTGTAATCTCAAAATAAACAGTTCAGGAAAAAGTTAGGGATAACAAAGTCAAAAAGAGGTCACTACAAACCCTCAACAAAAGGTAGATGCTACCAAAAAGGATGATTATCTTTTCAGATAAACTTCCGGTTTCTGAACCTTCACCAAGTGTTGTAATTCCGAATTCTATTGGAACTTAAGAATGCACAATTAACTGAACATAGGACTAAAGAACATCACGGAGATTGGGTTGGGTACAAATATATTTCGAGCCTTTATACTTTGTTTCTTAAACCATGAACCGAGCCACGTTATAACCCTTAAAAGTTCTAACTAAAGCATTTTAGTTCAAAAGCGTATTGTTATAAAAGGTATCCTGACTCCTGTAAGGCTTACTATAATTCCTGAGTTCATATCATTTTTCTTACAAATTTCTTTTTACTAAAAAATGCATTTTTATAAACTTCAAGATAGACATGATGATTATTCAATGAATGAAAGTCCTCCCAATGGAAAAAATTACTGCAGATAAAGACATCTTTGGTAACAAGCCTTTCCAATCAAGGGGCATGACATGCTATCATCCAATTCATCCGGGGCAATCAGGTCAAGGTTTAGAGAAACTCTCAAAAGTGCTGAATAGCCAAGGGCATAGCTTACATATGCATCACTTGGGGTATGTTACATTGATCACAAGTTTTAGCAAAAGCGATTGAGTTACTAAATGCATGCGGTAGTATCAGATGGTGTCAGTACCATTATCACATAACATTCCTCAGGAAACTACTTGAGAAGGTCAAGACTATCAGAATTTCTAAATCCAGTAGTTCACCATTAACTTCAAGCGTCAAATGCACTAGGACGTTGATCCCAGAGATAGATGAATTCCCACATGCAAAGGGGCATATTCTTATAGTGCTACAACGCTCACCATCATGGATGACAAATATTTCCCACACCCTGTGAACGCAGACATAGTCAAAAAATACTACGCATAAACGAGACCCGCTAGGTCGATTGGCCTAGGCAAAAATAACGGCATCCTAGCGAACCAAAAATGTTCGGGCAAAAGTTAGGGATATATATATACAAAAATGTACACTCGGCAAGTCAAAAACCTGCAAGGGCGGCTTGGGCAAAATAGGGTATCCCGGTAGACTGAAATTCGAAAGGGCGGTCTAAGCGTACGACTATGTCTCGTCCAAATCATATACCTACTGACTACACTACTATCAACATCAAGATTCGAATGGCGCAAATCAATCCCGACACTTCCTTCTAACAGCAATAGCGGTTACTACAGGCTCTAGGAATTGAGACGACGACTAACGTCCCCAATGCTTCCCAATAAAGTAACTTTCACAAGAAATATATCCACAATATCATCAATCCCCACAGAGACATATCTCTCCCTACAAAGACAAATCTTCTCCAAGAAAGTAATAAATTATCATCTCCTCTCCATAGAGTTCCAACACTTCATATTCATCACCTCAAGCGATCCTATTAGTTTCCATCAGCTTTAAATGATCCTACGGTGATCACCTCAAGTGATCGATGAGATTTCCATCACTTTAAATGATCCTATCAAGCCGTCACCTCAAGTGATCCTAGTAAGTTTCAATCAGCTTTAAATAATCCTATCAGACTGATCACCTCAAGTGATCCCAATAAGTTTCCATCAGCTCTAAATGATCCTATCAGACTGATCACCTCAAGTGATCCCAAGTAAGTTTCAATTAGCTTTAAATGATCCCATCAGAATGATCACCTCAAGTGATCGCAGTAAGTTTCCATCAGCTTTAAATGATCCGATCAGACTGATTGCCTCAAGTGATCCTAGTAAGTTTCCATCAGCTTTAAATGATCCTATCGGTGATCACCTCAAGTGATCGATGAAGTTTCCATCAGCTTTAAATGATCCTATCAGACTGATCGCCTCAAGTGATCCCAGTAAGTTTTCATCAGTTTTAAATGATCCTATTAGACTGATCGCCTCAAGTGATCTCAGTAAGTTTCCATCAGCTTTAAATGATCCTATCAGACTGATCGCCTCAGTGATCGAAGTTTCCATCGACTTTAAATGATCCTATCATCTTGATTGCCTCAGTGATCGATAAGTTTCCATCAGCTTTAAATGATCCTATCAGACTGATCGCTTCAAGTGATCCCAGTAAGTTTCCATCAGCTTTAAATGATCCTATCAGACTGATTGCCTCAAGTGGTCCCAGTAAGATTCCATCAGCTTTAAATGATCCTATCAGACTGATCACCTCAAGTGATCCCTATCAATTCATCACCTCATCATCCTCGTCAAGCTTTAATGACCCTATCAGCCTCGTTAAGCTTTAATGACCCTATCAGTGTCACCACGCCATGATCAGACAGTGGCAAATTATGAAATTTCACGTCATCCCTAGCCAAGGTCTATGCACAAGATCCCCACCCGAGTATATCTCAATCATTTGCTATTCTTCTAGGCAGCATCAATATCCAGACTCGAGATCTGGTTAGATAGTGCATCGGAGGAATCAAAAGCATCTCTTTTTCTCGATCGGGGTTTTCAATAACCTATTGTGTCTGATGGTGACTTTGGGAATTTGTTTTGCTTTTATCGCAAATGTTGCGGATAGAAGTCACCACCGACTTTTCTTTTATCCAATTAAGGGAAGGTGAAAAGAACAGGAAAAGACCTTCGTTAGATTCTGAGTAAGGGAGAAGGTTATGAAAAGGGAAGGTATTAGCACCCCTTTCCATCCGTAGTTATCTACGGGCTCTTAGTTGCTCTTAGATCATTTTCAAAAAAAAGGTGCTTTCTGTGTGTTTGACAAACAATATTTTGAAAAGGCATTTCGCTTTGACTTTGTAATGATTCATGTAGGAATGTATACAAAGTGTTCGGAAATGTTTCATTTTTGAAAAGAGTTTTAACTTTGACAAAAGTGTGTGGAGTGAAAAGTATTTTGTTTGAGCAAGCAACTAAAAGTCTTATTACCTACTCAGAATGGTCGTTTTCGTGTTATTTTACGTTCCTTTAGAATAGTTCTATCCATACCATTAGTTGGTAGGTAACCTTATTCGTTGGATGTAGAAGGGACATTCGAAGGGACATCGGATGGTCATAGAAGGCAACTTGTAGGAAGTATCCTAGCGCATTCGAAGGGACGATCATCACTTTTCGTAGGCAACAATCGAGGGACGAGATCATGTATCCGTAGGTGACATCGTGGGTCTATGATCTTTGTATCGAAGGGAGTATGATGATATATTTCGTAGCAACGATGCTAGGATACCTCTACGTTCGAGGGAGTTGACCATTTTAATCGAAACAGAGAGAATTACCTAAGGGGTGCATGTGAAAAGTGTGTCAAATTCGGATATGTTATCTTGCAATTAGAAGTGATCTATGTCCATTTTTATCTTGCCATACACGCCTAATTACTAGCAGTTTATAGGGTGTGGAAAATAAATTGCGGAAAGTAAAGTGCGGAAAAGTAAAGTCCTACACTATTACATGGCTTTAGGGCGATTACATAATAGGAGTGGAAAGTAAAGTCCTAATTAAACTATTACATCCCATAGGCGGTTACATAATATTGAAAAGAAAAGCGAGAAAAATCGTCGAAACGTTACAACACAGCAGATACATAATCGGAAATACGAAAAATTGCATAAGAGAAAAATGTTAGTAAAAATATAATTTTTGAATGAGGAAAAATATTTTAAGTTAGAAATGACAATTAGATGATAAGATAAATTTTTGTTAATTTTCTAAATCGATTTTGATAATTAAAAGTCAATATAATGGTTAATTAGAAATTAATTAAAATATGCATGAAAAATATTAATTTTAATGTCAAAAATTAAATAAACATTTTTCCGATTATAATGCAAAAGGAAAATAGTTTTGGTGATTTTTAAATGCATGAAAAAAAAAGTTTGAAGATTAATTAAATTAAGATGAAAATATTAAGAAAAATAAGAAATAGAAAAAGTTAATTTTCAAAGCTGGTAAAAAGAAAGTGTCACAGCCAGGGATCGAACTCACGCCCTTTGAAGAAATCCATCAACACGTTGCCAATTGAGCTAGGCTGCCTTGATGTCATGAAATTGCAATCAGTGGTTTATAAGCGCAAACGTGTCATGATTATACAATTCAAACACAGTCAACACGCATGGATCCCAGTTGGAACGGATGGACGAATCAGAACGCGTCATTGCGCCACGCCAGCCTTCGCCTGAGTCAACTGGTCCACGACGCCAGAGCCCTAGCTCCAGTCGTCTTCTTCGACGACCTTCAACCTAAAACCTACAAATTTAACCAAAATAAAAGGCAAAGGGATACCCTACCCCCCTAATCCGACCCCTGTGAATTCAATGGTACCATCGTTTTGGCCCTGAAAACGCCTGTATCGTCTGTTTTGAAGCAAACAGTTCCAAATGCCCTAACAATGGTGGTTTATGTTTTCTACGTGCAAGCTTGCATGAGATGCATCATTCATGATCTAATGAATATCCTAAGTTCATACAAACAACCAAAAACGATTAATAATGCACGAAACATGAAAATCGAAATTTTACCAAACGGTGAGAGCTAGAAACGCGTCGAGATGAATTTGCTTCGTGTAAGGGTTGGGAATGATTGCTGGGATTTCCAGGAACACGAATGAGTGCTTGAAACAACTTGAAACTTGCTGAAAATCCAAAATCGAAATTGCCAACTTTGTGAAAAAATTTGGAATTTTAGGGTTGCTTCAAGAGGCTAGGGTTTCGTCCTTTGGTCTTGTGGATGTGTTGTGTATTTATAGAGTGAAAGATTGAAGCAAAAAGAAAGAAAAAAGATATGCTCTTGAGTGCAAAATAATTTCTCTTTCAAATCAAATCTTTTCAAAATTTGATTTTTCCTTCCTTGCATGAGCTAGCACGAATTTGGCAAGTTGTATGGGCTTCCTTGGTCCTCAAGCTTGATAGAAAACCAACCCAACTTAAATTATACCTTGTTTTCATATTTTATTTAATTTAAATTTTATTTAAATGCTTTTAAATTCAAAAATAAATCAAAAAAACGGAAGGTGGTCGTGGCAAGGCATCAAAAGGTTAGAAATAATATTATGATCAAGTTTGGATCATAAAATTATAGGCCCATATGGAAAAAATTGGATTTTGTCAGATATCTCTCTTTGTGCAATTCTTCAAAAATGCCCAACTTGTGCAAGGTGTATTTTGCTCAATTTTCAACATTTTTGAGTGTTATTGGACTTTTTAGAAAGCTCTAGATATCCTCTAAACAACCTATTTGGTTTCATCTCAATTTGAGTTTCCATGCTCAATAACACTTTATTACAAAAAGTCGACTTTTTGTTGACTTTGAAAAGGACCTGTAATGTTTTGATCCATATCTTCAAAATAAAGCATTTTCTGACCATGCTTGTGAGACATGAAGTTGTATAGAATTGAATTTCCTTCAAAATGAGAGGTGGTAGAAAATTTTTTGATAAAGTATGAGACAGTTATGCTCAGTCAAAGTTCAGTTGACTTTTCTCTAGAAAACCCTAATTTGGAAAGTTTGACTTTTGATTAAATCTTGAGTTTTCTTGATGAATCCTGATCAACCCTTGATCAAATGATGAATATCACTTCAAAATATGGACGTTGACCAAAAATCATGAAGTTTGACTATATGTTGACCACAGTTGACTTTTTGATACGATCTGTGATTTTCAACCATCTGAGCAATTGTTTGAGGAAACTTGACTTGTAAGGCTTGAAACCTGACATGGAGATTCTTTGAAGCATATGAGGAGGCATGATGACCACTGGAGATGTTGGAAGTCCCTCTTAATCTGAGAAAAGCCAAACCCTAGTTTGGGTTGATTGCTAGGAAAGGTTTGTCTAACCAACCTTTGTGAAATCCTTGAGCATGGATGTATGAAATGTATTGAGAAGTAGGAGGGCAAATTTTGGGGTATGACAGCTGCCCCTGTTCAGTCTTCTTGTACTGGAAGGGTTAGATTGGCATGCGTTCCTTTCGTGACCTCGAGGTGGAAGATGATTGAACACTCGAGTACACCTAAAAATTTGCACTCGTTGTTGATTGATAATGCAGGGGAATGGGCTTACAGATGCCATTTGGAGAAGCTGGAAAATTCACTGGGAGATGAGTCGTGCGCTAGACTTAAACGTCGCTGGATAGGAGATTTTTGGAGATGGGCTTAAGATGTCATCGAAAGGCGATGTTGGGGAGCAGGCATACAAGCTCTGCAGATGTCCCTGAAGATAGAAAAGAACAAGGAGATGGGCTTAAGATGGCATCCGGAAGGAGTCGTATGTTAGACTTTGTGCTCATCTTTGAATGAAGTTATTGGTTTGTACTGGTTTTTAACCAAATATGCAGCATTCTGAAGGTGGAGAGATGTCGACAAATAGTCGGAGATGGGCTAAAGATGCCATCCAAGGCAGCTGAGTCGTACGCCAGACTATGTAGTTGCCGTTGATAATAAGAGAGTGTCAGAATAAATCTTCGTTTTGATTATTCTTAGGGGATAATAGTCGGCAGAGCGTGGATAGCTTCCCTGTTGTGCTTCGGGTGTTGATCCACTACCTGTTGTCGGAGGACAACTTGGGTGATCGTTTGGATAGGGTTTCCCGTCTGGCTTCGGGTGTTAATCCTGGATCTGTTGTCGGAGGACAACTAGGGTGGTCGTTCAGATAGTTCTCCCATCTTGCTTCGGGCATTAATCTTGGACCCGTCGTTTAGAAGTGATTTTCACCCGTTTTGGGGAAAAACAAAAGACACTCTGATAGGATATGGTTAGTCTTATGCAGATTATGATGCATGACAATGTGTATGAATGACATTATGCATAAGTTACGACTTTTATGAATAATGTATGAATGATGGATGTCAGTATTTCAAAACATATCCATCTTGAAGAAGACGTGGATGTTCTGCTCGGGGATTTCTGGCTTCTCTGTTTGGGGACGAAACGGATGACAACCCTGCTTTTGGAAAAGGAGAAAGATATCCTTGATTCCTCCGATGCACTATCTGACCAATTTTCGAGTCTAGATACTATGCTGCTGAGGATGGCAGAGACCGAGAGATACACTACCGAGGATCTCGTGTGTAGACCCTGCTGGGGAAAATTTAGGAGGCGCTCTACTGGGGATCTTACGCATAGATCCTGCTGGAGAGTATTTCATTGTTGCTGGGAGACCGGGTTAGAAGGATCTGGAGCCCGTCGAAATCTTTGGCTGGGAATAAAAGATGTAGTTTTCCTTCGATGCACTACCTGACCAAGATTCGAGTCTTGGATATTGCTGCTGCCGGGGGAATGATGATTGCTGAGAGATATTCTGCTGGGGATAGATATCTCTGTTGGAGATGAACCGTTACTTCTCGGAGACTGATGTAACAGGGTTTAGCTGGTTGGGATCATTGCTAGGGGACTAACGTGATGAAGCTTGGAATGTCTGGACTAGTGGAGAAAAATGTGTACTCCACTGGGGAAGGTTTGTAGTGAGCGACACCTTTGTGGGGATTGTACTCCACTGGGGAAGGTTTTGCCTAGACCGCCCTTTCGGGTTTTCAATCTACCGGGATACCCTTTTTTGCCCAAGCCGCCTTTTCAGGTTTTCGACTTGCCGGGTGTACATGTTTTGTATATATCCTTAAATTTTGCCCGAACCCTTTTGGTTCGCCAGGATGCCCTTATTTTTTGACTATGTCTGCGTTCACAGGGTGTGGGAAGTCTTCACCATCCATGGTGCTAAGTATCATAGCTCCGCCGGAAAATACTGTCTTGACTACAAATGGTCCCTCAAAAGTGGGAGCCCATTTTCCCCTGGGATCACCTTGTGGAAGAATGATGCGCTTGACTACTAGGTCATCGACTTGGGAAACTTGGTGCTTGACCTTCTTGTTAAATGCTCTGATCATTCGTTTCTGATAGATCTGTCCATGGCAGATGGACGCGATTCGTTTCTCATCAATCAAGTTAATCTGGTAAAGGTGAGTATGGATCTATTCGTCTTCGCCTAACTCTGCGTCCTGGAGGACTCTGGTTGAGGGTATCTGAACCTCGATCGGTAGGACTGCTTCCATACCGTATACAAGAGAGAAGAGAGTTGCCCCTGTTGATGTTCGTATTGTAGTGCCATAACCATGGAGAGGAAAGGGCAACATCGCATGCCAATCTTTGTAAGTCACTATCATCTTCTGTATGATTTTCTTGATATTCTTGTTGGCGGCTTCCACTGCGCCATTCATCTTAGGCCGATATGGAGAAGAATTGTGATGCTTGATCTTGAATTGCGTGTAGAGTTCAGTGATCATCTTGTTCTTGAGGTTAGAACCGTTATTTGTGATAATCCTTTCAGGAGTGCCATACCGATAGATAAGATTATGCTTGATAAATCGAGCCACAACATTCTTGGTAGCAGATCGAAGGCTGCTTCTACCCATTTGGTGAAATAGTCAATGCCACAAGGATGAAGCGATGTCCGTTGGGCGGTGGGCTTGATTTCTCCGATCATGTCAATGCCCACATTGCGGAAGGCCAAGGAGCGGTTAAAACATTCAACGGTACTGGAGGTACGTGCACTTTGTCTGCATAAATCTGACATTTGTGACAAGATCGAGCATAGCGATGACAATCAGCTTCCATGGTGGACTAATAGTAACCTGTTCTCAAAATCTTTTTAGCCATCGTATGTCCACTAGAGTGGGTACCAAGCAGCCGTGTAATTCTTCCATGATTAGATTACGCTGGTTTACGGTCTACGGTGAGTAAGCACAAGTTGTGGTTGCGCTTGTATAAGATGTCGTTGTTGAGGAAGAATTTAGAAGCGAATCTCCTCAAGAATTTCTTATCGTTGACAAATGCCCATGCTGTGGGATATTCCTGAGTGTCAAGATACCTCTTTACTTTGTAGAACCAAGGTTTCTCTTGTATCAAGTTCACAATAGTATCTTGGTTCCAAACTTCTCAATGATGATCTGGGGAGCCTCGTTGTCCCATCTAACTTTGAACATAGACGACATAGTAGCTAATGCGTCTTCCAACTGATTCTCTTCTCGTGGAATGTGATTGAAAGTGATCTCTTTGAAGTAGGGGATCAAACTTAGAACATGCTCTCGATAGGGAATGAGATTCGGATGCTTCGTATCCCACTCGCCTTTAATCTGACTGATTACTAAAGCTGAGTCTCCATATACTTGCAAGAACTTGATTCTTAAGTCAATAGCAGCTTTAATACCCATGATGCACGCTTCGTATTCGGCCATGTTGTTAGTGCAACTGAAACATCATCTGGCGGTGAAAGGCGTATGTTCGCCTGTGGGAGATGTAATGACGGCGCCAATGCCATTGCCAAGTGCGTTTGAGGCTCCGTCAAAAACCATAGTCCATCGGGATCCTTGTTCAGGTCTTTCGTCTGGTCCTGGTTCTTTGCAATCAGTAACTAGTAAAACATCCTCGTCTGGAAACTCGAGCGCATAGGCGATAGTCATCTGACTTCATGAGCCAAATGATGGCTACTACACTTCCTTTGATCGCTTTAAAGAAGTGTCTTGGATGTCATATTCGGTCAAGATCATTTGCCATCTTGCTATTCTTAAGGAGGCTGGTTTCTCAAATATGTATTTTATCGTATCCATCTTGAAATCAACAAAGTAGTGTGAGTCAACATATCTTGTCTTAGTCGTGACAGCCCATATATGCAAGTTTTCTCTTGCGGTATCTTATTTCACGATCGGTAAACTTTTTGCTAAGGTAGTATCTTGCATACTCTTTTCGACCAAACTCGTCATGTTTTTACACACCCATTGAGTTCTCTAACACATCAAGTACATGATAAGAGGTCTTCCGGGGCGGCATCGGGATAGGAGGATTACATAGGTACTCCTTGATTTTGTCAAAAGCGACTTGGCAATCTTCGTTCCATTCCACTACATGATCTTTCTTGACAACTTGAAGATTGGATCACAAGTAGCGATTAGATGTGCAATGAATAAATGTAAGCCCAAGAAAGACTTCCTTCTCGGTGCGGGGGTGGCATTTCTTGAATAGCTTTAACCTTGGCGGGTCAACTTCAATACCTTTACCATGACAACAAACCCTAGGAGCTTACGGATCGACTCCAAAGGTGCAATTGTTGGGATTAAGTCTTAGTAGCTTCTTCAATCTATCAAGCTGTTTGAGATGATCAAGATGTTCTTCTTATGTGTGTGATCGAGCTATCATGTCATCGACGTAGACCTCTATCTCGTGATGAATCATGTCATGAAATAATGCCACCATAGCACGCTGATAAGTGGCGCCAGCGTTCTTCAGTCCGAACGGCATGACCTTATAGCGAAAGTGCCCGCTAGGTAACAAAAGTAGTCTTCTCCATGTCTTGAGGAGCCATTTGATCGATTGTAACCGGAGAAACCATCCATGAAGGAGAAGACCTTATGTTGGGCAGTGTTGTCAACCAGAACATCAATATGAGGAAGTGGGAAATCGTCTTTCGGGCTTTCTTTGTTCAAATTTCTGTAATCCACACACATTTGTACCTTGCCATCCTTCTTAGTATGAGTACCACGTTTGCAACCCATTGTGGATAAGAAGTAACAGCTAATAAACCGGTGTTGAACTGCTTCATAACTTCGGCTTTGATTTTCTCCGACATCTCAGGACGCATGCGACAAACTTTCTGCTTTACTGGGAGAAAACCTTCTTTTGTCGGTAACCGGTGTACCACAATGTCAATGTCTAGACCTGGCATTTCTTTGTATGACCAAGCAAAAACCTCGATATAGTCTCGTAGCATCTGAACCAATCTTTCTTTGACACTGTTCTCAAGACCTGCTCCTATCTTGATCTCTTTTTGTCTTGTCGATTATGTCGGTGGCGACTTTGAGATTTTTGTATCACAAATATCGGATAGCAAGAGTACCGAATTTTCTTTTATCCAATTAAGGGAAGGTGAAAAGAATAGGAAAAGACCTTCGTTAGATTAAGGTAAGGAGAAGGTTATGAAAAGTGAAGGTATTAGCACCCCTTTTCATCCGTAGTTATCTACGGGCTCTTAGTTTCTCTTAGATCATTTTTTGAAAAATTGTGTTTTTTGTTGTTTGACAAAAATGTTTTGAAAAAGGCATTTCGCTTTGACTTTGTAATGATTCATGTAGGAATGTATACAAAGTGTTCGGAAATGTTTTTTAAAAGAGTTTGAACTTTGACAAAAGTGTGAGGTGTAAAGAGTGTTTTGATAGAGCAAGCAACTAAAAGTCTTATTACCTACTCAGAATTGGTTGTTTTCGTGTTATTTTACGTTCCTTTAGAATAGTGCTATCCATACCATTAGTTGGTAGGTAACCCTATTCGTTGGATGTAAGCGGGACATTTGAAGGGACATCGGATGGTCATAGAAAGTAACTTTAGGAAGTATCCTAGCACATTCGAAGGACTATCATCATTTTCGTGGCGACAATCGAGGGTCAAGATCATGTATTCGTAGGCGACATCGTGGGTCTATGATCTTTGTATCGAAGGGACTATGATGATTTGTTTTGAAGGCGACGGTGCTAGAATACCTCTACGTTCGAGGGACTTGACCATTTGTATTCGTAAGCAACGAGAGAATTACCCTAAGGGGTGCATGTGTGAAGTGAGTGTGTTCAATTCAGATATGTTATCTTGAAATTATGAGTGATCTATGTCCAATTTTATCTTACCATACACGCCTAATTACTAGCAGTTTATAGGGTGCAGAAAGTAAATTGCGGAAAGTAAAGTGCGGAAAGTAAATGTCCTACGCTATTACATGGCTTTGGGGCAGTTACATAATAAGAGTGCGGAAAATAAAAGCCCTAATTAAACTATTACATCCCATAGGCAGTTACATAATTGAAAAGAAAAGCAAGAAAAAAAACGTCTGAAACGGTACAACCTGTGAACAGATACAAAATCGAAAAACGAAAGAAAATTGCATAAGAGGAAAATGTTAGTAAAAATCAGTATTTTTGAATGAGGGAAAAGGTTTTGTGTTAGTAATGATATTAATATGATAAGATAAATTTTTGGGAATTTTTGGAATTGATTTGATAATTTAAAAACAATTAAAAGCCATTTAAATGATTAATTAGAAATTAAATTAAATATGCATGCAAAAATAATAATTTTTATATTAAAAATTAAATAAACATTTTTTTGATGATTATGCAAAAAATAAATATTTTTGGTGTTTTTTAGATGCATGATAAAAAATATTAAAGATAAATTAAAATGCATGAAAATATTAAAGAAAATAAGAAAAAATATGTTAGTTTTCAAAAGAGTAAAAAACATATGGTCTTGCCAGGGATCGAACTGGAGACCTTGGAGAGAATCTTCCCATACACGCGCCTTTACCACTGAGCCAGAGTGCACTTCGTGTTTGGAATTTACAAAGGTGTGATTATAAGTGTTCACGTGTCATAGATTTGAATTCAAAAATACAGTCAGCCGTGTGGACCCCAGGTGGAACGGGTAAGCGAATCAGAACGCTCGCTTCTGCCATGCATGCCCACGCCGGTCAGAGACAAGTCAATGACGCCGGAGCCCTAGCTCCGGTCGTCTTCTCCGGCAGCTTCAAACATCAAACCTGAAAAATACGCAAAATAAAAAGGCAAGAGGTACCCTACCCCCCTAAATCGACCATTCCGAGTTCAATGGTGGTGTTGGTTTTGACTGAATCGACCTGTACAAGCCGGTTCGATCGAAACAGCTCGCGAAGCCATAACCATGGCAAATCGGTTTTCCTACGTTCAAGCTTGCATGTAATGGTTCAAACGTGATCTAATACGTACCCTGAGTTCAAATAAACACACAAAAACCGTTAACAATGCATGAATTTATGAAATCGAAAATCAAGAAAATACCAAATCGGAGCAAGCTTGGGAGCACGATCTGGGCAGTTTTGGCTTCGAGTAAAGGTTGGGAACGATCCCTGGGAACCTCAGGGACACAATAGAATGCTCAAATTGGATTGAAAACGGCTGGAGAATGGAATTCGATTTTGACAATTTTGTGAAATTTTTGAGCAAAGTAAGGGTTGTTGTAGGGCTAGGGTTTTCGTCCTTTGTCTTGTGCAACATGCTGGGTATTTATAGAGTGAAAAGTGAGGGTAAAGAGAGTGAAAAAAGATCTTGTCTTGAATGCAAAATAATTTTCCTTTCAAATAAAATTAAATCTTTGAAAATTTGATTTTCTCTTCCATATGCAAGCTAGCACGAATTAGGCAAGTTATGTGGGCTATCTTGGACCTCAAGTTTGATAAAAATCCAATCCATTTCAAAATATATCTTGTTTTCATATTTTATATAATTTAAATTTGAATTAAAAGCTTTTAAATTAAAAAATAAATCAATAAAATAGAATGTGGTCATGGCAAGGCATCAATAGGTCACAAATAATATTATGATCAAGTTTGGATCATAAAATTATACGCCCATTTGGAAAAAATTGGATTTTGACAAATATCTCCTTTTGTACAATTGTTCAAAAATGCCCAACTTCTGTAAGGTGTATTTTGCTCAATTTTCCACATTTTTGCATGTTCTTGGACTTTTTAGAAATATCTAGGTGTCCTCTAAACAACCTCTTTGGTTTCATCTCAATTGGAGTTTCCATGCTCAATAAATCTTCAAAACAAAAAGTTGACTTTTTGTTGAATTTGAAAAGGACCTGTAATGTTTTGATCCATACTTTCCAAATGAAGCATTTTTTGAACATTCTTGTGAGACATGAAGTTGTAGAGAATTGAATTTCCTTCAAAATGAGAGGTGGTGGAAAAATTTCTAAGAAAGTATGAAGAAGTTATGCTCAGTCAAAGTTCAGTTGACTTTTCATTGAAAAACCCTAATTTGGAAAGTTTGACTTTTGAGCAAATCTTGAGTTTACTTGATGAATCATGATCAACCCTTGATCAAATGATGAATGTGAATTCAAAATGAGGATGTTGACCAAAAATCATGAAGTTTGACTGTATGTTGACCACAGTTGACTTTTGTGCAATCTGTGATTTTCAACCATCGAGCAATTTGCGAGGAAATTTGACTTGTGAGGCTTGAAACTTGACATGGAGGATCTTTGAAGCATGTGAGGAGGCATGGTGACCATTGGAGATGTTGGAAGTCCATCTGGATATGAGAATTTCCAAACCCTAGTTTGGGTTGATTGTCTAGGAGAGGGTTTGTCTAATCAACCCTTGAGGAATACTTGAGTATGGATGTATGAAATGTTTTGAGAAGTAGGAGGGCAAATTTTGGGGTATGACAGCTGCCCCTGTTCAATCTTCTTGTACTGGAAGGGTTAGATTGGCGTGCTTGCCTTTCGTGACACGGAGGTGAAGATGATTGAACACTCAATACACTGAAATTTGCATTTGTTGATTGATGCGGGAATGGGCTTACAGATGCCATTTGGAGAAGGTGGAGACTTCACTGGGGAATGAGTTGTACGCTAGACTCGAGATCTTTGTCAGGATAGGAGAACTGTCGGAGATGGGCTTTAGATGCCATATGAAAAGATTGATGTCGGGTAGTGAGTCGTACGCTAGGCTCTGTAGATGAAAGGGGGCACGGAGATGGGCTTAAGATGCCATCAGGAGAGAGCCGTACGTTAGACTTCGTGTTCATCTTTGAATGAAGTTATTGGTTTGTATTGGTTTTTAACCAAATATGCAGCATTCTGAAAGTGGAGATATGTTGATAAGTGGTCGGATATTGGCTTAAGATGCCATCCAGGCAAGAGTCGTCGCTAGACCACATAGTTCTTGTTGATAATAAGAGAGAGTAAGAATAAATCTTTGTCTTGATTGTTCTGAGGGGATAGTAGTTGGCAAAATGTGGATAACTTCCCTGTTATGCTTCGGGTATCGATCCAATGCCTGTTATCGGAGGATAACTTGTGATCGTTCAGATAGTTTTCCCGTCTGGCTTCGGGCATTAATCCTGGACTGTTGTCGGAGGACAACTAGGGCGATCGTTCGAATAGTTTTCCGTCGGCCGGGCATTAATCCTGGACCTGTTGTCGGAGGACAGCTAGGGCGGTCGTTTAGATAGTTTTCCCGTCTGGCTTCGGGCATTAATCCTGGACCTGTCGTTCCAGAAGTGATTTTCACCTGTTTGGGAAAAACAAAAGAAACTTTGATAGAATATCGTTAGTCTTATGCAAATTATGATGCATGACAATTTTTATGAATGACATATGTATAAATTATGATTTTCATGAATAATGTATGAATGACAGATGTTGTGGTATTTCAAAACATATCCATCTTGAAGAAGATGTGGATGCTCTGCTTGGGGATTTCTGGCTTTTGTTCGGGGACGAAGCGGATTGGAAACCCTGAGAAGAAAGCTAACCTTGATTTCTCCGATGCAATATCTGACCAAGTCTTGGGCCTAGATATTGTTGAGGATGGTAGAGATCGAGAGACGCGCTGCTGCGGATCTTGTGCGTAGACCCTGCTGGGAAAAATTAGGAGGCGTTCTACTGGGGACTTGCGCATAGATCCTGCTGGAGAGCACTTGATAGCTGCTGGGAGACCGGGTCAGAAGAATCTGGAGCTCGTCGAAATCTCTGGCTGGGGAATAAAAGATGTAGGTTTCCTCCTATCTGACCATGTCTCAAGTCTGATCTGCTTTGCCGGGAGGTGATGATTCTTGAGATATTTTCTTTGGGGATACCTCTGCTGGTGATGAATTGTTACTGCTTGGAGACTGATGTAACATGGCTTAGTTTGATTGGGATCACTTCTCGGGGACTAACGTGATGAAGCCTGAAAAGTCAGGACTAGTGGAGAGAAATATGTACTCTGTTGGGGAAATTTTGCGATGAGTGACCTCTCTGTGGGGATTGTACTTTGCAGGGGAATATATTGGTGACTTTCATCGTCATCTCAATTCATAGAGCCTGTAGTAATTATCCTTGTTCGTTCACTTTTCGTATGTTTGTAAATAGATTCTTATTGTCAGACACATATAATCATTCAAAGCAAACGTTGGACTTTATGCAAACAACAACAGCAAAAATTGTAACAAAAGAAGCTTGTATTAGTTTGAAATGCGGCGTATGGCCAAGTAGTTTGTACACAAGAAAAGTAAAAAGCTATGCGGAAACAATCTCGTTAAGTTCCAACTATGCTAGTACTCATATATTTCAACTATCTCATCTCCTTGTTGTTAGTTGAAAGTGAGTGAACTGATCTTCGCCATTTGAATCTTGAAAGCTGATAGTAGTAGTTTGGAAGTAGGTGATCTGGACGAGACATAGTCGTACGCTTAAATCCCTAACTTTTGCCTAGACCGCCCATTCGGGTTTTGGTCTGGGATACCCTTTTGGCCAAGCCTTTTCAGTTTTCGACTTGCGGTGTACATGTTTGTATATATCCTTAACTTTTGCCGAACCCTTTTGATTCGTCGGGATGCCCTTATTTTTCCTAGGCGTCGACCTAGCGGGTCTCTTTATCGTAGTATTTTTTGGTGTATGCGCATTCAGGGTGGGAAGTCTTCACCATCCATGGTGCTAAGTATCATAGCTCCGCCGGAAAATATTGTCTTGACTACAAACGGTCCCTCATAGGTGGGAGTACATTTGCCCCTGGGATCACCTTGTGGAAGAATGATGTGTTTGACTACTAGATCACCGACTTGGTAGACTCGGTGCTTGACCTTCTTGTTAAATGCTCTAATCATTCGCTTCTGATAGATCTGTCCATGGCAGATGGATGCGAGTCGTTTCTCATCAATCAAGTTAATCTGGTCAAGGCGAGTCTAGACCCAATTGTCTTCGCCTAACTCTGCATCCTGGAGGACTCTGGTTGAGGGTATCTGAACCTCGATTGGTAGGACTGCTTCCATACCATATACAAGAGAGAAGGGGGTTGCCCCTGTTGATGTTCGTACTGTAGTGCGATAACCATGAAGAGCAAATGGTAACATCTCATGCTAATCTTTGTAAGTCATCGTCATCTTCTGTATGATCTTCTTAATGTTCTTGTTGGCGGCTTCCACAGCGCCATTCATCTTAGGCCGATAAGGAGAAGAGTTGTGATGCTTGATCTTGAACTGCGTGCAGAGTTCGGTGATCATCTTATTGTTGAGATTCGAACCGTTATCTGTGATAATCCTTTCGAGAGTGCCATACCGACAAATAAGATTATGTTTGATGAATCGAGCCACAACATTCTTGGTAACAGATGCGAACGAAGCTGCCTCTACCCACTTGGTGAAATAGTCAATTGCCACAAGGATTAAACGGTGTCCGTTGGAAGCTGTGGGCTTGATTTCTCCGATCATGTCAATGCCCCACATTGCAAAAGGCCAAGGAGAAGTTAAAACATTCAGAGGAACCGGGGGTACGTGCACTTTATTTGCATAAATCTGGCATTTGTGACAAGACCGGGCATAGCGGTGACAATCAGCTTCCATGGTGGACCAATAGTAACCTGTTCTCAAAATCTTCTTAGCCATTGTATGACCACTGGAATGAGTACCAAATGCGCCTTCGTGTAACTCTTCTATGATACGTTCTGCTGTTTTCTGATCCACACAGCGGAGTAGACACAAGTCATGATTGCGTTTGTATAAGATGTCGTTGCTGAGGAAGAATTTGGATGCGAACCTTCTCAAAAACTTCTTATCATTGACAAATGCCCCTGCAGGATATTCCTGAGTCTCAAGATACCTCTTTACGTCGTAGAACCAAGGTATCTCTTTTGTATCAAGTTCACAATAATATGTTGGATCGTCAAACTTCTCAATGATGATCTGGGGAGCCTCGTTGTCCCATCTAACTTTGAACATAGACGACATAGTAGCTAATGCGTCTTCCAACTGATTCTCTTCTCGTGGAATGTGATTGAAAGTGATCTCTTTGAAGTAGGGGATCAAACTTAGAACATGCTCTCGATAGGGAATGAGATTCGGATGCTTCGTATCCCACTCGCCTTTAATCTGACTGATTACTAAAGCTGAGTCTCCATATACTTGCAAGAACTTGATTCTTAAGTCAATAGCAGCTTTAATACCCATGATGCACGCTTCGTATTCGGCCATGTTGTTAGTGCAACTGAAACATAATCTGGCGGTGAAAGGCGTATGTCCGCCTGTAGGAGATGTAATGATGGCGCCAATGCCATTGCCAAGTTCGTTTGAGGCTCCATCAAAGACCATAGTCCATCGGGATCCTTGTTCAGGTCCTTCGTCTGGGCCTGGTTCTTCACAATTAGTAACTAACAAAACATCTTCATCTGGAAATTCGAACTGCATAGACTGATAGTCATCTGCGGCTTGATGAGCCAAATGATCGACTACTACACTTCCTTTGATCGCTTTCTGAGAAGTATCTTGGATGTCGTATTCGGTCAAGATCATTTGCCATCTTGCTATTCTTCCAGAGAGCGTTGCTTTCTCAAATATGTATTTTATCGGATCCATCTTGGAGATCAACAAGGTAGTGTGAGTCAACATATACTATCTTAGTCGGCGAGCAGCCTAAGCCAAAGCGCTGCAAGTTTTCTCGAGCTGTGAGTATCTTGTTTCACAGTCGGTAAACTTTTTGCTAAGGTAGTATATTGCATACTCTTTTCGATCAGACTCGTCATGTTCCCCCAACACACACCCTATTGAGTTCTCTAACACTGTCAAGTACATGATAAGAGGTCTTCCTTCGTCGGGCGGCATCAGGATAAGAGGATTCTGTAGGTATTCTTTGATTTTGTCAAAAGCGATCTGGCAATCATCGTTCCATTCTACCACTTGATCTTTCTTCAGTAACTTGAAGATTGGCTCACAAGTAGCAGTTAGATGTGCAATGAATCTGGCAATGTAGTTCAATCGGTCCAAGAAACCTCTGACTTTCTTCTCGGTACGGGGCGCTGGCATTTCTTGAATAGCTTTAACCTTGGCGGGGACAAACTTCGATACCTTTTCCACTGACAACAAACTCTATGAGTTTTCCGGATCTGACTCCAAAGGTGCACTTGTTGGGATTAAGTCTCAGTCTGTACTTTTTCAACCTATCAAATAGTTTCTGCAAATGATCAAGATGTTCTTCTTCAGTCTGTGATCGAGCTATCATGTCGTCGACATAGACCTCTATCTCGTGATGAATCATGTCATGAAATAATGTAACCATGGCATGCTGATAAGTGGCGCCTGCGTTTTTTAGTCCGAATGGCATGACCTTGTAGCAAAAGGTGCCCCACTGTGTAACGAAAGTAGTCTTCTCCATGTCTTCAGGAGCCATTTTGATTTGATTGTAACCGGAGTAACCATCCATGAAGGAGAAAACCTTATGCTGGGCGGTGTTGTCAACCAGAACATCAATATGAGGAAGTGGAAAATCGTCTTTCGGACTTGCTTTGTTCAGATCTCTATAATCCACACACATTCGAACTTTGCCATCCTTCTTATGTACGGGTACCACGTTTCTAACCCACTGTGGATAGGAAGTAACGGGTAAGAAAACGGCGTTGAACTGCTTCATAACTTCGGCTTTGATTTTCTCTGACATCTCAGGACGCATGCGACGAACCTTCTATTTCACTAGGAGAAAACCTTCTTTTGTCGGTAACCGATGCACCACAATATCAATGTCTAAACCCGGCATGTCTTCGTATGACCAAGCAAAAACCTCAATATAGTCTCGTAGCATCTGAAGCAATCTCTCTTTGACATTATTCTCAAGACCCGCTCCTATCTTGATCTCTTTTCTGTCTTCATCAGTACCCAAATTCACAACCTCAACTAACTCTTCGTGCGGTTGTATAACTCGCTCTTCTTGCTGTAGCAGTCTGACAAGTTCTCCTGGCACTTCACAATCTTCCTCACTTTCGTCTTCGGCTTGGTAGTTCGGATTATCGAAGTCATATTTAGCAATAGCATAGCTGTTATCAACGAGATTCGGAGTGATTCTGCAGTGTATCACGTGGGTGTGTGTAAGAAACACATAGCTTTTCGAAGGGGTGATAAAGTAAAAGAAAGAAAGCAACAAATAAATGCAAAAGTCCAACGATTTTATTAAATGAAAATATGCAAATGACAGATAATAACCCTCACAAACGAGCCACGATGCCCCGGGTAAGGCACTAGGCTTTAGAGTTTATTGTTCAAAACATAGAAAACAAAAAGCAAAACAAAAACAAGAGCAATTACTCCTGTCTAAAGGAGATTGGTATGACGTCTTCAGCCTTCCAATTGCTGAGTCTATTGTCGAGAGTTGGGAAGATCCATTTGCTGATGTCGAAGTTGTTGTCGTCGTCTTCTATAGCATGGAATCCATTCTGGCTGATGTGGAAAGGAAGTTGGCAGGCACGTTCGCGGCGTATCATCTTCTGACCTTTGATGGTGAAGCCTAAACCAGTCTTGTCAAATTTAAGAGGAAGATCAGGGAGATGTCCCCAAATAGTACTACCTCCTTCCTCAACAGCAGCTTGAGCATCTTTCAACGAGGCCATCCTAGGCGGAACTTGCGTAACTTCAGGAGTGACGGGAGTCTCAAAAAATTCACCTTCCATCTCAAGGTATTGGAATGACTGTAGATGACTGACCATGTATTCCTCTTCACCACATACTGTAACAACCTTCCCTTTCACTTCGTACTTTAGCTTCTTATGCAAGGTAGAGGTAACAGCGCCTGCCCCATGTATCCAAGGGCATCCAAGTAGGCAAGTGTAAGCTAGACGGATGTCCATGAAAAGGAAAGTGGAATCGAAAGTCTGGGATCTGACTTTAACAGGCAGAATGAGCTCTCCAAGTACTGTTCATTTAGAACCATCAAAAGCTCTCACAACTATGTCACTGGACTTCAGAACCAATCCTTCAACATCAAGTCGGTCAAAAGCAGTCTTCGGTAGGATATTCAGAGCAGAACCGGTATCTATCAAAACATGAGACAATGTAATGCCCTTGCATTCAACAGAGATGTGCAAGGCTTGGTTGTGTTTCCTTCCGGCAGGAGTCAAATCAGCATCAGAAAAACCTAGGTCGTTGTTGGCAACCAGGCTAGAAATACAAACTTCAAATTGATCGGTAGTAGTGTCTTGCGGTACGTGAGCATTCTTCAGAAACTTCACCAAGGCTTTAGCATGAGCGTCAGAGCACAAGAGCAGAGCAAGCATGGAGATTTTGGACGGAGTCTGTCCCAACTGTTCCACAACATTGTAGTCACTCTTCTTGATAATCTTCAGAATTTCCTCCATTTCTTGTTTGGAGGTATCTTCAGCAACTTCCTTTGGCACTTCTGTCTGAGCAGGATGAGTTACTGGTTCTTTCCCTCGCGCCTCGGGAATTGGTTCGGTAGCTGGAATGCGAATTGGAGTCGCAGTGTCTTTTAGAGGAGAGATCTCTGGAGAAAACACTCTTCCGGTTCTGGTTACCTTACTTGATCCGGTGATGTTGTCGATGTTAGGAATGGTAGCTTCAACTGAAAGATCCTCAATAGTCAGAGGGTCTTGCTTGACGCCATGGTAGTAAACCTCAGCTCCATAGTTCCAAGGAATAGCTTTGTCAGAGGAATATGGAACCGGTCTGGGAGAAGTAATGATGAGAGGTGCCACTCTAGGCACAGGATCAGTAGAGGAAATCCTTACAGTGTTAACATCAGCATAGTCTTCTGGGAAATCGTCTCCCCATCCGGTCGCCTTAACATCTTCAATGGGAATTTTGTAGCTCTCAGGAACAATATACTTCACCATGTAATCGAACTTTCCACTTGGCTGCCCCAAGGTATCCCAAACTTCTGGTATAGTTTCACTCAAATCTTCGATCTTCAGATTCTTGGACAAGTTTTCACATAGCTCCTACACAGGTGAAGTGTTCAGAAATAGCACTTCGCGGTTATCCATCATGCACTGAATACGTCTTCTCAACCAAGCACAAACATCAGGTGCAGACGGGCACCAACGACAATTCTCTGGGCATCCTGGATTAACACCGGCTTGCAGCAAATTCTTCTTAACAGTTATCTGTGGGGGCAAGTCATCTATGTTGAAAACATAAGAGGTCTTGTCAATAGTATTGGAACTTTTGTCATGATTAGGCATAGGCGCGTTGATCACATTCGAAGTCTCAACAAGAGGGTCAAACTCAATCTGTTTAGCTTCAATCATGTCTTGAATCTTGTTCTTCAGAGCCCAACATTTGTCAGTGTTGTGCCCTGGGCTGTTGGAGTGGTAAGCACACTTTGCATTAGGATTGTATCTCGGAGAGGAAGTGTTGATGTTTTGAGGGGGATCCCTCAAAGTAATCAGTTATGCTTTCAACATGTGTTGCAATGCTTGCGACAATGGCATGTTGATCTTCGTAAATTATCTTCGTGGCGCGTTCTAGTTACGCGCGTTATCTCGCTGAGGTTGTGCTGATGTAGGATGGGAGATCACAACTGCCCCCACAGATTGAGCACGGTCGGTCTTGGCTCGGCTTTTCTGACCATACACAACATTGGCTTCTTTCTTACCACCAAAAGATCTCTTCGCAGCATTTGAGGATGACTCTACATGAATCTTTCCGCTCTTGATACCAACTTCAATGCGTTCTCTTGTCAATATCAGCTCAGTGAATCCGGCTGAAGAGTTTCCAATCAGATGATTGAAGAATGGGCCTGTCAGTGTTCCTATAAACATATCAACCAACTCCCTATTGGACAAGGGTGGTTGAACTCTGCCTGCTAGATCTCTCCATTTTTGAGCATACTCTTTGAACTTCTCATCACGACCCATAGACATGCTCTGTAGTTGCATGTGAGTGGGCGCCAATTCAGCATTGTACTCATATTGCCTGTAGAAAGCATCCGCTAAGTCACTCCAAGTACGGATATGGTCACTATCTAGCTGATAATACCACTCCAATTGAGTTCCGGACAAACTCTCTTGGAAATAGTGCATCCACAACTTTCTGTCATCAGTGTGGGGGTTGATCTTCTGAACATAGGACTTCAAATGCAGCTTCGGACAAGAAATGCCATCATACTTGGCAAAAGTACGAACTTTGAACTTGGGAGGAATCACCACACCAGGGACAAGACTCAGATCATCAAAATTCAGCCATGACATCTTCAGATTTTCCACAACATTCAGACGATCTTCAAGTTGCTTGTATTTGTCATCCTCATAAGAGTACTGATCATTCTCATAATCTTCTTCCTTCTTCTCAGGCTCACGCTGGTCATCTTCGTTGCCCTTGACACTTCCCTCAGTTTTGACACTCCCTTCTGAGAACTCTATCCGGCTAACCACCTTTGTGACGTCTTCCCATGTTGAGAACGCCAATGACCTTCTTCTTTTTGTTGATGAGCTTCTTCAGATCTTCTTGGCCTTGGACCAAGCTGGTGAACATCTTCTGGAACTGAGCATTCTCAGCCTGAAGATCTTCGATAGTCTGTTCAAGAGCCATTTCTGCTAAATAAATAGCGAGAAAATGAGAAAACCAATCTTCAATGTACCTGTCATTAAATGTTATGCCATGATATGCGATGTTTATGCAAATGCAATGCAATGTTTTCAAGGACCTTAGGAGTTTAACTTTGTTAAACAAGCATGAACAAACATTTTTTTAGTTCTCATTTTATTCTTTTTTTTTTATTTTTAAGTACAAAAGATAATTCGAAAAAATAAAAGAACAAAAAATCCTAAAGCTCTAGGTCTCCCATGGGCGCTTCCTCTTGGTGCCGAGGTAGGCGTTGATGTTCCGCTCCTCGTGAAGTAGCTTGGTCAACTCTAGTACCTTCTTCTTGTTTGTATAGCACTGAGCTTCGAATGTATCCCTTTCTTCTTTTAGTTGAATCCAGGATCTCTTCAAGTCCTCAAAATCAATAGGCATATCAGGATGGAGAACAGTATAGGGTACGTCACCTACAGCAACAGGTTCCATAATTACTGGTAACACGGGTGTAAATGGCATCATGAGGCTTTGAGCTCGAGCTTGCACCCATTTGAGGTAAGGTTCCCAAGGAATGGAGTTTTGGTGTCCCAAAGCCTTGGTATCAGTCTTCTTTACCATGCCCCAAGCGTGTATGAACCTTCATCGGTAATTCTAGAGATCGTGGTTGTAGTCGAACACAATATCTTGGAGAAGCATATCATGAGGACCATCTCTTCGAGCATAACAAAATTGACGTAGAGCTAGAGAAGGGTTGTAAGTGATACCTCCGCTTATACCAAGCAGTGGTACATTAGGGAATTCTCCATAACGCTCAATGAAGGTGAAGTACTTTTGAGAAAAAAGACTCCAACGGATGTCTGAATGAGAGAGTGACATTAGTCTTTGAGACCACTTCAATCTTTGCTCGTTCTTCAAAACTGTTGGAGGAAGGTGCGAAATAAACCACCTGGAAAGTAACGGTATACAACACATGAGACTCCCTTGTCTTTTGATAGTACGAGTGTGGAGAGAATGTAGAATGTCTCCAAGTAAAGTAGGCACTGGATTGTGAGTAAGGAATATCTTGATGGCGTTGACATCTATGAATTGATCCGAGTTAGGAAATAGAACCAAACCATAGATTAGCAAAGCCAAGATGTCTTTGAATGCTTGGAAACTCATAGCTTTGAGGAATTCTCGGGCTTTCTTTATTAGGAACTTAGCAAGTAAACCATTAACTCCGCTTCTTGTTTCCCAATTGGCTTCAATGTCTGAGCGCTTTAGATGTAATGTCGATGCAATGTCTTCATACTTAGGAGCCCTTTCTAAACCGGTGAATCGCATTTGATCAAGAATAGGCATCCCAAGTAGCTTAGAGAACTATTCCAAGGTAGGAACTAACTGATAATATGGGAATGTAAAGCAATGGTGTTTCGGATCAAAGAACTGGAATAGGACGTGCATCATATCTTCTTCAAAACCGGAGATAACCAAGTCAAGTAGATAACCATGTCTTTTGATGAACTGAGCATGGTCGGGAATTTCTGAAACCAATTCTTTGAGCTGAGAAGGTACACTCACGAAGTTGATTCGGATAGTCTTTCTAGAAGCCATAATCCCTATAAAACAGAGCAAAGATAAATCCCTAGGTCCTTGAAATTGTTAGAGATGATATGCAATGCGATGATGTCATGATGTCATGTTTAGCAAGCACAAACAATTCACACAATAGCCCTAGGTTTAAGGCTTGCATGAGGTATAGGTGATTACCCTACCAAAAGTTTGAGTTGGTTCATCCTATCCTATAATAGTAACCGGGTTCTAGGAATCTCATATCATTGATCTTTCTTGTAGGCGTTTATTTCAATATGACTACCAAGTGTTCGACCGAAAATATCCCAAAAGTCTGATCTTAATGAGCGTAGCATCGAGTATCAGCCAACCTTAGTCTGCAGCAAAGTCGACCATCTCACTACCTTCTAATGGCCAAGATGGGTCAATTAAGGTTCTAAAAGTTGAATTAGTGCTGATGACACCACACAATAGCCAAATACTATCCTCAACTTGGAAATGAAGAGTATCAGGACATCTAAAGTGTCACACTAACGTAGCCATCATGTTGACCGTTTCGGTATACGCCTAACGGTCGCGACAATCTAATGCTACTTACCTAAAGGAAACCTGGATCCGGGTGTAGGATCCCCCACAAATATAATACCCAAGCAACCCTTAAAGATAAAGCAAGCAAGTCAAACAGAAAGCAGTAAAAGTGATCTAGAAATCCCTAAGGCATTCTCTCTTTTAGGGTGTCTCCCCGGTAGAGTCGCCAGTTCTGTAATACGGTGAACTAACTTTGGGAATTTATTTGTCTTTTTATCGCAAATGTTGCGGATAGCAAGAGTCTCCACCGAATTTTCTTTTATCCAATTAAGGGAAGGTGAAAAGAACACGAAAAGACCTTCGTTAGATTCTGAGTAAGGGAGAAGGTTATGAAAAGGGAAGGTATTAGCACCCCTTTCCATCCGTAGTTATCTACAGGCTCTTAGTTGCCCTTAGATCATTTTCAAAAAAAAGGTGCTTTCTGTGTGTTTGACAAAAAATGTTTTGAAAAGGCATTTCGCTTTGACTTTGTAATGATTCATGTAGGAATGTATACAAAGTTCTCGGAAATGATTCATTTTTGAAAAGAGTTTGAACTTTGACAAAAGTGTCTGGTGTGAAAAGTATTTTGTTTGAGCAAGCAACTAAAAGTCTTATTACCTACTCAGAATGGTCGTTTTCGTGTTATTTTACGTTCCTTTATAATAGTGTTATCCATACCATTAGTTGGTAGGTAACCTTATTCGTTGGATGTAGAAGGGACATTCGAAGGGACAACGGATGGTCATAGAAGGCAACTTGTAGGAATTATCCTAGCACATTCGAAGGGACGATCATCAATTTTCGTAGGCAACAATCGAGGGACGAGATCATGTATTCATAGGCGACATCGTGGGTCTATGATCTTTTTATCGAAGGGACTATGATGATATATTTCGTAGGCAACGGTGCTAGGATACCTCTACGTTCGAGGGACTTGACCATTTTAATCGAAAGGCAACGAGAGAGAATTACCCTAAGGGGTGCATGTGTGAAAGAGTGTGTCAAATTCAGATATGTTATATTTCAATTAGAAGTGATCTATGTCCATTTTTATCTTGCCATACACGCCTAATTACTAGCAGTTTATAGGGTGCGGAAAATAAATTGTGGAAAGTAAAGTGCGGAAAAGTAAAGTCCTACGCTATTACATGGCTTTGGGGCAGTTACATAATAGGAGTGCAGAAAGTAAAAGTCCTAATTAAACAAGTAAATCCCATAGGTAGTTACATAATATTGAAAAGAAAAGCGAGAAAAATTGTCCGAAACGTTACAACCTGTAAACAGATACATAATCGGAAAATACGGGAAAATTGCATAAGAGGCAAAATGTTAGTAAAAATATGATTTTTGAATAAGGAAAAATATTTTAAGTTAGAAATGACAATTAGATGATAAGATAAATTTTTGGTAATTTTCTGAATCGATTTTGATAATTAAAAGCAATTAAAAGTCAATATAATGGTTAATTAGCAATTAATTAAAATATGCATGCAAAATTATTAATTTTAATGTCAAAAATTAAATAAACATTCATGATCTAATGAATATCCTGATTTCATACAAACAACCAAAAACGATTAATAATGCACGAAACATGAAAATCGAATTCAAGAATTTTACCAAACCGGTGAGAGCTAGAGAGCACGGTCTGGGATGAATTTGCTTCGTGTAAGGGTTGGGAATGATTGCTGGGATGTCCAGGAACACGAATGAGTGCTTGAAACAACTTGAAACTTGCTGAAAATCCAAAATCGAAATTGCCAACTTTGTGAAAAAATTTGGAATTTTAGGGTTGCTTCAAGAGGCTAGGGTTTCGTCCTTTGGTCTTGTGGATGTGTTGTGTATTTATAGAGTGAAAGATTGAAGCAAAAAGAAAGAAAAAAGATATGCTCTTGAATGCAAAATAATTTCTCTTTCAAATCAAATCAAATCTTTTCAAAATTTGATTTTTCCTTCCTTGCATGAGCTAGCACGAATTTCACAAGTTGTATGGGCTTCCTTGGTCCTCAAGCTTGATAAAAAACCAACCCAACTTAAATTATACCTTGTTTTCATATTTTATTTAATTTAAATTTGATTTAAATGCTTTTAAATTCAAAAATAAATAAAAAAATGGAAGGTGGTCGTGGCAAGGCATCAAAAGGTTACAAATAATATTCTGATCAAGTTTGGATCATAAAATTATAGGCCCATTTGGAAAAAATTGGATTTTGTCAGATATCTCTCTTTGTGCAATTCTTCAAAAATGCCCAACTTGTGCAAGCTGTATTTTGCTCAATTTTCAACATTTTTGAGTGTTTTTGGACTTTTTAGAAATATTTAGATGTCCTCTAAACAACCTCTTTGGTTTCATCTCAATTGG
Organism: Vicia sativa; assembly: GCA_021764765.1. Taxonomy (NCBI): domain Eukaryota; kingdom Viridiplantae; phylum Streptophyta; class Magnoliopsida; order Fabales; family Fabaceae; genus Vicia; species Vicia sativa. The sequence continues at coordinate 257,056,523 of CM038793.1, forward strand.
AGTTTCCATGCTCAATAACACTTTATTACAAAAAGTTGACTTTTTGTTGACTTTGAAAAGGACCTGTAATGTTTTGATCCATATCTTCAAAATGAAGAATTTTCTGACCATGCTTGTGAGACATGAAGTTGTAGAGAATTGAATTTCCTTCAAAATGAGAGATTGTGGAAATTTTTTTGATAAAGTATGAGAAAGTTATGCTCAGTCAAAGTTCAGTTGACTTTTCTCTAGAAAACCCTAATTTGGAAAGTTTGACTTTTGATTAAATCGTGAGTTTTCTTGATGAATCAAGATCAACCCTTCATAAAATGATGAATGTCACTTCAAAATATGGATGTTGACCAAAAATCATGAAGTTTGACTGTATGTTGACCACAGTTGACTTTTTGGTCTGATACAATTGATTTTAAACCATTTGAGCAATTGTCTGAGGAAACTTGACTTGTAAGGCTTGAAACCTGACATGGAGATTCTTTGAAGCATATGAGGAGGCATGATGACCACTGGAGATGTTGGAAGTCCATCTTGATCTGAGAAAAGCCAAATCCTAGTTTGGGTTGATTGCCTAGGAGAGGGTTTGTCTGACTAACCTTTGTGAAATCCTTGAGCATGGATGTATGATGTGACACCCCGATTTAATTCAAATATTAAATAAGTGAGAATTAATTATTTAATTGATTAAAGTCTTAAATATTTAATTCATCTGGATTAATTGGGTTATTTATTAAAGAAAGGATTGGAGGTGTAGGAATAATTAGTGAGTATGAGGAGTAAATTACTCTACTTTACTAATTATTATTATTTTGTTTATTGGAATAATTAAAAAGGAAATATAAAAGGAAAAGAAAGGAAAAAGAGAAGGTTTTGGAAAATCATTTCACGTAGAGTTGGAGAAAGAAGAGAAGAGAGGAAACAGCCGACGCCGAGGAATTCAAGAATCATCGCGAGGTAAGGGGTGATTTTATTCAGTTAATATGTCTTATGGGTTTTGGGAACCAATGGGATGATTGGGTATGTTAGGAATTGGAATGGTAGATTATAGTATGGAACCCTATTTGTGTCAGTGGATGGAAAATTGATCACTAGTGTGTCAGATGATAATTAGGAACGGGTAAAATATGTTAGTTGATGTCAAAATGGTGTGAAATGGTGTTAGAATGGTGTTCATGATATTATAATTCGTGTTTGAAAGTTTGGAAATGGTTATGGATGCATAAAGCTGTCAAAAATGATAAATATTGCTGTTACAGGTCGTGGAAACCGGTTCCCTGTGGGGAGGAACCGGGTTCCAGCGTTAAAATTCAATATTTTGGCATAGGAACCAGGTTCCCCATACAAAAATCCAGGGGGACTCTATTTTGAAAACCTGGGAACCGGTTCCCTGTGGGGAGGAACCGGGTTCCCCATACATTTTTCTAGGAAGCGCGTATTTTCAAATTGTGGGAACCGGGGTTCTCCCAGTGAGGAACCGGTTACCACTGTGTATTTTTCCAAAACTTCTAAATTTTCAAAAATGCATATTTTCTAAACCGTAACTCCGATTCGAGTGCCGTTTTCGGCGTTATTTCTTAAATTTAAAGTTCTACCTCCTGGAAAAGAAAAATATTATTTTATTGAAAATTATTTTGAAAAGAGCCGAGTCCCCGATTTTGAAAATGTGGATTTAAACACGGAAGATGGTAATTAATGCGAATGGTCTGAGTACCGGATGAGAACTAATGCATACCATGGTATATTTTGATGTCCATTGTGATTTGAATGTGATGTATTGGTGAAATGACATCGTGTGATTATGTTGATTTATTATGATCAGTGGAATAATGTTGCATGTTTATATGATTGCATGCATGAACATTTGTTAATTGGTTCATTCCCATTGTGCGGAAGTGAGCTTGCAGAGCCAATAGACTGACCTGGTTAGAGGTAGTGAGGCTAGATTCTTGACCCAATGGGTGGGCGAATCATGGATTACTGTCTTTCCACGAGTAAACGGAGCGGTGGGTGAGCGGTTCACGATTGGTACCACATGCATAGAGTGCATTGCATATGGAATTGTAACATGTTAGAATGGTTTCGGTGTTACAATTGCCATTGTTTGATATTTATACATGATCATTGTGTGAATTGTTTCGTATTGTTTATGATCTGGTGTTGGTTGATGAACTAATATATTCAATTAATCTGGATCTAAGAACGATAATACATATTATATTGAATTGAAATCTCACCCTTACTTTAACAATTTCAGATCCGAAGTGATTAGCTGCTTGGAGTTGGTGAGGATAGCTCTAGATGTCGAGTTTAGTTAATCTAGTCCGCGTGTCTGTGTCGTGATCTGGTAGATGTAACACTGGGGAAAAACGATTGCTTGAATCCTTTAACGGATAGTTGGATAGTTTTGAATTGTGTTTTGATTAAATATCCTGGAATGACTATTGATTAATGTATTCAGGATTGAATTATGTTTCATTTCCGCTGTTAAACATAATTTTGAGTATGATTTATTTAAGGAATATTCTTCAGTGAGAGCATGATGATGTTTGGTCAAATTTTTATGATTTAAATTGTGACGCCTTCTTGATTATGATTAAATACTCTGATTATTATTTATAAAACGCGGGTAAATAGAAGGGGGTGTTACATATGAAATGTCTTGAGAAGTAGGAGGAAAAATTTTGGGGTATGACACCTATCCCTAAGCGAGCGTCAAAAGTCTCCATCAGAACATTCCTATCTTCTTCAACATGGATATGTTTTGAAATACCACAACACCAACATTCATACATCTACATAAAACTCAAAACATATGCATACATCATAATAATATTGTCATACACTCGCATGCATCATAATCTGAATAAGAATAACCATAAGCTGTCAAGATTTTATCTCCCCTGCAGGTAAAAGCTATTCTCCAAATGGAAGGTCAAAGGTTAGCGACCATGCAAATCATTTCCAGATAACAGCCCTGGATGGCATCCTTAAGCCCATCTCCGTTTTCACTTTCATCTGGGAGACAAACACAGAGTCTGGCGTACGACTCACTCTTTAAAATCATCTTTTCCAAATGGCATCTATAAGTCCATTCCAGCGCATCATCAACTGACGATCCTATACCATACAAAGGCGAGTGCAAAATTTCAAGTGTACTCGAGTGTTCAATCATCTTCTACTTTTAGGTCACGAAAGGCAAACATGCCAATCTAACCCTTCCATTACAAGAAGATTGAACAGGGGCAACTGTTATACCCCAAAATTTTCCCTCCTACTTCTCAAGGCAATTCACATCTCAATTCTCAAGGATTCACAAGGGTTGACCAGACAAACCCTCTCCTAAGCAATCAATCCAAGCTAAGGTTTTTCTATTCTTAAGTCAAGATGGACTTCCAATGCTTCAAGTGATCATCATGCCACATCCTATGTTCCAAGGGAACACTATGTCAAGTTCCAAGCCTCACAAGTCAAAGTTGCTCATCCAATTGCTCAAATGGTTGAAAATCACCTGTATTGGTCAAAACGTCAACTGTGGTCAACATACAGTCAAACTTCATAATTTTTGGTCAACATCAATATTTTGAAGTCATATTCATCATTTGATCAAGATTTGATCATGATTCATAAAAAAAAAGTCAAGATTTGATCAAAAGCCCAAGTTTCCAAATTAGGGCTTCTCTAGACAAAAGTCAACAGGACTTTGACCAAGCATAACTTTCACATAATTCATCAGAAATTTCTCCACCAAAGCTCATTTTGAAGAGAATTCAATTCTCTACAGCTTCATGTCTCACAAGCTTGGGCAGAAAATGCTTCATTTGGAAGATATAGACCAAGACATTATAGGTCCTTCTAGAAAACTCAACAAAAGTCATCTTTTGGCAAAGAAGTGTCCATGAGCATGGAAACTCCAATGAAGATGAAACCAAAAAGGATGCTTAGAATACATCTGGAGCTTTCTAAAAATTCCAAGAACACCCAAAAATGTGGAAAATTGGGCAAGATGAAAATTGTGCAAGTTGAGCATTTTTGAGGAGGTGCATAAAGGAAAATACTTGACAAATGCAAACATTTTTCAAACGGGCTTATAATTTTATGATCCAACTGGATCTTAACATTATCCATGGTCCTTATGCACTTTGCCACGCCTTCTTCCCAATTTATTTGATTTATTTTGGAATTAAAACATTTAAATCCAATTTTAATTAGATAAAATACAAAAGCAAGGTTTAAGACAAGTTAGGCTTGATTTCTACTTGTCTTGAGGATCAAGGAAGCCCAAACAAGATGCCAAATTCGTGCACGAGTCTATAAGGAAGGAAATATCTATTTTTGGCAAGTTTTGATGAACATTGGTGTGAAATTATTTATGCATTGCAAGCAATATATTTTCTCTTGATTACTGATCAAATCAGATGCTCTATATATACATCATACATTCACAAGCACAAGGGAGGAGAATCCTTGTCTCCAAGAGCAGCCCTAAAAAATCATAAAATTTCAAGAAACTTGCAAATTCATATCACGATTCCCAGCCTCTTTCAACCAATTCCAAGCATACAACCGTGCTCCTGAGGTAATATTTTGTAAGTACACATCATAATCCATGGCCAAACATGCTTGAATCGTACACATCATGAACACCCGTTTACATAATTTTCATAAATTTGTGTTTCTCTTTTTATTGCGTTTTAGTTCGAACTAATGTGACTAATGTGTTCTTGAGGTTTAATGAGACAGATATGGGCCATTGTATGCAAGGGTTAACGTCCAAATTGTAAATTGCCATTGTTAGGGCTTCAAGCCCATGCAGCTTGGGATCTAAGAATACAGGCAGATCTAGGGCTGAGATAATACCACCACTGAATTCACAGCATCCTAAAAACGTGATCTGGGTTTTTACTTCTCTTTAAATGATGTATTCTTGCAGGTTTTAGAAAACATACAGCCGGAGAAGACAACCGGAAGTCAAGTCCGGTGCTTCTAGCTTTAACCAGCAAGGGAAAGGACCAGAGCACATGTTAATCTATGTAACTTAATTCATGGATGTATCACCGCCCCAGTGGTTTACCTTGCGCGCACTAAGACATTCCTTTCCAAAGGCACGGGTTCGAACCCTGCCTTTTTTCCAGAACTCCTAATGTTTTTTTTATATTTCAGGTTCCAGTAGCAACACGTCCAGAAGCTCCAGCTTCTGGACCCCATAGGTAGAATCACCTCTAGAAGCTCTAGCACGGAACCCCAGGCGAATGACCTCCGAGCTCCATCTTGGACTCCCTCGAAGCAACATGTCCGAAGCTCCAGCACGGATCCTTAAAGCAATCGTCCGAAGCTCCGCTTCAGATCCCCTCATAAGACGTAACGTCTAGAAGCTCTAGCACGGACCCTTTCGATGCCGGCCTCCGAAGCTCCGACACGCGCCTCTGACATCGAAACTCGGTGCATCCGAAAGGAACTCCCAGAAGCTCCAGCTTTTGGGGTGGCTTCTATTAGAAGCTCTCATCGTTTTTTTTTCTTTTTCATATTTTTCTTATCTTTGCTTATTTAATAATTAATTGATTTAATTAGTAATTAGGTTAATTAATTTAGGGTTAATTAGATAATTTTCACTAATATTTAAACTAATTAATTTAGCATTAGTATTCACTAATATCTTTTTTAATTAAAATTAACTAGACTTAGGTTATTTTCACATAAACTCAAATTTTCAAAAGTACAAAAATATTAGGATTAGTTTTCTTTTCCGCTATTTATATTTCTTGCATTTTTAAATTTTAGAAAGGTTGTATAGGTCGCAAGATTTTCTTTTATCTTGTAATAGCGTAAGACTTTACTTTCCGCACTTTATTTTCCGCATATCCTATTATGTATATGCCCCAAATCCATGTAATAGCGTAGGACTTTATATTTCCGCAATTTATTTTCTGCACCTATTAAAATGCTAGTAATTAGGAGTGTATGGCAAGATAAAATCAACATAGACCACTAAATATAAGATAAATTATCTGAATACGATACACTCTTCTCACACATGCACCCCTAGGGTATTCTCTCTCGTTGCCTTATAAATGGTCAAATCCCTCGAACGTAGGGGTATCTTAGCACGGTTGCCTATTGTCATACCCCAATTTTTGACCTAATATACCACCTTACATTTGCATCATTGCATAACTAACAGCTCAGAACAGCATTAATCGGGTGTAGCATTCACAGGTCAAAATTAGGGTTTCATCAGATTTTCATCTGATTCAATAGGCAACCAATTAGGGTTTGAGTTTTACTCACCTCATTTGATCTATCTTGATCAAATCATTAACCTCTGATCATCAGATATCCAATTTTTCTCATTGATCAATCAAGGATCGACCAATTAGGGTTTTGATCGGGCATGAGTATTCTCTGACTTTTTGAACAAGAAATGACTTTTTTGGATAGAGATTGGTCATTATATCTTAGATACAACATCCTGACCTAATTTCTGGATTCAAAACATCACAAAAGTTCACAGACTTCATCAGTCAATTTCTAAAACATCTGATGAAAATTCATCTGCACAGAAAAGTCAAACTTTGACTTTTGGTCAAATTTTTCAAGACAAAACTTTTTCAATCATCAAAATACTTCAAATGATCCATCATGATCATAAAAAATCAAAGAATTTGGAAAAGTCAACAAAAAGTCAAAAGTTCCAACACTTAGAAAAATTTCTAAGTGTTAAAATTTCTTATTTTTTCCAAACTTCATGCCATTTTTTCACCTAGTTCAATTTTGAATTGGGAAAAACTCAAAACATGAAAGTTGTAGCTCTTGAAACAAGCTTTCCAAAATGTCCAAGAACTCTCAAATCCATGGAGTCTATCTATACTTTTGAAATTGAAACATAAGGCTCCATGAACATGGTTTTTCAAAGTCAAAACTTCACATTTATAGGTCATTTTGTGATTTCTTCATCTAGAAGCAATACCACCTTGCCAACTTGATTTTGGAACTGATAAATATCAGCTTGAAAGTAATAATTGAGGATTGGATCAAGATTGGAAAAATAACACATGGTAAAAAGAGGAAGCTTCCTTTTTCCTTTTGAAAAGTCTTTCTTGCCCTTTAAGTTATCTTTGAATTTCCAAAAGCCTTGTACTTATGCCTAACATTTCAGAGATATTGGCCTATAAATAGAGCATCATTTCAAGTTCAAATCACACCTAAGCAATGCAAGTTCATGCTTTCACTCTCCATCTTTGAAAATTCAAGAATCATATGTCAAATTGCCAAAACTTGCATTTTTGAAAATTAAGGAAAACCATGAGGAACTTTGGTGTCTAACATACTTTAACATCAACATGAAACTTGTTTGAACACTAAAATCAACATAAACTAAGCTAGAAACCAGAATTGCATTTCATGTTCACCATGCTTGCCAAAACTACCTAAGAGCTCGAATTCATGGTTTTGCTTGAGCAAGTAATGTTCTGATCACTCAAACATCATCCACAAACATCATAGGGATGATCCAAATCATTAACAACCATCTGTAACAACTCAAAACACGATTTCCAGTTTCCATTTTGAGCTTATGCAGGTGAACTTGTGTATCACGATCCAGGTTGATTCAAGGAGTGCAGACCACTTCTACAGCTTCTACATAGGCCGATGATGCTACAGCAATCATAAAACAAGTTCTGGAAACGCGCAATCATCTTCTTCGATCTCAACTTGAACAGGTATGTACTCAAACTTGGATATCATGATTCTTTGAACTTAAATGAAAAAACGCTTGGCCAATCTTTTTCTGCACCTAACACGATCATAAGCCCTCAAACAAATTGAAAAATAATCAACTATGCATCATTTAATTTGGAATTTTAGTTTCTAGGGTTCTTCGTGATTTCTGAGAATTCAAACGTGTTAGACCAAAAATAAATACAATTAACAGTCATCATCATATTCCTTGTGAAAAATCGAGCAACTTTCATGTTTACTTCATCTAATTTCATTGAGAAACGAAGATTATAGCATGGTTTGAAAAATCTGAGAATAAAAAATGAAGAACAAGCCTGCGCGCGTGTTCTTGAGTTTGAAAATTCAAATTTTCCAATCTTTTATTAACACGTGTTGTTGGTTCAAATACACAAAAGCAAGCTTGTCCCAGTGGTTGCCAGCACACCTTTAGTTCTCTCTGCCACGTATGCCACCCCAATGGTCATGGGTTCAACTCTCCACAAGACCATTTTTTTCAAACATTTTCATATTTTCTTCATTTTTCTTACATACTTCACAATTTTTTTTAACCAATCAAAACTCCTTATTTTAAAGTGATTTTTTGGACACTTGTCAATAAATGTGTCTATTTTATGATAGTGCAAAAATTTTCAGAAAAAACTTTCATCTGATTATATTTTAATCGAGCCGAAAACGACGTTCTGAGCACTTTTTCAAAACACTTTAAAAGGTGAAATTTTGAAACTTTCGACTTTCGATTCTTTTCAAAACTTCTCATAAATGAATCTCACATTTCAAAAACACTTTCAAATCATTTTTCAAATTTTTTTATCAAACTTGCATCTTTTTACCATGATCGATCTGATTTAAACGATAAAATCGATTTCGTTTTCTCTCGAATTTCTCAATCGATCATGGGCCTCCCTCACGGTGTAAGTCCCATAACATTCTTTTATGTACATAATATTTCTTTGTACATATCAAACTTTCTTCAGATACATACAAATTTTTATCTGTACATAACACAGATACTTTTTATACTCAAGTACAGACAAACTTCGATCGTTTGTTTTCACTTCACTTGTGTATACACAAACAAAACATTCTTTTATGTACATATTTTTGTACATATCAAATTCTTTTTGTATTCATACAAATCTTTGTCTGTACATAATACAGATACTTTTCACAGATAAACTTCGATCGTTCATTTCTGTTTTGTCTGTATATATACACTGAATACCATTGGTATTGAAAAGAGCATTATTCCCTGTGAAACTACTTTCAAACCAATGGGCCACCCTTATGGTGTAAGTCCCAACCCTCCTATGTACATCCATCTTTGTCTGTACATAAATATTCGTTCGTGTACATATTTACTTCCTTGTACACAATTCAAACTTGTAAATAATCAAGTTACGCTCGTTTTAAACGTTCGTTTCACAGACACTTGTTTATATTTACTTCATAAACTCTTGTAAATAAACATCATGCATTGTTTATATTTCCTTCATAAACTCCTGTGAATACATATCACACACACGCACTTGTTTATACAACTGTCTAATTATAACATAACAATTAGTCTAACCAATAGGTTCCCCACAGTTGTAGCCTCCGCTTGGGCTTTATACAAGATAATTCATCCCCAACATGAGTTCAGCCTCTGTTTGGGCTTTATACAAGATAACTCTCCCCATAGAGTTTAGCCTCCTCTAAGGCTTCATATAAGAAAACTCATTCATCTGAGTTTAGCCTCCGCTTAGGCTTCATATAAGACAACACTCCCCTGTTGAGTCAGCCTCCTCTTGGGCTTCGTTCAAAAGAACTCCTCACATAGTTTAGCCTTCTCTTGGGCATCATACAATGAAAGAGACAGGAAATCTCTTAACAGCCTCCTATTGGGCTTCCAATACAAAGAATCACCCGCGTTAGGATAGAACCCTAAGAGTATAATTTCCCGGTGAAATTGCTCTTCATTCCAAAAGGATGGTTTCCCGGTGAAATCCCTTTTAAAGACAAAGCCAGCCATACCCTATAGCTTCCTCTTGAGCTTCATACAAGGACCCTCGATGACCCTCGATGACCCTCGGAATGCCTCCTCTTGGGCTTACAATACAAGGACCCATGGGCTTCTTAAAAGTATCCTTTAATCCAATCAATTTCTCCTTGAGATTTAGACATCTATCATCTCTACGGAGGAAGTATCTCATCTATCACATCACATACAGTCAAAACTTTTTTAAACTCTTTTCAAACAAAAAACATGTCTTAATTGTAAGTGGTAACGCTTGTATACTCAAGCAAAACACCCAATGCTTACGGTTAAAAGATTTCAATCACCTTTTTTCAAACATCTTTCTTAAACATGTAAGTGGTAACGCTTGTACACTCAAGCAAAACACCTATAACTTACGATGAAAGATTTTTATCAGACAAACTTTTTAAAATGTATGTGATAAAATAGATTAGATACATTTTTCATTAAGATGACATTTGTCTGTCTCTTTCTAACATCCCGTTGCTTTCCACTAGCATGAGTGGGAACTACGATTGCTCTGACTTTCTCAACATCCTATTGAGAATACGTAGGCACAAGGTCTCATCCTTGCCGAGCAAATTTCTTTCTCCCTCAGACCAAACAAACCATAGATCCCTGTAGATCCGAGCTACAAATGCTCTGATTCCCACTAGGGGATATGTATGCAGAAGATCCACAGATCTTTGCGAGCACAATAATAACAAACACTAAGATCCTTCATAATCTATCATTCTTAAAACCCCAAAGGAGAAACTTTCCCAATCATAGAAATAGCAATTAAAACACACAAACATATCAAACATATTCATATATAAAGCTATAGATAACTATATATATTTAGGGTGCTCCATCTATTCCCTTTATATAACAATCCCCCTTACTCAGAATCTCCCCAATGCGTTGCGTCTAGTTTGCGCTAGTCGTTACGCATATCAATATCAATTGAGGGTATTAACAGCTTTCCCCTTTTTCATGATCATTAAATCATCTTTCTTGGGTTGAAAATAATAAAGCTTGATGCTCGCGGCATCTTTATAAACAAATCAAAATAGTAAATTGTTTCGAGCCAGAGAATCTGAATTCACATTCAAATCCTCTAGCGCGTCACCTTTTAACGCGAACACCTATGAAATATCATTACAGTCCCTTTGACTTAAAAGATCATAGTCCCTCGATGTTGCCTACGAATACGTGATCTCGTCCCTCAATTGTTGCCTATGAAAAGTGATGATCGTCCCTACGAATGTGCTAGGATACTCCTACGAGTTGCCTTCTATGACCATCCGATGTCCCTTCGAATGTTCCTTTACATCCAACGAATAAGGTTACCTACCAACTAATGGTATGAATAGTCTTATTCTAAAGGAAAGCAAAATAACGTGGAAACGACCGTTCTGAGTGGGTAATAAGTCTCTTTTGCTTGCTCAATTAAAAACATTCTTTTTACACCTCACACTTTTCAAAACTTTTCCAAAACAAAACATTTCCAAACACTTTGTATACATTCCAGGGATAATCATTACGAATTAAAACCGAAATGCCTTTCCAAAACATTTTCAAACACACAGAAAGCAAATTTTAAAGTGGGCTAAAACAATTAAGAGCTTGTAGATAACTACGGATGGAAAGGGTGCTAACACCTTCCCTTTTCATAACCAACTCCCTTACTCATAATCTAACGAAGGTCTTTTCCTATTCTTTTCGCCTTCCCTTAATTGGATAAAATAAAAGTCAGTGGCGACTCTTGTTATCCGCAACATTTGCGATCAAACGCAAAACAAACAAGTCAGTTCTCCCACCGTGTTACAATGTGCATGTATCATAACAACATTATTTATGACACTATCATATACTCGCATGCATTATAATCTGCATAGGACTAACCATATCCTGTCAAGATTTTATTTCTCTAACAGGTGAAAGCTATTTTTCAAATAGAAGCTCAAAGATTAATACCCGAAACAAGACGGGAGAACTATCTGAATGACCATACAAATTATTCCCAGACAACATATCATGGATTAACACCCGAAACAAGACGGGAAAACTATCTGCATGTTGACAATTATTCATCTCAGAAATAACCAAGATGAAGGTTTATTCTGATCCTCTCTTATTATCAACCGCCCCTGATGGCATCTTTAAGCCCATCTCCGATTTCTCTCTTATCCAAGAGACGAATACAAGGTCTAGCGTACGACTCCCCCTCCAACATCAGCTTCTCCCAATGTCATCTATAAGCCCATTCCAGCGTATTGTCAACTGACGATCCCATTCCATACAACAGCGAGTGCAAATTTTCAGGTGTACTCGAGTGTTCAATCATCTTCTACCTTCAGGTCACGAAAACAAGCATACCAATCTAACCCTTTCGGTACAAGAAGATTGAACAGGGGGAACTGTTATACCCCAAAATTTTCCCTCCTACTTCTCAAGACAATTCCCATCTCCATAATTAAGGATTTCACAAGGGTTGATCAGACAAAGCCTCTCCTAAGAAATCAATCCAGACTAGAGTCTTTCTCCTCTCAACTCAAAATGCATTTACAATGCTTCAAGTGGTCATCCTACCTCATCATATGCTTCAAGGGACTACCATGTCACGTTTCAAGCCCTACAAGTCAAAATTGCTCATCCAATTGCTCAGATGGTTGAAAATTATCTATATTGGACAAAAGGTCAAATATGGTCAATATGCAGTCAAACTTCATAATTTTTGGTCAACATCAATGTTTTGAAGTAATATGCATCATTCAATCAAGGGTTGATCATGATTCATCAAAGTCAAAGTTTCTAAATTAGGATTTTTGAATAAAATTCAACAGAACTTTGACCTGGCATAACTTTCACATACTATATCAGAAATTTTTCCACCAAATCTCATTTTGAAGAGAATTAGATTCTCTACAACTTCATGTCTCACAAGCTTGGGCTAGAAATGCTTCATTTGGAAGTTATGGATCAAAACATTACATGTCCTTTTTAAAAATAAAAAAAAAGTTATCTTTTTGCAAAGAAGTATTCATGAGCATGGAAACTTCAATGAAGATGAAACTAAAAGGGATGTTTAGAGGACATCTTGAGCTTTCTAAAAAGTCCAATAACACCCAAAAAAGTTAAAAATTGAGCAAGATACAAGTGGTGCAAATTGAGCATTTGTGAGGAGGTGCATAAAGAGAAATACTTGAGAAAATCAAATTTTTTCCAAATGGGCCTAACTTCTCTTGATTCAAACTTGTTCCTTATCTGAATTGGAACCTCCAAGCCCAAGGCCACGTTTTTTATCTTTTATTTTTATTTATTTTGGATTTTTATTCATTTAAAACCAATTTAATTAAAATAAAAGATATAAAATCAAATTTTAAATGCAAGATTGATTTTCTCTCATTCTTGACGTCCAAGCAAGCCATACAAGCTGTCATTTTCGGAGTTATTAAGATTGACAAGAGAATTGATTGAAATTTGATCAAAAAAGGCAATATTTGGTTTCAAGAACCCTAAAACACTTCAAAAAACCGTGCATTACAAGTCACTTGCAGCAAGGTTTTTGGAACGATTTAAGCCAAACAAAGTGTTCCAACACATTCCTTGATACTCTCTGAAGCTTTTCCAATCATTACCTGCCATCCAAGCATCCAGAATCATAAAATCACCATCACGGTTTACACTTACATATTTCAAATTCGATTTTGATCATACATGCATATTTAACATGATTTGATTGTTTGTTTGTGTTTAGAACAATGTTTCAAAGCTGCTGGATTAGTTTGATTTAAGTTTAGGTACCGCAATCAAGATCTGCCATGGCTAGGGTTTTGACCTTCAAATTGGGGTTCTCTGATTTAGCTAAAATTAGACCAAACTAAGGGCATGGTCGTGTTCGGTGGATCGATTCCAATCGATCCAAGGTCTTATATCTAATTTATCTTTGGTATTTGTCAAGTTTTAATTTGCAGGTGCTATAGGTACGAACCAAAATCCGTAGGAAAAGGATATAGCAAATCCATTGGTATAGGTCTGGAAATTTAAATGAAGAAGATGATACCTTGACGATCCATGGTCTCATATCTAATTTATCTTTGGTATTTGTCAAATTTTAATTTGCAGGTGCCCAAAATCCGTACGCAAAGGATACAGCAAATCCTTGGTATAGGTCTGGAAATTCAAATGAAGAATATGATATCTTGGCGCGTTTCTATTTATGGACCTCCTCAGAAGCAGAACCCCAATAAGCTCCGCACGGGCGTCCTCGAGAACCCCGGACCTTTGGGGCCCATGCCGACGGAATGCTGCGCCAATTTTTGTCAAAAGCTCTAATGGAAACCCTCACCCTTTTTTTATTTTTCCTGCTGATTATTTTCTTAGTCTCTATTTTTCTTAATTGTTTCAATTAATAAATTAATTAGTAATTAGGTTAAATTAATTTCATAAATATTTTTCTCTATATTTTTCTTAATTAATTAATTTAATTAGTTTAATTTAGGTTAACATATAATTTAAATTGAATTTCTTTTATTAATTAAAATCAATTAGAATTAGGATTTTTACATTAAAATCAATCTTCAAAAATACCAAAAAATATTTTTCCTTTTTGCAACTAGGATTTAGGTATTCACTTTAACCATTAGACGTTTTTCTTCTATTTTAAATCTTTTTGCATTTAAATTCTAGAAAGGATGTATAGGTCGCAAAGTTTTATTCTGTAATAGCGTAGATTTAAATTTCTGCTTTTACTTTCCGTACCTCCTATTATGTATCCACAATTTATTTTCCGCACATATTAACTGCTAGTAACTAGCCGTGTATGGCAAGATAAAAATCAATCTAGATCACTAACACAAGATAAAATATCTGAATACAACACATACTTCACACATGCACTCACCTTAGGGTATCCTCTCTTGTTGCCTTTCAAAACCATGGTCATGTCGCTCGAACGTGGGGATATCTTAGCTAAGACACTTACAAATATATCATCATAGTCCCTTCGAATTAAAGATCATAGTCCCTTCGAATTAAAGATCATAGTCCCTCGATGACCCTCGACGTTGCCTACGAATACATGATCTAGTCCCTCGATTGTTGCCTACGAAAAGTGATGATCGTCCATACGAATATGCTAAGATATCCTCACAAGTTGCCTATTATGACCATCCGATATCCCGTCGAATGTCCCTTTTACATCCAACGAATAAGGTTACCTATCAACCAATGGTATGGATAGCCTTATTCTAAAGGAAAGTAAAAATAACACGGAAACGACCGTTCTGAGTATGTAATAAGTCTCTTTTGCTTGCTCAAAATACTTTTTACACCTCACACTTACAAAAATATTCTTTTTAAGACACTCTGTATACATTCAAGTGTGAATCATTACAAAGTCCTTTTCTAAAACAAAACATTTCCAAACACTTCATATACATTCCAGCGTGAATCATTACGAAGTCAAAGTGAAATGCCTTTTCAAAAATCTTTTCAAACACACACACAAAACACAATTAAAGTGAGTTAAGCATTTAAGAGCCCGTAGATAACTACGGATGGAAAAGGTGCTAACATCTTCCCTTTTCATAACCACCTCCCTTACTCAGAATCTAACGAAGATCTTTTCCTTTTTTTTTCCTTCCCTTAATTGGATAAAACAAAAGTCGGTGGCGACTCTTGCTATCCGCAACATTTGCGAACAAACACAAAACAAACAAGTTAGTTCTCGCGCCGTGTTATAGTTCCCCTCTAGGTAAAGGATCCACATAGGTGATCCTTATTGTGTTTACATCAGCAGATTCTTCGGGATAGTTATCATCTCCCCATCTGGTTGCTTTGATGTCTTCAATTGCAATCTTGTAGCTTTCAGGGGCGATATATTTCACCATGAAATCAAATTTACCACTTGGCTTCCCCAAGGTATCCCAAACTTCTAATATGGCTTCGCTTACATCTTCAATTTTCAAGCTCTAGGAAACATCTTCGCACAAACTCTCTATGGATGGAGTTTTCATGAACAACGCTTCTCGATTGTCTATCAGGCGTTGAACATCTCTCTTCAACCAGGAACATCCATTGGGTTCAGATGCTCAGTAACAACCATTGTCAAAACATCCTAGAAATAAGTAGGCTTGTAGTCGATTCTTCTTAACAATCATCAAGGAATTGATTAACTCATTCACAACAAAGACATAAGAGTTGTCATCAATGGCGTTGGCACTCTTACTATGGTCGGGCATTGGTGCGTTGATCATATTTGGGGTTTTGATAGGAGGGTGGGATTCAATATCCTGAGCTTCAATCATGTCTTGGATCTTGTTCTTCAGGGCCCAACAATTGTTGGTGTCGCGCCCGGGGAAATTGGAATGGTATGCACACCTTGCATTAGGATTGTACTTCGGAGAAGATGCATTGACATGCTAAGGTGGATCTCTCAAAGTAATCAGCTCTACTTTCAACATGTGTTGTAGTGCTTGATACAATGGCATGTTGATCTTTGTAAACTATCTTCTTGGCGCATTCTGCCTACGCGTGTTGTCTTGTTAAGGTTGCACTAGAGTGGGATTGGAGGTCAGGACTGCCCCCACATATTGATAGCGATCACCTTTGTCACGGTTCTTCTGACCATACACAACATTGGTTTCTTTCTTTCCACCAAAAGATCTCTTTGCAGCATTTGAAGACGTCTCGACTTGAATTTTTCCACTCTTGATTCCAGCTTCAATACGTTCTCTTGTTAGTATTAGCTTAGTGAATTCGGATGAGGAATTTCTAATCAGATGATTGAAGAATGGGCATGTCAGTGTTTCCATGAACATGTCAATAAATTCCCTATTTGACAAGGATGATTGGACTCTGCCTGCTAGATCTCTCCATTTCTAAGCATACTCTTTGAATTTCTCATCACGGCCCATATACATATTTTATAGTGGCATCCGGGTTGGTGCCAATTCAGTGTTATACTGGTACTATTTATAGAAAGCATCTGTCAAATCATGTCAGGTATAAATGTGAGTATTCTCTAGATGATAATACCATTCTAACTGTGCTCCAGACAGGCTCTCTTGAAATAAATGCATCCACAATTTCTTGTCAGCAATGTGCGGTTGAATCTTCTGAACATAGGACTTCAGATGAAGCTTTGGACAAGAGATTCCATCGTACTTAGCAAAATTAGGAAATTTGAATTTGCGGGGAATGACCACTACAGGAACCAGGCTTAAGTCATCAACTTTAATCATGACAATTTCAGATTTGCCACAATATTCAGACGGTCTTCAAGTTTCTTATACTTCTCGTTTTCAGGAGGATACTGCTCACTCATATAATCTTCTTCCTCTTCTTCTTGAGACCCATGATGGCTTCCTTGATCGGCCTTGACACTTCCTTCAGCTTTGTCGCTCTTATCTGAGAATTCAAGTTGTCTGACTACCTTGACTGGACCTCTAAACCTTTTCCCCATGTTGAGAATACCAGCGATCCTCTTCTTTTTCTTCTTGATGATGAGCTCTTTCATATCTTTCTGTCCTTGGGCCGAGTTGGTGAACACTTCTTGGAACTGAGCATTCTGATCCTGGAGATCTTTGACAGTTTGTTCGAGAGCCATTTCTGCTGAAATAAACAGCGAGAGAATAAGAAAAACCGGTCTTCAGAGTACGTGCTATGAAATTTTATGCTATAATATGTCATACAATTCAATGTTTTCAAGGACCTTAGGAATTTAAAATTGGAAAACAAGCACGAACAAAAATTTTATTAGTCTGATTAGTAATACAAAAGAAATTTCAAGTACAAAAGTAAAACTCCTAGTGTTTAGGCCTCCCATGGAAGCTTCCGCTTTGTGTTGACATAGGTATTAATGTTTTTCTCCTCATGAATTAGCTTCGTCATCTCTAATACTCTTTTCTTGCTCGCATAGTTCTGAGCTTCGAAAGTACCCCTTTATTCTTTAAGTTGAATCCAGGATAACTTCATTTCTTCAAAGTCAGTAGGCATGTCTGTATGGAGAATGGTATAGGACTCATTTCCTTTGGCAACAGGTTCCATAATTACTGGTAGAATAGCAGCGTATGGCATCGTGAGATTTTGAGCGCAAGCCCGCACCCATTTGAGGTAAGGTTCCCAAGGAATGGAATTTTTATGCCCCAAAGTCTTAGTATAAGTCTTCTTCACCTTTCCCCAAGAGTGCACAAATCTTCGACGATAACTATGAGGATCATTGTCGTAGTCAAACACAACGCCTTGGATAAGTATATCATGAGGACCATCTTTTTGAGCATAACCAAATTGTCGTAATTCTAGAGAAGGGTTGTAAGTGATACCTCCCCTTATGCCAAGGAGTGGTACATTGGGGAATTCTCCACAACGCTCAATGAAAGTGAAGTATTTTTGAGAGTAGAGACACCACCGGATGTCAGAATAAGAGAGTGACATCAACCTTTGAGACTTCAAACCTTTTTCGTTATTCATCACTAATCAAGGAAGGTGCGAAATAAACCACCTGGATAATAACGAAATGCAACACATTGGAGTTCCTTCTTTTCATAGTACAAGTGTGGAGATAATGCAGAATATCTCCAAGTAAGGTAGGCACATGATTATGAGTGAGGAATATCTTGATGGCGTTCACGTCTATAAATTGATCTGGATTAGGAAATAATACTAAACCATAGATTAGAAAGGCCAAAATGTCTTTGAAAGCGGGGAAACTCATAGCCTTTAAGAACTCTCGAGCCTTCTTTATCAGAAAATTAGCAAGTAAACCCTTAACTCGACTTCTTCTTTCCCAATTAGCTTCAATGTCTGACCGTTTTAGATGTATATCTGGAAAAAAAATTCTTTCGGTGAAAGGTATCTGATCAAGAATGGGTATCCCAAGTAGTTTAGAGAACTCTTCCATTGTAGGTACCAACTGAAAATCTGGGAAAGTAAAGCAATGATGCTTCGAATCAAAGAACTAGAATACGACGCTCATCATATCTTCTTCAAAACCGGAGATAATCAAGTCAAGTAGATAACCATGCCTCTTGGTTAACTGAGCATGATCGGGAACTTGTGAGACTACATACTTGAGTTGAGAGGATATGCCCACAAAGTTGATTCGGATAGTCTTGTGTGAAGCCATAACCCTACAACAAATAGCAAAGATAAATCCCTAGGTCCTTGAAATGCTTAGAAATGTTATGATGTTATGATGTTATGATGTCATGTTTAAATATCAAGCACAAGCAATTCACATAATAGACCTAGGTTTAAGGCTTGCATGAGGTATAGGTGTCTACCCTACCAGAGTTTAAGTGGGTTTAACCTGTCCTATAATAGTAACTAGGTTCTAGGAATCTCATATCACAGATCTTTCTCGCAGACTTTATTTCAGTACGGCTACCAAATGGTCGACCAAAACATCTCGAAATTCGAAAATCAATGAGCGTAGCATTGAGTATCAACCAACCTCAGTCTTCACCGAAGTTGTCTATCTCACTATCTTCTAATGGCTAAGATGGGTCAATTAGGGTTCTAAACATTTAGTTAGTGCTTGATGACACCACGCAGATGCCAAATATTTTTTGTGATTTTTTATTCTATTTAATCAATATTTTAAAAAGAATTAAAATAAGAAAATAAATAGAAAATAAGAAAATATGGTTAGTGGAAAAATTGGCAAATAATAGAGTGAGGAGGCCAGATTCAAACCCAGGCCCTCTTGGTTACCAACACGCACCACTTTTCATCTAAGTTGCTTGCCTTTGTTGTCATTAGAATAAAACAATAATAATATCTATGAAAATTATTTTCTAAAAATTATTCAAATCTAAAAACGTGTGCAAGGTCGTCTTCCTCGTTTGAATTTTCCGGGGACCTTTACCGACGGTCAACTCGCAGGTAAAGCTTTTACCTATGGATTTTTCCGAAGCTACATCACCTGTAAATCAAAAACTTCACAAATCGAAGTATAAATTCACTATGGGACCGTGAATCAACTGGATTTAATCCCCTGAACACGAATATGCCCTTAGTTTTGTCCTATTTTGGCTATTTTGGAAAACCCCAAATCGGAGCTATGACCCCTAATAATGGCAACTCACGATTCCTACACTTAAACTCATATTAAACAACCCAGATAGCTTGCAAACATCATCACAAACACAAATATTTAATCAAATTATGTTAAACATGCATGACTCATAAAATCGATTTTGAAAAAAGTTGTGCAAACTATGATTCGGTGTGATCGATTTGGCGTGCTTCAGGCTTATGTGATGATTGGAAAATGTTCTTGGGACCTATGTGCTTCTTGATTGATCCTTAAAACTCCTTGAATTGGACTTCAACATGGAAACCGAAGTTTCTTTTTTCTAAGTTTTTTGAAGGTTTGTTAGGGTTCTTGAGGCAAGGGTTTCGTGTCCTTTGTATCTAGCATCCTTGTATATATATAAGTGATGGATTTAGGTTAACAAAGTTGAGGAAAAATCAAGATTTGAATGCAAGAATATTTGATTGGAAATTAACACCAAATCTTTCTATTTTTGATCTTCAATATTTCCAATATCATGTCAATCAAATGTTTTTGAAATTTCCAGCTTTCTATGAGTTGCTTGGACCACAAGAAGCTTGGACTTACAGCCTTGCCCTTATTTTATTTTATTTCATATTTTATTTTAATTAATTTTGAATTAAAATGAATTAAATCAAAAATAAATAAAACCATGGCGTGTGGATAAGCTTTGGAAGCTCTTGGAAATGTTAGAATCAAGTTTGAATCAAAGAAATATAGGCCCATTTAGAAAATTTTCAAGTTTAGTCAATATTTTCTTCATGCATTTCTTCAAAATTTTCATTTTTGCCCAAGTCATAACTTGCTCAATTTTTATCATTAGAGAGTGTTCTTGAACTTTTTAGAAAGCTTAGGATGTCCTCTAAATGCTCCTTTTAGTCTCATCTTCATTGAAGCTTCCATGCTCATGTACACTTCTTTGGAAAAATATGACATTTTTTTTACATTTATGAGGACCTATAATGTCTTGGCTCATTTATCTCAAATGAAGAATTTTTGGTCAAAGCTTGTAAGACACAAATGCGTAGAGAATTGAATTCCCTTCAAAATGAGCTTTGGTGGAAATTTTTTTGATGAAGTATGTGAAAGTTATGCCTGGTCAAAGTTTTGTTGACTTTTTATCTAAAAACCATAACTTAGAAACTTTGATTTTTGACCATTCCTTGTATTTTCTTGATAAATTTGACTTCAA
This sequence comes from Vicia sativa, assembly GCA_021764765.1. Taxonomy (NCBI): domain Eukaryota; kingdom Viridiplantae; phylum Streptophyta; class Magnoliopsida; order Fabales; family Fabaceae; genus Vicia; species Vicia sativa. The sequence goes on from CM038793.1 coordinate 257,077,505, forward strand.
AATCTTGATGTTGACCAAAAATGATGAAGTTTGACTTTATGTTGAACGCAATTGACTTTTTGTCCAATATAACTAATTTTCAACCATCTGAGCAACTGAGAAAACTTGAGCTATGAGGCTTGAAACTTGACATGGGGATGCTTTAAGACATGTGAGGAGGCGTGATACTCACTTGAGACTATAAAAACCATTTTTGACTTGAGATAATCAAAACCCTAGTTGCGGGTTGATTGCTTAGGAGAGGGTTCATATGGTCAACCCTTGAAGAACTCTTGAAAAATAGGAGGGAAAATTTTGGGGTATAACACAAAGCATATTCAAGGGGATCGTTCTTAAGAGAAAAAGTTTTCAAAGGATATAACCCAATTTAAACCCCCCCCCCCTTTCTTAAGGTTTTTACGCCTTCCAATGGAAGAATACAACACGTTGAACCAAATAGAAATAGAAAAATAAATATGGAAAAGTCAAAAGGGTGCCACCGGTGGATTTACCCGGCGACACCTGTTTTGGCTCTTTCAAGTAGTTAGGTAGCATTTTAATGTTAACTTCATTTTGTTCATGTATTATGATGTGGAAATATACTTATTTTTGTAGTTTGATCAAATTACAATTTTTGAATACATGAGATTTTATGTTCATAGTTCTTGTTTATGTTCTGTTTATGGTTTTTCAACCCCAAGCCATTTACCAGAAGTTTTCTTCCGGTTTTAGTTAAGTTAAAAACTGGGATTTAACATCTGGTTTTCTCACTAACAAAAGGATAGGAATTTTATGGTCCATGTTTACATCCAACTACTATAAAAATACCTCTCTAATATTTTTGTATACCACAACACAAAAAACCAGATATGGACATGAAATTGAACACCATATGGGTTGTTGGAGTTGTCCATTTTCTCGGTGCCACATCGTCTCGTTAATTCAAGATCACTATGTACACCCCTATCGAAGAGGTGCGTGAAATATTTCAGGAACTTGTACCTTACGGCGACGGTCGAAAGGTATAGAAGATCGAGTACTATTCGCCATCGATTGACAATGAAAGAAATCTTCAGTTCATAAACCATGAACTGAAGAACGGAGCTAATTTACGGGTTATGTGGTCTGCTTATGATTTTTCGGGAGAAAGTTCCTATCGATCTAGATGCGCCTTTATCAAGAACCGCCAATAACATTATGAGGATGTTGCAAAGTCCACCCCGAATATTGATTTGTAATGTTTAATTTATGTTTAACTACTAAATGTATTTGCTAAGTTTATGTTATGAATTATATGTGTCTCTATGTTAAACAGTGCAATGAAGGTTTCTGGTTTCTATTATGATTAAAACCAGAATTCCAGTTCTTGTACAGGAACGAAAGTAAAGTTCCATTTTGGAAGTATACTTCTGGTTTTGAGGTGCATTTTAGGAAATTTGTGTGGTGCGTAAGAAGGTCACGGGGTGGAATAAGAAATTCTCAAAAAAAATATTCTTTAGAAGTGTTTCACATAAACAATCAAGATATAGACAAGATAAGAAAGAAAAGTGACACAATCGGTTTATACAAGTCCACCTTAAACAAAGCTATTCTAGTCCATCCGCCAAGGTGATTTCTCCTTCAAAAAGGACTTGATCCACTAATCTTGAAAGATTACAAACAATGTCTAAGAGTTTACAAAAACACTTTAGCCCTCTCAAGTATAAAGACGAACATCTACTCACTTGAGAAAATAAATTGCAAAAGATTACAATTGTCTAAGAGTTTAGAAAAACACCTTAGCCCTCTCAAGTATACAGACTATCACCTAGTCACTTGAGGAAATAAATCTCAAAAGATTACAATCAAAGTGTTTACACTAGTGCTTCTAGAAAAGCAGATTTAACACTACAATGAAGAACAAATATTTAGACACAAATATTGGCAACAACTTTTGTGTATACAACAATGATAATAACACAAAACTGAGCAACAACTCTTTGAGTCTTGGAGAACAAAATTTAACACAAAAATGATCAACAACTCTTTGTGTTTTAATTTTCTCTTTAATATATTCTCTAGGGGTGGCAACTAAATCCATAAACACAAATTTCATTCAATCCATCCACCAAAAAATCCATCTAATTCATCCACCACGTAAAAGTTAAGTTAATGAATTGGATAAAATCCATCCATTTATATACATGGATTGATCAAATTCATCCAACATTATGGGCCAGTTTGTTTCAACTTTAAAAAAGAGATTTTTCATTGTATTTTAAAAAAAGGATTTTATGAAACAGTTTTTCAAAATATTACAAGTTCTTTTATATTTGTTTTTTCTAAATTGTGAGACTAATTTTGACATTCTATAACATAAACATACATTATTGAAGATCATAACATAGTCAAAATCACAATTTTTTTTAAAAGTTGTATTTTAAAAATGATATTTATGAAAAACTATTTGAAATAGTTTAAAAATTAAGTGATTTTTTGAAATTTTGATGTCAAAATTTTTTTCACTAAAATGATGAATCACTTAAAATAACATTTTAACAATTACTATTCAAACAAAATTTTCATTCAGAGCTTTTATGAAAAATTTCTTTGTAAATTTTATAAAAATCATTTTAAAAAAAGCCAAAACAAATGAGCCCATATTTGAATGATCCAATGGATTCTTTATCGTATACTTTAAATTTATTAATTTTTTTCACAAATACAAAAAATCAATTTTCCCCGAAAATAAAAACAAAAGATTTTTTCGGAAAAACAAAAAAAATCGAGTTTTTTTCAAAATACAAAAGACGTTTTTTTTCTTAAATTACAAAAAATCGAGTATTTTCGGATTTACTTTAAATAGAGTTTTTTGCGGAAATACAACAAATTGAGTTTTAGTCAGAAAGACACAAATACAGGAAATCGAATTTTTTCCCAGAAATACAGTACATCGAGGTTTTTTACGGAAGTACATTAAATCAATTATTTTACGAATATACAGTAAATCGAATTTTTTGTAGAAATATAGTAAATCAATTTTTTTTTTTTTGCAAAAATTAGTAAATTGAGTTTTACGGAAATACACAATTTTTTTTAATGAAAATACAATAAATATTTATTTATTTTTTGCAAAAATACAATAATTCGAGTTTTTAATGGATAAATAGTAAATCCATTAAGGAGATATATGAAATGGTGGATGAGATGGAAGAGTCCCACATCGAAATACTTTACGAAATGTAAAGGTTTATAAACTTGTCTATAGAACATTAACCAAAGTATCAAGTAATGGGCCTATGTAATAATCCTTGGATTTAAGCCCAACCATAATATTTTAATAATTAATATATTAATATAATTGGCTTAATTGTAATATTGGTCCCCATATTATTCATTTTTTTGGATTTTGGTCGCTCTATTTTAAAATCTGGAATTTTAGTCCTCTTATCTTAGTTTTTTGAGAATTTGAGTCCCCTGCAAATTTGAAGTCTAATTTTAATGACATAACACATACAATGATGACGTGTCAATGCCAATTCAGTATCAAATTGTTCAATAAAACTATTTTTATTTAATATTTGTGTGGAACATGTCATCAATGTGTGCTCAATGTCGTTAAAAATTGTCTTTAGATTTGCAAGAGGACTAAAATTCTCAAAAAATTAAAATAAAAGGACTAAAATTCCGGATTTTAAAATAGGGGGACCAAAACTCAAAAAAAATGGATAATAGGGGGACCAAAATTGTAATTAAGCCAATATAGGCTAATTTCATACAAAATTAAGGACATTATTAAAATTTTCTTAAAATTAATTTTAAAAAAATTAAGAAAAAATTTAAACAAAAAATAATCTGTGTAGATTTAAACTAAATAAATACATAAATAAATAAATGACACCTTGATTGACAAATGGAACAAAAAAAGAATCTTGAGTGAATAGTACGTCCAGGGGTCTAACGGAAGGAGTTTGGATATTAAGAGGGGGATTTTTGAAAAAACGAATTTCGCTAAGATTGCAGGGAGTGTTGTATACTTAAACTTTTTTTTTTTTAAAGAAAATGAACTTTCATCGATAAAACAGAAATGGTACAAGAGAGAAAACAAAACAAAAGGATTTTAAATAAAAATTAGAAAGAACAACCTAAATTGTCTAAGGGTGAGAAGAGGTTAAGGTTTTTTGAGCAAGGAGTTGGGCAAGCATGCTCTGAATGTTGTTGTTGACTTCATCTCGTTTGTCTAGCCTCGTTCTAACCAACTACTTTTCTTTCTACAAGTATTAAAGAGTCTTTATCATAATGGGAAATATTTTATCTTTATCAGAACCCTTATAAGTCCCTTCAATGTCTTTCTTAGCTGCGATTCTAGCAGCTTCCTCAACCGCTTTGTCAGCAGCCTCTTTCTCAACAGTCTCTCTTTCTGCAGCCATTTGAGCTTTTAAATCTTGACACCTTTCTTCAGATTCCTTGACAAATTTTTCTTGGATCTGAGCAAAGAGATTTTTGATTTCGAAAACCTAAACAACTATCCATTTATTACATCTATTCCAGCTAGCATTTACACTAGAAGAGTTAATGATAGTGTGTGACTCCTCACAGAGCTTCCTCGTTCTCCTTATCGCATTGTTCTTGAAGTTAGTAGTTACTTCATAAATGTTAAGGCTATGAGGTTAAAGATCAGAGGTTTGATGGTCAGGGTTGGTTTACTCATCAGAACCTATTTCATCAAAAATGGTTTTGTTAGAGTCTTTAGAACCATAGGTGGTGATGATGTTATTGTTCATATGAAGGGACTCAGGACCAGATGGTTCAAAAATGTTGGTGAGGTTCTAAAGTGATAGAACGGTGTTGGTTATGGGAATATAAAGTGTGGGTGATGGTGGATTATTTGAAGTGGTAAAGGGTTCTGAAATAATAACTCCAGAAGGTTTATTATTAGAAGTGGGAATGGTTTCAATGGTGACAGCGTCAGAAGTTGGTAAGGATTTAATGCTTTTCCCGGGGTTGGTGTTATTTGTTGAGATGTAGAAATGGAATTTTTTGGAATGGAACTGAAGGTGATGTTAGAAGCAGATTAGAAGGCATAGGAGAATAGTGATTCAATTAAGCGAGCTGTGAAGGTTTGATGTGGGAAGGTTGGAGGTTTGAAAATGATTGTAGGAATGAGGGTTTTTGAAGTGGTTGTTGTTCTATATATGATATGTGGAGAAGATAAGGTTATAATTTCAGATTTTTTAGTAGGAGCATAAATAAAGATTCATGAAGGTGGAATGAAGTTAGTTGTAACTATGGTCGAAGTTTATGGAGATGGTATGGGAATTGATGAAGTAATTGTTCTAAAATCAGAACCAAAAGAACAAGGTTAGATGACTAACAAGATGAAGCTAGATGAGAAGCAAGTGTAGTATTATGAAAAGAGTGTACAGTTTCTCCCCGATCCATAGTTCTTAGCTTTTTCCCTTATGAATTATTTTTCTTCTTAGATGAATCAAGCTTCCTTTTGTGTGGGGCAGGAGGTTTGTTAAGAATGATTTTCAGGAGGTGTGGGGAATGAGGTTTACAGGTCTATTGTGTATGCACCCCAGAATGATCTTAAACCAAACACGAAGTTTCTTAGTAAGATAACACTTGCTTGCTTTCTGTATATGTATATGGAGTTATCACATTAAGCAAATATTTTGATTTGGAGTTTGCACGATTAACTAGTTCCCCTCTTAAATTTTCCATCCCAAGTAAGGTAACTATAGACCTCGTAGTGATGATAACGTTTACGCCCATAACATGAGATACAATGTATTTGTCATCAAGCTTAACAAATATCCATAATTATTTTATCAATTTTGTGTAGATGGGGCCATAGAGACGTTTGAAGTATTTACCCAACCTTGGAGTTGAGTTCCTTGGTTAAATCAAACCCATTTTCTTTTAGGTTCTCAAAATCCAGAAGAAGTTCATGAAGAGCATCTAATTGAGACACACGTGTTCACATATTAATATGCTCAGGGAGATCAAGAATGTGGGTTTCTTGAGGTTGTTGAAAATTATATAGAGATTGTTGCAATGTTGAATATACTGGAGTGGTAGAATTAGAAACCATTTGTTGCGATGAATCACCTTGTTGCATTTGTTGAGAAGATTTTTCTTGATGAAGCACTTCTTGAGAGAAGTTGAAAACTTGTGGTTGTTGGTCATCCATGGATAATGATGATGATGATGAGAGAAGATGGTATTCGGTTTTTAGGTTAAAATATTCAAAGAAATATTCAAAGTGTGGGAAGTGAAGTAGCGTAGTGTGTGATGGTGAGGAGAGTGAGTATTCATAAGGAAAAATAAATGATTACGGAACGTTGGAACTTTAAAAAATAGTAGATTAATGATGATTTTGAAACCTAATCTCACAATATCCCATCACTTGAGGTATCAATCACACGACGTATTTGACAAGTGTTCAAAAAAATCATAACATATGTTTGAAGATACACTAGTTGATGTTTTCAGAGTCAAGAATACCAAACAGTTTATAAATAAAGATGTTTCTGATCAAGACATCTTCTAACTTGTAGAAGTATATGGATAAACTAAATTAATAAAACAAGATTATAGGACAAGTATATTTTAACCTCACATTCTTTATTTCTGAAGACTTAACCTTTCTTACTTACATTTTTTTAACACCCACATGGTTCCAATTTCATCAATTCCTTTTGGCTCATGTACCAGATCCCAAACATTATTTCTGGAGAGCTGATTTTAGCTCTTCTTCCATTTCCATAATCCATTCATTATCTTGTATTGCTCTTCGCAAGAAGTTGGTTCTATCAGAGACACCAATCCCAGATGTGTTTTCTCATATTTTCTGAATGTGGATCTTGTTCTGACAAGTTAAACTTGATCTCCCATAATCAAATCTTCAAATAAGGTTTGGCTTTTCCTTTGTGTTTCCTAAACATAACTAAGCCTCTCACTAGACATTATCTCTCTCTCTCTCTCTCTCTCTCTCTCTCACCACTAAATACCGCCTGACTTTCTTTTTATTTCGGCCTCCACTTGAGCCACCACCAACAAGAAAAGTTAAATACAAGCCTAAAGTGATTTTGACAGGTGCATATTGTAACGAAGAACTTGAATTATATATATATATATATATATATATATATATATATATATATATATATATATCCTTGGATTCCTACTTCATTCACAAAACTAAGCGATGGGAGACTTCAAAGAACTTATATCATATGTATAGCCTTGGACTCCCTCTTCATTCACAAAATAATTTGAGGCTTATTCAATGTAACATATAAAGATCACAAATGGTCTTTCTCTCTCTTGTCTCCTATCTTTGGGTTTGCCCATAGGAGATCACCAACCACCTTGTGAATGTGTTTAATTCTTGTGTGTGATGATTGATACTTGGATAACAATGATATGTGTACATTTTTCTCTCTAAATGTTGTAGGTGAATGGTGCATAAGTTTCTTATTCAAGGCGTCAATAGGTTCATGTGTTTATTTCCATGCCTTCTCTCCTCAATTCTCAAATTTTTTTAAAATATTGTCTCTCATTGGAGACTTCTCCTATTATCTACCATGTCCTCTCATCTTGAGTATATGCTTTATGCTTGAAAAAGATCATCAAATTTGAAGAATTCTCCATTCTATGGCCATCCATCTTGAAATTAGGGTTTTGGACTTTTGGGAACAATATCTTGGTGTTTGTATGAATTTTATGGATGATTTCAAAGTCATTTGATTATTAATATGATTTATAATATAAATATGCTTTCATCCAATGAATTTTATTGATGGGCAGATTGTTTTGGAGGTCTATGATAGCCAACTCTCTAGATTGATGCATCATATATCTTTAATTACTTTAAAGGATCATAAATTGGTCATCCCTTGTCTCGTTGAGCCCATTATATTTTCACAATAAACTTAAGTATGTCTAATACAACTTATTTAAATTTTTATGAAAAGAAAATACTTGGAAATCTGCCTACGAGGTCAAAAGATTACAAGTCTTGGATGAATTTCTCAATTTTTGGTCAATCAACTTCAAGAGATCATATCTTGATCATCACTTATCAACTTGAGGTCATTATTTTTTCACAATAATATTTAAGATGTGAACTTTATCTCCACACAAGTTTTGAAGAGTGAAAGTATTTGGAAGTTACTTGGAGAAGTCAAAAGATTATAGGTCATTTCATGATTTTTCATAAACTTCACAAGGCCATAACTTTCTCAATTTTGTGAATTTTTGGTTTATTCTTGTTGCAAAATGCTCTTTGAGAGATCTAGTTCATTTCATCTTTACCAAACTTAGAAAATTTGGATTGAAAACATTATAAGTCATTTTTTGCCAAACTTAGAAATTTTTCTAAGTGTGACAAAGTCATATGGTTTTTGGTGATTTCAAATGATCACAACTTTTAGCTCAATATGCTAAAATTCTACCTTTACAAGCACATTGTAAACCTTGCAACCTCATATTTCTATAGAGCCCATGATTGAATCATAGAGGTCCTTGAGTATAGAGAATCATGGCTGCAAAATGGGTGCCTTGAAGTTGAAGTTTTCCTCGAAGTCAAAATTCATGCACATTTTTGACTTCTAATGACCAAATTGATGCACGTTTTTGACTTAAACATGATTAACCAAGTTTCCAAGTTTGATTAGAAGGATAAAACTGAAAATTTGGCTGAGTTTTGACAACTTGCAAGTCACACTTTGCTCATGATGCATGTATGCACGATTTCGCTCTAAATTGCATCATACACCCTCTATTTTGACCCCATTCACTTCTCCTACAAATAAGCAAGTCATTCCACTTATTTCCTCAAGCTTTGATAGCTAGAAAATTACTGCCAAATTCTCTCCAAACCTCACATTTTTGCAACTTCGAATTTGTGTTTAAACTACTTCCAGTTTGAAATTAACAATTGATTCTTCTTCCTTGAACCTCCCTGAAGCTAACATAACAAGAATCGTGCCTTGAAGCTCGCTGAATCGTGCCATCCAAGTCAAGTTCTGAAAGTGAACTTTCGTTCAGAAAGGAATCTTCATCAAATCGTGTCAAATCAAGTTCTATTGTATTCTCCTCATATCCCTGATCCTTGTGATCTTCACCATTTGTGTTTTCATCAAGTATTGACTGGGAATTTCATCAAACCCGTGCTCGTTATTATTTGAGTTTTTTCCAAATTTCTCTTCACTCAATGTAAATAATTCAACTTGAACATTAAAGACTTGTAATTGAACTTGGTTACTATCCTTATGCTTGGAGTTTTATCTTTGGACTTAGGATTAAGACCCTTACTTCAGCTTGGAGAATTATGTGCCCTTGGTGTTATTCTGACTTGCTTTGGTATTATCTTTGTATGCAAGTTATTTCTTTACACTCGATTAAGAGTGGATTTCCTCCAAATACAACCGTTACTCTGTATGTTTCTTTTCTTGAGACAAGAGTTCACCTAAGGCATTGATTGATCTGAAGCTTGGTTTTTTTGTCTGGTTATTTGTTGCTTATGTGGTAATTCAAAAGATGGGATATGGTATTGGCTCTTGATGTCAAGTACTAGTTTTCTCACCTGGTTAGATCTTTCTTTACCCTTACCTTTTACTTTATGCACTTAGGTTAGCCTCTTCATCTCCTGCCATATTCTTTAATTTTCAAAATCTTCCCCCTTTTTCAAAGGATTCTTGTTTTCAAAACTCGAACCACTTTCATAAAAAAACTTAGACTTAGGTCCGTAAATTTTCAAACTTGTTTTCTTAATAAACTTCCAATCCATTTAATAATACTTTGACTTTTCTTTTGTTAGGACTAAAAACATCGAACCTCACTCAAACGTTTTGGGCTCTTTGTGGCTTTTATAAAGTAACATTTTTTCTGAAAATCAACCAACACACAATTTGGGTCTTTTTTACTCGAACTACTAGGTTTTGATTTCAACATTTCATATTGTTGGTATGTAGGCCTGAAACTCATTGGAAGTGCTATCAAACCAAAAATTGTAAAAAAAACACTTTTTTTCCTCACCCCCACCATCCATTTTGTACATATACTTTTTTAGCACACATATACAAATTTTCAAAAAGGTTACTACAGAGTACCATAGATGCTTTGGGTGCCTAACACCTTCCCTGTGTATAACTAACCCCCGGTCCCAAATCTCTGATCTTTTTTTTGTTTGTTATAATTTTATTCGCTGTTTTTCCCAATCCTTTGGAAAGAATAAAAGCGCGGTGGCGACTCTTTTGTTACTTTTTGAGTTAAGTCAATTCAATAGCTTATACTCGCAGTTTTTGCCGCTACAAGCAGTAGCTGAGAATCGAACTTGAAACCTTGATCATATATTTATGTCAACTTTTTAAATATATGAGGAAAATATTTAACATTATTATTTTTAAATAAAGCAATGTGCTTCGTTCACATGTACCCGCGATTTTGTATTGTACGTTACACATTTGTTGTAGTGTTATTACCATAGAACGTCGTGACATATTGTTTCAAGATTTTAGAGACAATTTCACTATCCATCATCCTCGCACTTCATATCTCAAGAGAAGAACAAGAGGACTAGAAGTAATATGGTCTGATGAAGACTTTGGAAGTGAAGTAAAAGAAGATACAACCAAAGAAGTTACAACCTTAACTAGGATTTGAAAATCAGATGGGGGCAATGATGAAATGCATAAAAAACTAGAGAATCAAAAGAAAATAATAGCTCAATTGAAGAAAGAAAATAAGAAGGACTTAAATACCATCTCAAAGTTGGAACATGAAGTAAGTCTACTCAGGTCTGATCTAACAAATTTAACCAAATCTGTCAGAATGCTGAAGAAGAGATCGGATGTATTGGACAATATACTTATGATTGGAAGAGATGCAAAAGATATGAGTGGTCTAGGATATAATAAAGTAACCAAAAATAGACACCACTTGAATATGAATAATTTTCAGTCTAGACCTCAAATGTTTAAACAAATGTCTCGACATTATGGAAGAAGGAATATTGAACACTCCAAAAGAAGACACCAACATTGGAGATGTTACCATTGTGGACGATTTGGTCATATAAATTTATTCTTCTACAACCTATATGGATATCCAAAGTCTGATTCTCAAATCAAGATCAACCAAATCTCACACACTAAAAGAAGCAAGAAACAGTGGGTGCCCAAGGCTGCTATTAATAGTCTCATAACTCATACATCTCTTAGATCCTCAACTAAAAAAGATTGATATTTTAACAATGGATGTTCAAGACATATGACTGGAGTTAAGAACCTATTATTGGATATTGTGACACCCCAAATTAATTCAAATATTAAATAATTAGGAATTTAATTATTTATTTAATTAAAAGCTTGATTATTAATATTTTTGGATTTAATTGGATTAATTAATTAAAGAAAAGAAGAGTTGGTGGTGTGAAGAGTAATTAGAGGGTGTGAGGAGTAAATTACTCTACTCTTACTAATAAAAGGATTATTAAAAGGATTATAAAAAGGAAAAGAAGGAAAGAAGGTTATTTTGGAAAAGTCATGTCACGTGGAATTGGAGAAGAGAAGAGAGAGAAAAGCCAAGGAAAGTCAAGATCATCGCGGGGTGATTTCATTCAATTATAATGCCTTATGGGTTTTGGGATGCAATTGAATGATTAGTATGTTAGGAATCTTGAGAATTGGATAATTTAGGTTCTATAGGATTATCCCTAAATGTGTCGAATTATAGGAATTTAAAACCGTAGTGATGTTATGGAATGTCAGGGAATAAATGAATTGAGCCATGTAGTATAATACTGGTGTTTGTTGGATGAAAATTAGTGTTTTTGATGTTTGGATCCGTGTGGGAATGCTATGGAATAAGTTGGAAACATTCTGCTGTAAAAAACTAGTGTTTTCTGCCACTGTGGATCGTGGGAACCAGTTCCCAGTGTTTTGATCACTAAAAATGGCATTTTTGAACGCAGGAACCAGTTCCCCTTATGGAGGAACTGGGTTCCACTGTTTCTTTTTGAAAAACACTAAACTTTAAAAATTCATAACTTTCAAACCGTAAGTCCGTTTTAGTCGCCGTTGTGGACGTTGTTTCTTAAATTAAATACTCTATTTTATAAAATAAAGAAAATTATAATTAATGAATTTTATTTTGAAAAGAGCCATTTTTCCGATTTGTGAACTATGGTAGTTCTAGGAATGGTGGATGAACTAGTTTAGATTTGTTCCGACAGGTTGAATGGAGATTGATGCTTATGTGTTGTTATAATGGTTGGATTTTGGTGTTCCTAATGTTATAATTCGTATGGGAATGATTAGAAGTGAAATGGAATGCATAATGCTATCAAAATATCAAGTCTCAGATTCTGCAGGTCGTGGGAACCGGTTACTCCTGGGGAGGAACCGGTTACTCCTGGGGAGGAACCGGGTTCCCAGCTCAACTTTTCAAAAACTGGGCATTTTTCAACGTGGGAACCGGTTCCCAGTATGGAGGAACCGGGTTCCCCATACAAAATTCCAGGAGCGCGTTATTTTCAAAATGTGGGAACCGGGTTCTCCCAGGGAGGAACCGGTTACCACTGTGTTGAATTTCAAAATACTTAAAACTTTAAAAATTCATATTTTATAAACCGTAACTCCGATTCGAGTGCCGTTTTCGGCAGTATTTCTTAAATTAAAAATACTATCTTATAAAAAGAGAAAATTATTATTTTGTGAAAATTATTTTTAAAAAGAGTCGAGCTCCTGATTTTGAAAATGTGGATAGTTTAAGGACGATGGAGAATGGGTTATGGATTGCCTGATTTAACGAATGAGAAATAATTCTTACAATGTTGTGTCTGATATTCATTATGATTGAATTGATACCATGTGATACATTGGTGATTGGCATTATGTAGATTTATGTTGAGATCATAATCTGTGAACTGATGTTGCATGCTTTTATGGTGCATGCATAAGCATTGTTTATGGTTCATTCCCATTGTGCGGAAGTGAACTTGCAGAGCCAATAAACTTACCAGGATTCAGAGGTAGTGAGGCTAGATTCTTGACCCAGTGGTTATGGGAGAATCATGGATTGCCGCTGTTTTCCGAGTGTGATGGAACAGTGGGTGAACTCGGTTCACGTTTAGTACCACATGCATAGAGTCTGCATTGCATATGGGATTGTAACATGCTAGGATGGTTTCCAGTGTTGCAATTTCCATTGATTGTTTATTTGCATAATGAATTGTGTGCAATGTTTTGCAAACTGAACTATGATTGTGTTTGGATAGTGGACTAACGTATCAAATTATTCAGTTGTATTTAGAAATGTATAATGCATTTTATATTGGATAGAGATCTCACCCTTACTTTAATGATTTCAGATTTGAAGTGATTAGCTGCTTGGAATCGGTGAGGATAGCTTCTAGAGTCGAGTCACTTAGTTAATCCGTGTGTCAGTGTCGTGCTCTGGTAAATGTAACACTGGGGAAACGTTTGATTGGAAATTCTTTATGGATTTTAAATAATGGTTTTGGTTTATGTTTTGATTTATGTCCTGGAATAATTATGGATGATGTATTCCGGATTTGTTATGTTTCATTTCCGCTGTTAAACATAACCTTAAGTCCGTTTATTTAATGATTTTCTTCAGTGAAAGCATGACAACTGTTTTGGTTATAATTTTAAATTATTAAAATTGTGACGCCTCTTGATATGTGTTTAAAACTCTGATTATTAATTATAAAATCGCGGGTAATTAGAAGGGGTGTTACAGATATCAGATCCCACTCTACTAGTTTTCTGACATTTAGAGACTGAGCTAAAGGAGAAATCAAAGGTGTTGGAAAAATGGATTTCCCAGGTGTCATACCCCAAAATTTTCCCTCCTACTTCTCAAGACATTTCGCATATCCATACTCAAGGATTTCACAAGGGTTGGCCAGACAAACCCTCTCCTAAGCAATCAACCCAAACTAGGGTTTGGCTATCCTCAAGCCAGGATGAGCCTCCAACACTTCAAGTGGTAATCATGCCTCATCATATGCTTCAAAGAATCTCCATGTCAAGTTTCAAGCCTTACAAGTCAAGTTTCCTCAGACAATTGCTCAGATGGTTGAAAATCAGTTGTATTGGACAAAAAGTCAACTGTGGTCAACATACAGTCAAAATTCATACTTTTTGGTCAACATCAATATTTTGAATTAATATTCATCATTTGATCAAGGGTTGATCATGATTCATCAAGAAAACTCAAGATTTGATCAAAAGTCAAAGTTTCCAAATTAGGGTTTTTGAATAAAAGTCAACAGAACTTTGGCCAAGCATGACTTTCACATACTTTATCAGAAATTTTTCCACCACAACTCATTTTGAAGAGAATTTAATTCTCTACAACTTCATGTCTCACAAGCATGGGCAGAAAATGCTTCATTTGAAAGTTATGGATCAAAACATTACAGGTCCTTTTCAAAGTTAACAAAAAGTCAACTTTTTGTAAAGGTGTGTTCATGAGCATGGAAACTCCAATGAAGATGAAACCAAAGAGGCTATTTAGAGGACATCTTGAGATTTATAAAAAGTCCAAGAACACCCAAAAATGTTAAAAATTGAGCAAGATACACCTCACACAAGTTGAGCATTTTTGAGGAGGTGCACAAAGAGAAATACTTGACAAAACCCAAAATTTTGCAAATGGGCCTAACTTTTCTTGGTTCAAACATGTTCCTTAGCTGATTTGGAACCTCCAAGCCCAAGGCCACGAATTTATCTTTTATTTTCTATTTATTTTATATTTTTAATCATTTAAAAGCCAATTTAATTAAAATAAAAGATAGAAAATCAAAATTAATTGCAAATTGGATTTTTCTCCCATTCTTGAGGTCCAAGCAAGCCATACAAGCTGTCAATTTCGAAATTGCATTGATTGGAAAAGGAATTGAATGAGATTTGATCAAAAAAGGCAATATTTGGTTTCATACCAAATCAAATATTTTCTCATTGATTGGCATATAATTTCTTCATGATTCTTGACCTAATTCACTCTACTATAAGTACACAATGCATCCACAAGTACAAAGGGAAAAATTCTTGCCTCCAAGAACCCTACCCGACTTCAAACAATCTGTGGCACTCAAGCAATTGGAAGCCCTAGTTTTGCTTCAATTCAGACGATTCCAAGCCTTGCAATCGATTCCTGGAGGTCCACTGAGTCATCCCAGACGTTCACAGATCACAAAAGCATTCAGAATCCAGAAAGCACAATCACGGTTTGCACAACTTTTGTCAAAATTCAATTTCTATGATTCGTGCATTATAAATACATTTTGATTGCATATTCTTGTTCGTTTTGATGTTTGGAATGTTTCTGTATAGATCAATTTGAGTTTAGATACGGGAATCGTAACATGCCATTGTTAGGTTTTCTGAGCTTTGAATTGGGATCCATCTATTTAGGCAAAATTGGACGAAACTAAGGGTACCTTCGTGTTCAGGGGACCAAACCGAATCGATCCATGTTCCCATAACAAATTTATATTGCATATTTTTGGATTTTGATTTTTGCAGGTGTTATAGTTACGGACAAACCGTCGGTAAAGGCTTTAGCTACGAACAAAAACTGTAGCTAAAGGTTTGAAAATTCAAACGAGGAAGATGAAGTTCTTGGCGCGTGATCTGGCATTCAGGAATTAACTTTCTTTATTTTGTTTTTATTCCATAATGCTAACACCAAACGCAAGTTGGTCCAGTGGAAAAGGCAGCGCGCGTGTATCCAGGAGGACCAGGGTTCGAACCTTGGCTCCTCACATTCTTTTTGCACTTTGCAAAAACTAACCTTTTTCTTATTTCTTTTCATATTTTCCTTCTTAATTTAATTTCTTTTCAAACAATTTTCTAACACATTAAAAAATCACCAAAAAATATTTTCTTTTTGCATTTAGGTCAGAAAAATGTTTATTTAATTTTTGACATAAAAATTAATATTTTTGCATGCATATTTTAATTAATTGTTAATTAACCATAAAATTGACTTTTTAATTATTTTTCTCTATTAAAACCAATCCAGAAAATTCCCAAAAAATTATTCTATCATCTAATTAGGACTACTGACCTAAAACTTTTTTCCTAACTCAAAAAATCTGTTTTTACTAACACATTTTCTCTTATGCGAATTTCTTTTCTTTTCCGATTATTATGTATCTGCTTCCAGGTTGTAATAGTTAGGTTAATTTTCTCGCATTTCTTTTTTCCATATTATGTAACTGCTCATGGGATGTAATAGTTTAATTAGGATTTTACTTTCTGCACTCCTATATTATGTAACTGCCCCAAAGCCATGTAATAGCGTAAGACATTTACTTTCCGTAATTTACTTTCCGCACCCTATAAACTGCTAGTAACTAGGCGTGTATGGAAAGATAAAAACAAACGTAGATCACTTCTAATTGCAAGATAATATATTTGAATCTAACACACTTCTTCACACATGCACCCCCTAGAGTATTCTCTCTCGTTGCCTTTCGAATAAATGGTCAAGTCCCTCGAACGTAGAGGTATCTTAGCACCGTTGCCTACAAATATATCATCATAGTCCCTTCGATACAAAGATCATAGTCCCTCGACGTGGCCTATGTTGCTGCGGTATAAGCGGCAAGCAAAGAGTTGGTATTATTTTTACCGGGTGATATATACCGGTTAGGTTATATCGTATCGTGTCCACAGAGATTGGTTATTGATTCGTCGTTCGATAATTCTACCGTTAATGAGTTTGAGATTAAAAGAAATGAAAATAAAAGACAAAAAGTAAATGAACAAAAAGTATAAAGGATAGACAACTTGTCTGGAACGAATGTAAATTACCCGTCACAAACTTAAATCTACCACCCATGTCATACTCGGCCTACGATACTCGTTTGTGTCATCACATACCTCTCACAACCTAAGCTATTTCTAACCCAAATTGAGAATCCTCCTAAATCATCTCAATATCCATTCCTGGCATACCTCGACAACATAGGAATCAACTGCGTCACCTCCATACCCATTCCTGGCATACTTCACCGACGCAGAGGCATTAAGTTCGGGTACTCTATAGTGAATGTTAGCTCTAAACCCATTTCTAGAATTCAGAAACTAACAGATAATCATCCTAGGTAAGAATCTAAGAAATCTATCCCTAGCAAAGCTCAAATCCCTAACATAAAGTAAAAACCCAAGATAATCACCGACACAAATTCGTAAAGCAAACTTTATACAAGCCAAAGGCGATAAATATACAAGAGTTATGAGTAGAAATACATACAAACCCAACAAAAGAGATTACAAAGAGAAGAGAAGAAGAGGAACCACAAATCTACATTGGTTGTCAAGCCAATCGAAGAGGGATTCGACTCCGGATCATCAAAATGCAAGCTCCAATGTTGTTTTCCAAGCAAATCTATCAAAAATATGAAGGTGATGGTGTTGGGACTCAAAAATACCCAACCCATAACCTAAAAATGTGTTTTGAGCCCCTTTTAAAGAATTCTGATGTCGCAGGTCGCGCTCAGCGCGCTATTCGCGCTAAGCGCGGTCTGCTATTTTCAACATTTTATCTTTGCCGTATCTTGAGAACCGTAACTCGGAATTGAGCCCGGTTTGAAGCGTTGGAAAGCTTATTCAATGCTCTATCCAACCATGAAGAAATATCAACCAAATTGATGATTTTTATTGTGTTGAATTTGAGCTTTATTTGATGACGTATTGTGCAAAATCGCACTCTTGAAGCTTAGCCTTTGGCCTTTATTACTCGATGCTCCAATTATGAATGAATACCTATAAAAGAGATGAAAAACTATCAAATGATACAATATTTACACAAAAACTCAATTATTCTAATATGTACACATTTATACAAAAAGTCGGGATTATTCAACTAAATATCAACAAAAGAACGGATAAGTGCCACAAAACATATACACAAAATAACTACATTTTGGCACTTATCAACTCTCCCCAACTTGAAACATTGTTTGTCCTCAAACAAAGTCAAGTAAACCTAAAGAAACAATGAATGATAATCAAAGAATCACGAATCAACAAGTTTTTTTTGAAAACGGAAAACTAATGTATGGTTCAAACGAAAAATGTACACGACAATTACAAACTTACCACTATACTACAACAATAACATATAAACGAAACAAATCCTAAGTACAAAAATCATGCAAAACATTCTAAAACAAAACAAACTCAATCATGAATCACGCCTAGCAAAAATTCATCGGTAGATGAAGAACACACAAAGGTGAGGGATAAAAAACACTCCTCCACAATCTTGCAAACAATAGACTAAATTATGCATTCATCCCAAAAACGTATTGAAAATACAAATGCAAGAATCACAAGGGCTTTTCAAGGTTGTAATGTGGCTTGTTAACAAACAAGTGATAAGTCCTAAAGCTAATCGAAACAAAAACTTGCCTAAACCTAAGGGAGTGATCAACTCACAAAGTTCCAAACAATATAATTTCAATCAAACTTATTCTTCATCACAAATTTCACACCAAACACACTTCACTTATTAACATAACATTATTCCTACTCTTTTTGTTTTTCTTTTTCAAAGCTTTTCTCTTTTTTATTTTCTTTTTCTAATCTTTCTTTTTCACTTTTTTTTTCTTTTTTTTTCTTTTCTTTTTCTTTTCTCAACCTCATACCAATCACAACATAAGTACATAAACATTCCTCTCCCCAACTTGAATTCAACCAACATTAATGTGTGAATACTCCCTACTTTCTAAGGCAAGGTAAAAATCCATACAACAACATATAGTTGAGGGTTCAAGAAACAAAGAAATCAACATCCATACAAAAAAGTGAATTGACACTTATAGACAAGCATCAAGTTCAAATAAAAATGGATATTGATAAAAGTTCAAAGGGGGTAACAAAGGTTCACACACTCACAAGGTGAATTGAATATTTGGCCAAGGTAGTTATGCTCAAAATCAAACAAAATGCCTTGATCATTTTCTTGCAATCATACAATCAACACAAAACAAAAGATTAAGCATAATGAAATCCAATTAAATCAAGAATGTGGACTCTCATATGTAAACAATGGAAAGCTTCCTCACATTTATGGGTAAAAAGAGGACTAAAGTGATTCAATTCATGAGCAAGTAATGCAAAAAGAATGAATAGCATGGTAATTATACAAATGATAAATTTCCTAAACATGTTATGCTATAGAAAGCGATAAACGAGTACCTGACGTGTACCAACTTTGAAAACTATCATTACCATACATCCGCGAGTTGAAACGACCAAACTCGGAAAATCACCTCAAAAGTCTTCAAGTTACCGGACCAAAATTTGAGTCCAAACAACAACAAAAGCATTAGAAAAATAATACTAATTTTATTCAATACAAAAAGCCTTGGTGAAAGTGGGAAAAAGGAAAACCAAGTGAAAATTTTAAAAGAATTCACTGGCTCTGCATAGCAGAGCGCGCTAAGCGCACTACACCAGTTGCAGAAAAATGATAGCAACAGGTGCAACTGCTATACAAGCTCCACTTACACACCTATACAATCTCATTTACACATCTAAACAATATTTACAATACATACACACTTCCACAAGCTAAAACACTACAAACTTGTGGAAAATAAAAAATTGACATAACAAAACAAAAGCAAATAACAATACATAAACTTGGTGAAAACAAATTAACAAGTTGAAAAGTGAAAGTTTGAAATTAAGAGCAAGTCCTATTTCAACTTGTTAAAACATAATCCACCAAACAACATAAACATAAACAAACAAAACATGCTTGTTTTACGTCGTAAGCTCGACGCCTTTATTGTGCGAGCACTAGTAACCTCCTCTCGTCATGCCATGGTATTGCCACACCGCGCAAACCTAAAGAAAGTGTCCTAACAACCACACAACAAACGTTACGAGTACGAGACAATTCACAACATCACATAAAAACTAAGAAAATCATAAATATTTACAAGTATGGAATTAAACACATAACATGTACAAGTAACATATACAAGTTCATATACAAAGTCTATACAACATATACATTAATTACAAAACTCAAAAACAACGGAATTATCGCAATACAAAACCAATAAAATCAATCCCCGGCAACGGCGCCATTTTGTTGTTGCGGTAGAGCGGCAAGCAAAGAGTTGGTATTATTTTTACCGGGTGATATATACCGGTTAGGTTATATCGTATCGTGTCCACAGAGATTGGTTATTGATTCGTCGTTCGATAATTCTACCGTTAATGAGTTTGAGATTAAAAGAAATGAAAATAAAAGACAAAAAGTAAATGAACAAAAAGTATAAAGGATATACAACTTGTCCGGAACGAATGTAAATTACCCGTCACAAACTTAAATCTACCACCCATGTCATACTCGGCCTACGATACTCGTTTGTGTCATCACATACCTCTCACAACCTAAGCTATTTCTAACCCAAATTGAGAATCCTCCTAAATCATCTCAATATTCATTCCTGGCATACCTCGACAACATAGGAATCAACTGCGTCACCTCCATACCCATTCCTGGCATACTTCACCGACGCAGAGGCATTAAGTTCGGGTACTCTATAGTGAATGTTAGCTCTAAACCCATTTCTAGCATTCAGAAACTAACAGATAATCATCCTAGGTAAGAATCTAAGCAATCTATCCCTAGCAAAGCTCAAATCCCTAACATAAAGTAAAAACCCAAGATAATCACCGACACAAATTCGTAAAGCAAACTTTATACAAGCCAAAGGCGATAAATATACAAGAGTTATGAGTAGAAATACATACAAACCCAACAAAAGAGATTACAAAGAGAAGAGAAGAAGAGGAACCACAAATCTACATTGGTTGTCAAGCCAATCGAAGAGGGATTCGACTCCGGATCATCAAAATGCAAGCTCCAATGTTGTTTTCCAAGCAAATCTATCAAAAATATGAAGGTGATGGTGTTGGGACTCAAAAATACCCAACCCATAACCTAAAAATGTGTTTTGAGCCCCTTTTAAAGAATTCTGATGTCGCAGGTCGCGCTCAGCGCGCTATTCGCGCTAAGCGCGGTCTGCTATTTTCAACATTTTATCTTTGCCGTATCTTGAGAACCGTAACTCGGAATTGAGCCCGGTTTGAAGCGTTGGAAAGCTTATTCAATGCTCTATCCAACCATGAAGAAATATCAACCAAATTGATGATTTTTATTGTGTTGAATTTGAGCTTTATTTGATGACGTATTATGCAAAATCGCACTCTTGAAGCTTAGCCTTTGGCCTTTATTACTCGATGCTCCAATTATGAATGAATACCTATAAAAGAGATGAAAAACTATCAAATGATACAATATTTACACAAAAACTCAATTATTCTAATATGTACACATTTATACAAAAAGTCGGGATTATTCAACTAAATATCAACAAAAGAACGGATAAGTGCCACAAAACATATACACAAAATAACTACATTTTGGCACTTATCAACTCTCCCCAACTTGAAACATTGTTTGTCCTCAAACAAAGTCAAGTAAACCTAAAGAAACAATGAATGATAATCAAAGAATCACGAATCAACAAGTTTTTTGAAAACGGAAAACAAATGTATGGTTCAAACGAAAAATGTACACGACAATTACAAACTTACCACTATACTACAACAATAACATATAAACGAAACAAATCCTAAGTACAAAAATCATGCAAAACATTCTAAAACAAAACAAACTCAATCATGAATCACGCCTAGCAAAAATTCATCGGTAGATGAAGAACACACAAAGGTGAGGGATAAAAAACACTCCTCCACAATCTTGCAAACAATAGACTAAATTATGCATTCATCCCAAAAACGTATTGAAAATACAAATGCAAAAATCACAAGGGCTTTTCAAGGTTGTAATGTGGCTTGGGTTAACAAACAAGTGATAAGTCCTAAAGCTAATCGAAACAAAAACTTGCCTAAACCTAAGGGAGTGATCAACTCACAAAGTTCCAAACAATATAATTTCAATCAAACTTATTCTTCATCACAAATTTCACACCAAACACACTTCACTTATTAACATAACATTATTCCTACTCTTTTTGTTTTTCTTTTTCAAAGCTTTTCTCTTTTTTATTTTCTTTTTCTAATCTTTCTTTTTCACTTTTTTTTTCTTTTTTTTTCTTTTCTTTTTCTTTTCTCAACCTCATACCAATCACAACATAAGTACATAAACATTCCTCTCCCCAACTTGAATTCAACCAACATTAATGTGTGAATACTCCCTACTTTCTAAGGCAAGGTAAAAATCCATACAACAACATATAGTTGAGGGTTCAAGAAACAAAGAAATCAACATCCATACAAAAAAGTGAATTGACACTTATAGACAAGCATCAAGTTCAAATAAAAATGGATATTGATAAAAGTTCAAAGGGGGTAACAAAGGTTCACACACTCACAAGGTGAATTGAATATTTGGCCAAGGTAGTTATGCTCAAAATCAAACAAAATGCCTTGATCATTTTCTTGCAATCATACAATCAACACAAAACAAAAGATTAAGCATAATGAAATCCAATTAAATCAAGAATGTGGACTCTCATATGTAAACAATGGAAAGCTTCCTCACATTTATGGGTAAAAAGAGGACTAAAGTGATTCAATTCATGAGCAAGTAATGCAAAAAGAATGAATAGCATGGTAATTATACAAATGATAAATTTCCTAAACATGTTATGCTATAGAAAGCGATAAACGAGTACCTGACGTGTACCAACTTTGAAAACTATCATTACCATACATCCGCGAGTTGAAACGACCAAACTCGGAAAATCACCTCAAAAGTCTTCAAGTTACCGGACCAAAATTTGAGTCCAAACAACAACAAAAGCATTAGAAAAATAATACTAATTTTATTCAATACAAAAAGCCTTGGTGAAAGTGGGAAAAAGGAAAACCAAGTGAAAATTTTAAAAGAATTCACTGGCTCTGCATAGCAGAACGCGCTAAGCGCACTACACCAGTTGCAGAAAAATGATAGCAACAGGTGCAACTGCTATACAAGCTCCACTTACACACCTATACAATCTCATTTACACATCTAAACAATATTTACAATACATACACACTTCCACAAGCTAAAACACTACAAACTTGTGGAAAATAAAAAATTGACATAACAAAACAAAAGCAAATAACAATACATAAACTTGGTGAAAACAAATTAACAAGTTGAAAAGTGAAAGTTTGAAATTAAGAGCAAGTCCTATTTCAACTTGTTAAAACATAATCCACCAAACAACATAAACATAAACAAACAAAACATGCTTGTTTTACGTCGTAAGCTCGACGCCTTTATTGTGCGAGCACTAGTAACCTCCTCGTCATGCCATGGTATTGCCACACACAAAACCTAAAGAAAGTGTCCTAACAACCACACAACAAACGTTACAGTAGAGACAATTCACAACATCACATAAAACTAAGAAAATCATAAATATTTACAAGTATGGAATTAAACACATAACATGTACAAGTAACATATACAAGTTCATATACAAAGTCTATACAACATATACATTAATTACAAAACTCAAAAACAACGGAATTATCGCAATACAAAACCAATAAAATCAATCCCCGGCAACGGCGCCATTTTGTTGTTGCGGTAGAGCGGCAAGCAAAGAGTTGGTATTATTTTTACCGGGTGATATATACCGGTTAGGTTATATCGTATCGTGTCCACAGAGATTGGTTATTGATTCGTCGTTCGATAATTCTACCGTTAATGAGTTTGAGATTAAAAGAAATGAAAATAAAAGACAAAAAGTAAATGAACAAAAAGTATAAAGGATATACAACTTGTCCGGAACGAATGTAAATTACCCGTCACAAACTTAAATCTACCACCCATGTCATACTCGGCCTACGATACTCGTTTGTGTCATCACATACCTCTCACAACCTAAGCTATTTCTAACCCAAATTGAGAATCCTCCTAAATCATCTCAATATTCATTCCTGGCATACCTCGACAACATAGGAATCAATTGCGTCACCTCCATACCCATTCCTGGCATACTTCACCGACGCAGAGGCATTAAGTTCGGGTACTCTATAGTGAATGTTAGCTCTAAACCCATTTCTAGCATTCAGAAACTAACAGATAATCATCCTAGGTAAGAATCTAAGCAATCTATCCCTAGCAAAGCTCAAATCCCTAACATAAAGTAAAAACCCAAGATAATCACCGACACAAATTCGTAAAGCAAACTTTATACAAGCCAAAGGCGATAAATATACAAGAGTTATGAGTAGAAATACATACAAACCCAACAAAAGAGATTACAAAGAGAAGAGAAGAAGAGGAACCACAAATCTACATTGGTTGTCAAGCCAATCGAAGAGGGATTCGACTCCGGATCATCAAAATGCAAGCTCCAATGTTGTTTTCCAAGCAAATCTATCAAAAATATGAAGGTGATGGTGTTGGGACTCAAAAATACCCAACCCATAACCTAAAAATGTGTTTTGAGCCCCTTTTAAAGAATTCTGATGTCGCAGGTCGCGCTCAGCGCGCTATTCGCGCTAAGCGCGGTCTGCTATTTTCAACATTTTATCTTTGCCGTATCTTGAGAACCGTAACTCGGAATTGAGCCCGGTTTGAAGCGTTGGAAAGCTTATTCAATGCTCTATCCAACCATGAAGAAATATCAACCAAATTGATGATTTTTATTGTGTTGAATTTGAGCTTTATTTGATGACGTATTGTGCAAAATCGCACTCTTGAAGCTTAGCCTTTGGCCTTTATTACTCGATGCTCCAATTATGAATGAATACCTATAAAAGAGATGAAAAACTATCAAATGATACAATATTTACACAAAAACTCAATTATTCTAATATGTACACATTTATACAAAAAGTCGGGATTATTCAACTAAATATCAACAAAAGAACGGATAAGTGCCACAAAACATATACACAAAATAACTACATTTTGGCACTTATCAACTCTCCCCAACTTGAAACATTGTTTGTCCTCAAACAAAGTCAAGTAAACCTAAAGAAACAATGAATGATAATCAAAGAATCACGAATCAACAAGTTTTTTGAAAACGGAAAACAAATGTATGGTTCAAACGAAAAATGTACACGACAATTACAAACTTACCACTATACTACAACAATAACATATAAACGAAACAAATCCTAAGTACAAAAATCATGCAAAACATTCTAAAACAAAACAAACTCAATCATGAATCACGCCTAGCAAAAATTCATCGGTAGATGAAGAACACACAAAGGTGAGGGATAAAAAACACTCCTCCACAATCTTGCAAACAATAGACTAAATTATGCATTCATCCAAAAACGTATTGAAAATACAAATGCAAGAATCACAAGGGCTTTTCAAGGTTGTAATGTGGCTTGGTTAACAAACAAGTGATAAGTCCTAAAGCTAATCGAAACAAAAACTTGCCTAAACCTAAGGGAGTGATCAACTCACAAAGTTCCAAACAATATAATTTCAATCAAACTTATTCTTCATCACAAATTTCACACCAAACACACTTCACTTATTAACATAACATTATTCCTACTCTTTTTGTTTTTCTTTTTCAAAGCTTTTCTCTTTTTTATTTTCTTTTTCTAATCTTTCTTTTTCACTTTTTTTTTCTTTTTTTTTCTTTTCTTTTTCTTTTCTCAACCTCATACCAATCACAACATAAGTACATAAACATTCCTCTCCCCAACTTGAATTCAACCAACATTAATGTGTGAATACTCCCTACTTTCTAAGGCAAGGTAAAAATCCATACAACAACATATAGTTGAGGGTTCAAGAAACAAAGAAATCAACATCCATACAAAAAAGTGAATTGACACTTATAGACAAGCATCAAGTTCAAATAAAAATGGATATTGATAAAAGTTCAAAGGGGGTAACAAAGGTTCACACACTCACAAGGTGAATTGAATATTTGGCCAAGGTAGTTATGCTCAAAATCAAACAAAATGCCTTGATCATTTTCTTGCAATCATACAATCAACACAAAACAAAAGATTAAGCATAATGAAATCCAATTAAATCAAGAATGTGGACTCTCATATGTAAACAATGGAAAGCTTCCTCACATTTATGGGTAAAAAGAGGACTAAAGTGATTCAATTCATGAGCAAGTAATGCAAAAAGAATGAATAGCATGGTAATTATACAAATGATAAATTTCCTAAACATGTTATGCTATAGAAAGCGATAAACGAGTACCTGACGTGTACCAACTTTGAAAACTATCATTACCATACATCCGCGAGTTGAAACGACCAAACTCGGAAAATCACCTCAAAAGTCTTCAAGTTACCGGACCAAAATTTGAGTCCAAACAACAACAAAAGCATTAGAAAAATAATACTAATTTTATTCAATACAAAAAGCCTTGGTGAAAGTGGGAAAAAGGAAAACCAAGTGAAAATTTTAAAAGAATTCACTGGCTCTGCATAGCAGAGCGCGCTAAGCGCACTACACCAGTTGCAGAAAAATGATAGCAACAGGTGCAACTGCTATACAAGCTCCACTTACACACCTATACAATCTCATTTACACA
Organism: Vicia sativa; assembly: GCA_021764765.1. NCBI lineage: Eukaryota > Viridiplantae > Streptophyta > Magnoliopsida > Fabales > Fabaceae > Vicia > Vicia sativa. The sequence continues at coordinate 257,104,080 of CM038793.1, forward strand.
TCTAAACAATATTTACAATACATACACACTTCCACAAGCTAAAACACTACAAACTTGTGGAAAATAAAAAATTGACATAACAAAACAAAAGCAAATAACAATACATAAACTTGGTGAAAACAAATTAACAAGTTGAAAAGTGAAAGTTTGAAATTAAGAGCAAGTCCTATTTCAACTTGTTAAAACATAATCCACCAAACAACATAAACATAAACAAACAAAACATGCTTGTTTTACGTCGTAAGCTCGACGCCTTTATTGTGCGAGCACTAGTAACCTCCTCTCGTCATGCCATGGTATTGCCACACCGCGCAAACCTAAAGAAAGTGTCCTAACAACCACACAACAAACGTTACGAGTACGAGACAATTCACAACATCACATAAAAACTAAGAAAATCATAAATATTTACAAGTATGGAATTAAACACATAACATGTACAAGTAACATATACAAGTTCATATACAAAGTCTATACAACATATACATTAATTACAAAACTCAAAAACAACGGAATTATCGCAATACAAAACCAATAAAATCAATCCCCGGCAACGGCGCCATTTTGTTGTTGCGGTAGAGCGGCAAGCAAAGAGTTGGTATTATTTTTACCGGGTGATATATACCGGTTAGGTTATATCGTATCGTGTCCACAGAGATTGGTTATTGATTCGTCGTTCGATAATTCTACCGTTAATGAGTTTGAGATTAAAAGAAATGAAAATAAAAGACAAAAAGTAAATGAACAAAAAGTATAAAGGATATACAACTTGTCCGGAACGAATGTAAATTACCCGTCACAAACTTAAATCTACCACCCATGTCATACTCGGCCTACGATACTCGTTTGTGTCATCACATACCTCTCACAACCTAAGCTATTTCTAACCCAAATTGAGAATCCTCCTAAATCATCTCAATATTCATTCCTGGCATACCTCGACAACATAGGAATCAACTGCGTCACCTCCATACCCATTCCTGGCATACTTCACCGACGCAGAGGCATTAAGTTCGGGTACTCTATAGTGAATGTTAGCTCTAAACCCATTTCTAGCATTCAGAAACTAACAGATAATCATCCTAGGTAAGAATCTAAGCAATCTATCCCTAGCAAAGCTCAAATCCCTAACATAAAGTAAAAACCCAAGATAATCACCGACACAAATTCGTAAAGCAAACTTTATACAAGCCAAAGGCGATAAATATACAAGAGTTATGAGTAGAAATACATACAAACCCAACAAAAGAGATTACAAAGAGAAGAGAAGAAGAGGAACCACAAATCTACATTGGTTGTCAAGCCAATCGAAGAGGGATTCGACTCCGGATCATCAAAATGCAAGCTCCAATGTTGTTTTCCAAGCAAATCTATCAAAAATATGAAGGTGATGGTGTTGGGACTCAAAAATACCCAACCCATAACCTAAAAATGTGTTTTGAGCCCCTTTTAAAGAATTCTGATGTCGCAGGTCGCGCTCAGCGCGCTATTCGCGCTAAGCGCGGTATGCTATTTTTAGCATTTTATTTTTGCCGTATCTTGAGAACCGTAACTCGGAATTGAGCCCGGTTTGAAGCGTTGGAAAGCTTATTCAATGCTCTATCCAACCATGAAGAAATATCAACCAAATTGATGATTTTTATTGTGTTGAATTTGAGCTTTATTTGATGACGTATTGTGCAAAATCGCACTCTTGAAGCTTAGCCTTTGGCCTTTATTACTCGATGCTCCAATTATGAATGAATACCTATAAAAGAGATGAAAAACTATCAAATGATACAATATTTACACAAAAACTCAATTATTCTAATATGTACACATTTATACAAAAAGTCGGGATTATTCAACTAAATATCAACAAAAGAACGGATAAGTGCCACAAAACATATACACAAAATAACTACATTTTGGCACTTATCAGCCTATGAGTACATGATCTCGTCCCTCGATTGTTGCCTACGGAAATTGATGATCGTCCCTTCGAATGTGCTAGGATACTCCTACAAGTTGCCTTCTATGACCATCCGATGTCCCTTTGAATGTCCCTCTTACATCCAACGAATAGGGTTACCTACAAACTAATGGTATGGATAACACTATTCTAAAGGAAAGTAAAACAACATGAAAATGATCATTCTGAGTAGGTAATAAGACTTTTAGTTGCTTGCTCTATCAAAATACTTTTCACACCTCACACTTTTGTCAAAGTTAAAACACTTTTCAAAAACGATACATTTCCAAACACTTCGTATACATTCCAGCGTGAATCATTACGAAGTCAAAGCGAAATGCCTTTTTAAAACATTTTTTCAAACACACACACAGAAAGCAATTTTTTAAAGTGAGCTAAAAGCAACTAAGAGCCCATAGATAACTACGGATGGAAAGGGGTGCTAATACCTTCCCTTTTCATAACCTTATCCCTTACTCAGAATCTAACGAAGGTCTTTTTCTGTTCTTTTCACCTTCCCTTAATTGGATAAAAGAAAAGTCGGTGGCGACTCTTGCTATCCGCAATATTTGCGATAAAAAGCAAAACAAATTCCAAAAGTCAGTTCTCCCACCGTATTACACCAGGGATCCCAAATCTTGAGAATGTATTACAATTAAAAGGGTTTATAGCAAATGTGATCAGCATCAGCCAACTCTGTGATCAAGGCTTTAAGGTAAACTTCATTAAATATGAATGCATAGTTACTGATGAGAAAGGTGAAGTAGTGATGAAAGGTGGGAGATCCAAAGACAACTGCTACTTATGGATACTTGGAGACTTAAGCCTATCCTTAACATGCGATCTAGCCAAGAAAGATGAATATAAAATATGGCATCAGAATTTGGGACACCTACACTTAAAAGGAATGAAGAGATTCATCTCTATGGATGCAGTGAGAGGAATCCTTAAACAAAATATCGAAGAAGCAAGAGTTTGTGGCGAATGCCAAGTTGGAAAGCAAACCAAAATGTCACATCAGAAGGTCCAACATCTCACTACTACAAAATTCCTAGAACTACTTCTCATGGACCTAATGGATCCAATGCAAGTAGAAAGTCTTGGTGGAAAGAAATATGCATATGTAGTAGTGGACGATTACTCCAGTTACACCCGGGTGCATTTCATCAGGGATAAAACAAAGTATTTGATGTTTTCAAGGACCTCTGCCAGAGGATTCAAAGAGAAAAAGACAACTATGTGATCACAATCAAAAGTGATCATGGAAAGGAATTTGAAAATAGAAAATTCAATGAGTTCTATTCCTCTGAAGGAATTAGTCATGAATTCTCATCACCCATCACTCCTAAACAAAATGGGATTGTAGTGCACAAAAACTGAACGTTGCAAGAATCTGCCAGAGCCATTCATGGAAAGAAACTACCTTACCACTTTTGGGTTGAGGCCATAATCACCACATACTACATTCATAACGGGGTAACTCTAAGAAAGGGTACATCAACTACCATTTATGAAATTTGGAAGGGTAGAAAATGAAGGAAAATGGCGACATTAAAATTGGAGCGGAAAACAATTTTCCTTTGTGATCCTTACGAATGATCATGGTCAGTGATAGAATCTTTTTTACCTCTTGTGGCGATTTTGATTTCTAATGTTGTGATCACGAACGTTGATGAAGAACAAGTCTCTACTCAGTCCACACGAACAGGTTGCTTCCGATCACAGCGCTAGCTGCTCACGAACGGAAGCTTTGAGTGAGAGAGTGAGTGAAATCATGGCAGGGATTCAGGACCGAATTTGCATCAAGTGAAAAGCTTCATCACAAGGGTTCTATTTATTAGACCACAAGTGTGGGCTGCAACCTAAAAGCCCAATAAAGCACACGAATATCATACATTATGATGTATCGTATATCACTTAAGCATGTGGTACCTTACCACATTCCGTATTTCCACTTCCGTATTACACTTAAGTACACCGAACCCTACGATGTTCCTTATTTACACGATTTCTCGTTAATCTGTCCTTATGTGCGTGACCCTGTAGGTTTCCGCGATGTTGGCAATTATATTAAATCACATTTAACATAATAAACAGTGAGCGGTATCTAGCAACACATCACTGCTACCCAAGTCACAAAAATGTCATGTGATCTGACAAAACCTTTTCGTGATAATACTTGTGTGTATAATTACCCTTTTGCCCTTATGTTTATATTGAACACAAGGCATAGACCGTGTCATCCTTGTCCAGTTCCATATTGGGCCCTCAAACATTTATCCTGTTACGTAGGATGGGAAAATTCCATCTAGATCACTCATGTCCCTCAGCATGCTTTGTGAAGTACCCATCAACTGTCTTTATGATCATCCAATTACGGATAACGTTTGATCAGCAATAAAGCACTTGGCTCTACATCTAGGGTCCATAGTGGTTTCAGGTCGAAGGGTGGTATACACCACTTATCACCATGAGAATAACTTATGACACTTTGCATAACATTCTACGTAGTATTCTCATAGCGGGTCAATCCAGTATAAATATTACTCCTAATATTTATACTTATGTCAAGACTTGATAACTCCTTATCCATGATCCATGAGATGTGATCATCAGTCTATCTTCATAATAATCTCAATGCTTTAATGTTATCCCACTTCACAATAAAGCTCGATTAGGGATACTTTAAGAATAGTGTCCTTGTGTTTAATGGATCTCATGATTAAGTCACACTTAACATTGCATTAAACAGACTAACTATTCTAGGGACTTTATTATTTTTCAAAAAGAAAACATAATAAAGAAAAGCCTTTTATTATTAATAAATAATTCGATACAAGTGCCAAAAGATATTGGCCTCTAGGGCTTACACCAACAGAAAATCTACTGTCAAATACTTTCACATCTTTGGAAGTAAATGTTACATATTGGTTGATCGAGAACAAAGGAGAAAACTGGACCCCAAGAGTGATGAAGGAATATTCTTAGGATACTCCACTAACAACAAATCATATAGTCTTCAACAATAGAACAAAAGTCATGATGGAATCCATAAATTTTGTCATTTATTATAGAGGATGGAATGGAGAAGCTGATGTCTTAGACAATGTCAAAACATCCCTAGAAGACACTCTAGTTGCTGCCACAAACGAACACGAGGATCCTCCTCAAAATAATGAATAACCTCCATAAAATTAAGTCAACAAAGGACCCTCTACCAGAATTCAGAAAGATCGTCCCAAAAAGCTCATCATAGGATATCGAAACAAAGGAGTCACCACCAGATCAAGAGAAGTCATCACCAACTCATGTTTTGTCTCAAAAGTTGAGCCCAAAAATGTCAACGAAGCACTGAAATATGAATTATGGATCAATGCCATGCAAGAAGAACTAGAACAATTCAAGAGGAATGAAGTATGGGATCTAGTCCCAAGACTAGAACTCATCAATGTTATTGGCACCAAGTGGGTTTATAAGAATGAGTTTGATGAGGAAGGAGTAATTACCAGAAACAAAGCAAGACTAGTTGCTCAAGGATACACTCAAATAGAAGGCATAGACTTTGATAAGACCTTTTCCCCAGTAGCTCATCTTGAGTCAATCAAACTACTACTAGGAGTTGCCTGCATCCTAAAGTTCAAACTATTTCAAATGGATGTGAAGAGTGCATTCTTAATTGGCTACTTAAATGAGGAAGTATATGTGGAACAGTCTAAAGGATTTATTGATCCCACAACTCCCAATCATGTATATAGATTGAGGAAAGAACTATAGGGTTTAAAGAAAGATCCTAGAGCTTGGTATAAAAGGTTGACTGAGTTTCTATTTGAAAATGGATACAAGAAAGGTGGCATATACAAAACCCTGTTTGTCAAAGACGAAGAAGGATGTCTCATGATTGCTCAAATCTATGTTGATGGCATTGTTTTTGGTGGAATGTCTGATAGAATGGTTCAACAGTTTGTCAAACAAATGCATTTAGAATTTGAAATGTGTCTTGTTGGGGAATTAACATACTTCCTTGGTTTACAAGTTAAACAAATGGAAGACTCCATATTCATATCTCAAAGTAAGTATGCCAAAAATATTGTCACGAAATTCGACATGGAGAATGCATGTCACAAGAGAACACTTGCACCTACTCACTTAAAGTTATTTAAAGATGATAGGTAGCCTACTATACCTCACAACTAGTAGGCCAGACATTGCCTTCGGTGTTGGAGTTTATGCCAAATATCAAGATGAACCCAAAGTGAGCCATATCAATCAAGTAAACAGAATACTGAAATATGTCAATGAAACATCTGAATATGGCATGTTATACTCTCATGGATCAAGCTGCGTTCTAAGTGGATATTGTGATTGTAAGTGTTTTTATGTTGGCCTTAATTTTTGGTAAAACCAGTTTATGTAAATGTCTTGACTGATGTCATGACATTCTGAGTAGAAGATAAATTCTGCAGAAGAAGAATTATACAGGTACAGCTCAGATTGGTTATGAACTGCTATGCTGGAAATTTGCAAGAAGAATGACTGATGTCATGAACAATGTTGTGAAATTCTGTGCAACACATACTGTTATGCAGATTACTTTTCCTGAGAATTTTTCAGGATTTTGCTGAGCTGTTTTATTATAGATCAGTTTGTTAGAACTTGTGCTCACGTGGTATAAGGTTAAACTCGTTTAACCCTAATTTGGTATGTTAAAGAGACCAAGTCTTTAGGTTAACTTTGGTTAGCCCTAGCTATAATTATGGAAGCCCAAGTTGAAGACTTTACTGCTTCTATATCATCAAAGAAACCCTTATGTTACAGCTGCACTTTTTCCCGTGAAGAAGATTAAGCAGACTGTTATTTTTGTGTTCTAGTTATTCTTGTGAGCCAAGCAATTATCATTTGATAAGTGTCTTGGAGTAGGATTTGGTTGTAAGGGTTGTTTATCACTCAAAGCTTTGAAGCACGAGTGTTGTGTCTCTTGATTAAAGCTTTGACGCAAAATCAAGTATGTTTATGGAAGAATGTCTTCACAATTCTATTAAACAATAGGTTGATATCACTACTGTGATTGAGGGGGAGTGAGTAAGAACTCAGGTCTAAGTAGGACTTAGATTGAAGTTGCATTGGGTAGGTCTTAAGTGAAGGAGATAAACTGGTTGGTTTATTCCTGAATTAATACTACTTATAGTGGATTTCCTCCCTGGCTTTGTAGCCCCCAGATGTAGGTGTAGTTACACACTGAATTGGGTAAACAATTTATTGTGTTCTTTACTGCTGTTTAAATTACTGTGTGAATTGTTAACGGTGTGTCAGATACAGTGTCATAACATTCTCTGTGACATCACGTATCTGGTGCCAGGAATTTCAATTGGCATCAGAGAAGGCACCCTGCCTGTTATTTCTGGGTGAGATCTTGGGATATTATTTTCTGGCGTTATGGAAAAGGAAGGAGGATTCGGGAGTAGACCACCCATTCTGGATGGATCTAACTATGATTACTAGAAACCTCGTATGGTTGCTTTTTTGAAGTCACTGGACAACAAAGCTTGGAGAGCTGCTGACAAAGGATGTAAACATCCCACAAAACTTGAGAAAGATGGGACTACTAGCCTGAAACTAGAGGAAGAATGGAGCAAAGAAGAAGAAGATCTAGCACTGGGGAACTCTAAAGCATTGAATGCCTTATTCAATGGAATTGACAGAAACATTTTCAGACTAGTACATCAGTGTGAACTGGCCAAGCATGTTTGAGACACTCTCAAAACCACTCATGAGGGTACATCCAAGGTTAAAATGTCAAGACTTCAGATGCTCACCACCAAATTTGAGACTCTAAAGATGAAGGATGATGAGACCATTCATGAGTTTCACATGAACATCTTGGAGATTGCCAACACCTCAGGAGCATTGGGAGATAAGATGTTAGAAGAAAAGATGGTGAGAAAGATTCTCAGATCCTTGCCTAAACGGTTTGCAATGAAAGTGACTGCTATAGAGGAGGCTCAGGATATCTGCAACTTGAAGGTTGATGAACTCATTGGGTCACTTCAGACATTTGAAATGGGGATGAGTGACAATATTGACAAGAAAAATAAGAGCATGGCCCTTGTATCCAATACTGAAGAGGAAAGCAAGGAGAGTGATGAAGAGAATATATCAGAAGCTATAGTTATGCTTGGAAGGAAGTTCAACAAACTCATCAAGAGAGTTGACCCAAAGTCAAGGTCAAATGTCAAGAACATTTCCTCTGACACTAGTAGACCCTATGACTCCAGCAGAAGAACTAAGTCTGAAGAAAAGGGAATTCAAAGAAGAGGGATCAAATGCCATGGATGTGAAGGATATGGACACATTCGAGCTAAATGTCCCACCTTTCTAAAGAAACAAAAGAAAGGAATGTTTGTTACTTGGTGTGATGGTGACTCAGAAAGTGACTCTGAAGAACAATATGCCAAACTAGTTACTGCACTATCTAGTGTTTGTAACTTTGATAATGATTCTAGTGATGAGGAAGTGACATTTGAAGAACTGGCTGACTGACTCCTACAAGAAACTGTGTATCAGAAATGCTGAAGTATGTCAGCAAAATGAGAAACAGAAAAAGCTCATTGTGAAGTTGGAGGCTGAGAAGAAGGCAGACACTGCTACTATAAGTCATCTCAGAGGTGAAGTTCTAGTGTTGAACTCCAAACTTGATCAGATGACTAAGTCTGTCAAGATGTTAACAACTGGAACTGACAAGTTGGAAGAAATCCTTCAGACTGGACAAAATGCAGGAAATATGTCTGGTCTAGGATTTGTGGCTGCAAAGAAATGTGCTGGTGACAAGAAGAAGACCAGGCCTAATAAACAAATGTTAAAGCAGATGTCACAACATAGGGCTCAACATCCTGAACAAAGAAACATGAAGAAAAAGTTTCAAAGATGGAGATGTCACTATTGTGGAAGGTTTGGGCACATAAAGCCTTTTTGCTTCAGATTATATGGATACCCTAATCAGACCCCATATGTCAAGCCTAAGATTAACAAGGCACCATATACTCAACAGTGGAAGAAAAAGACTGCAGCCCTGATAGCTCACACCTCCCTTAGAGTTTATGCCAAGGAAGACTGGTACTTTGACAGTGGATGCTCTAAACACATGACTGGAATTAAGAATCTGCTAAATGATGTCAAACCTCATACTACTATTTATGTCACTTTTGGAGATGGAGCTAGAGGAGAAATCAAAGGTGTTGGAAACTTGTGTTGCCCTGGAGTTCCAAACCTAAATGAAGTGTTGCTGGTAAATGGTTTGACTGCCAATCTCATAAGCATCAGTCAACCATGTGATCTTGGATTCACAGTCAACTTCACCAAGTTTGAATATCTTGTAACCAATGAAAAACAAGAAGTTGTAATGAGAGGAGTCAAATCAAAAGACAACTATTACTTATGGGAGTCTGAGAACACTAACTACTCCTCTGTGTGCTCTACAGCCAAAGAAGAAAATGAAGTGAAACTGTGGCACCAAAAACGTGGTCATTTACATCTTAGAGGGATGAAAAAGATCATATCCATGGAGGCTGTCAGAGGGATTCCAAGACTTCATATTGATGAAGGAAGAGTCTGTGGTGAACGTCAGGTTGGAAAGCAAACCAGAATGTCACATCCAAAGTCAAGACATCTAACCACCTCTAAGGTGCTAGAGCTTTTGCATATGGATCTGATGGGTTCTATGTAGGTGGAAAGCCTTGGTGGAAAAAGATATGCATATGTTGTTGTGGATGATTTTCCCATTTACGGATAAACTTCATTAGGGAAAATCGATGTATTTGATGTCTTTAAGGAATTATGCAAGAGATTTTCGTTAAAAGTGTAGTGCTAGAGAATTGAATCGAATTGATTCTCGGCTCAAACGATTTACTCTTTGATTTGTTTATAAAGATGCATGAGCATCAAGCTTTATTATTTTCAACACAAGAAAAGATGATTTAATGATTATGAAAAAGGGAAAGTCGTTAATACCCTCTATTGATTTTGATATGCGTAACGACTAGCGCAAACTAGACGCAACGCAGGGAGTATTCAGGTAGGGGTTTGTTATATAAAGGGAATAGATGGAGCACCCTAAATATATATAGTTATCTATAGCTTTATATATGAATATGTTTGATATGTTTGTGTGTTTTAATTTGCTATTTCTATGATTTGGAAAGTTTCTCCTTTGGGATTTCAAGAAGGATAGATTACGAGGGATCCTATTGTTTGTTATTATTGTGCTCGCAAAGATCTTTGGATCTTCTGCATACATATCCCTTAGTGGGAATCAGAGAATTTGTAGCTCGGCTCTAAAGGGATCTATGGTTTGTTTGGTTTGAGGGAGAAAGAAATTTGCTCGGCAAGGATGAGACCTTGTGTGCTCTTCCTTCATCAATATGGGAGTCTGAGAACACTAACTACTCCTCTGTGTGCTCTACAGCCAAAGAAGAAAATGAAGTGAAACTGTGGCACCAAAAACGTGGTCATTTACATCTTAGAGGGATGAAAAAGATCATATCCATGGAGGCTGTCAGAGGGATTCCAAGACTTCATATTGATGAAGGAAGAGTCTGTGGTGAACGTCAGGTTGGAAAGCAAACCAGAATGTCACATCCAAAGTCAAGACATCTAACCACCTCTAAGGTGCTAGAGCTTTTGCATATGGATCTGATGGGTTCTATGTAGGTGGAAAGCCTTGGTGGAAAAAGATATGCATATGTTATTGTGGATGATTTTTCCAGATTTACCTGGATAAACTTCATTAGGGAAAAATCTGATGTATTTGATGTCTTTAAGGAATTATGCAAGAGATTTCTGTTCGCGTTAAAAAGTGTAGTGCTAGAGAATTGAATCAGAATTCAGATTCTCTGGCTCGAAACGATTTACTCTTTTGATTTGTTTATAAAGATGCCGCGAGCATCAAGCTTTATTATTTTCAACACAAGAAAAGATGATTTAATGATTATGAAAAAAGGGAAAGCTGTTAATACCCTCTATTGATTTTGATATGCGTAACGACTAGCGCAAACTAGACGCAATGCACTGGGGAGTATTCTGGGTAAGGGGGTTTGTTATATAAAGGGAATAGATGGAGCACCCTAAATATATATAGTTATCTATAGCTTTATATATGAATATGTTTGATATGTTTGTGTGTTTTAATTTGCTATTTCTATGATTTGGAAAGTTTCTCCTTTGGGATTTCAAGAAGGATAGATTACGAGGGATCCTATTGTTTGTTATTATTGTGCTCGCAAAGATCTTTGGATCTTCTGCATACATATCCCTTAGTGGGAATCAGAGAATTTGTAGCTCGGCTCTAAAGGGATCTATGGTTTGTTTGGTTTGAGGGAGAAAGAAATTTGCTCGGCAAGGATGAGACCTTGTGCCTACGTATTCTCAAAGGGATGCTGAGAAAGTCAGAGTAATCGTAGTTCCCACTTATGCTAGTGGAAGCAACGGGATGTTAGTAAGAGACACAGACAAATGTCATCTTAATGAAAAATGTATCTAATCTATTTCATCACATACATTTTGAAAAGTTTGACTGATTGAAATCTTTCATCGTAAGTTATAGGTGTTTTTCTTGAGTGTGCAAGCGTTACCACTTACATGTTTAAGAAAGATGTTTGAAAAAGATGATTGAACCTTTTAATTGTAAGCATTGGGCGTTTTGCTTGAGTGTATAAGCGTTACCACTTACGATTAAGAGATGTTTTTGTTTGAAAAGAGTTTGAAAAGTTTTTGATTGTATGTGATGTTATAGATGAGATACTTCTTCCATAGAGATGATAGATGTCTAAATCTCGAGGAGAAATTGATTGGATTAGAGGGGATGCTTTTAAGAAGCCCATGGGTCCTTGTATTGTAAGCCCAAGAGGAGGCATTCCGAGGGTCATTGAGGGTCCTTGTATGAAGCTCAAGAGGAAGCTATAGGGTATGGCTGGCTTTGGCTTTAAAAGGGATTTCACCGGGAAACCATCCTTTTGGAATTAAGAGCAATTTCACCGGGAAATTATACTCTCAGGGTTCTATCCTAACGCGGGTGATTCTTTGTATTGGAAGCCCAATAGGAGGATGTTAAGATATTTCCCGGTCTCTTTCATTGTATGATGCCCAAGAGAAGGCTAAACTCAATGATGAGTTCTTTTGAACGAAGCCCAAGAGGAGGCTGACTCAACAGGGGAGTCTTGTCTTATATGAAGCCTAAGCGGAGGCTAAACTCAGATGAATGAGTTTTCTTATATGAAGCCTAAGAGGAGGCTGAACTCAGATGAATGAGTTTTCTTATATGAAGCCTAAGAGGAGGCTGACTCTGCAGGGATGAGTTATCTTGCATAAAGCCCAAGAGGAGGCTAACACTGTGGGGAACCTATTGGTTAGACTAGTTGTTATGTTATAGCTAGACAATTGTATAAACAAGTGTATGAAGTTTATTCACAGGAGTTTATGGAGGAAATATAAACAATGCATGTAAAGTTTATTTACAAGAGTTTATGAAAGAAATATAAACAATGCATGTGTAAAACGAACGTTTAAAACGAGCGCAACTTGATTATTTACAAGTTTGAAATTGTGTACAAGGAAGTAAATATGTACACGAACGAGTATTTATGTACAGGATTTGTGGATGTACATAGGAGGGTTGGGACTTACACCATAAGGGTGGCCCATTGGTTTAAAAGCAGTTTCACCGGGAATAATGCTTCTTTCAATACCAATTGTATTCAATGTATATACAGACGAAACGGAAACAAACGATTGAAGTTTATCTGTGTTTGAGTATTTACAGAGGTATCTGTATTATTTACAGGTAAAAAGTTGCATGTATAGGAAAAGATTTGATATGTACAAGGAAAATATGTATGTACATAAAGAATGTTGGGACTTACACCGTAAGGGAGGCCCATGATTGGTTAAGAAATTCGAGAGAAAACGAATTCGGTTTTATCGTTTAATCAGATCGATCATGGAAAAAGATGCAAGTTTGATGAAAATTTTGAAGAATGTTATTTGAAGGTGTTTTTGAAAAGTGAAATTTACTTATGAAAAGTTTTGAAAAGAATCGGGCTTCGAAAGTTTGAAAAAAATCACCTTTAAAGGTGTTTTGAAAAGTACCCAAAGTACTGTTTTCGGCTCGATCAAAATATAATCGGATGAAAGTTTTTCTTGAAATTTTTGACACTATCTCAAAATAGACATATTAATTGACAAGTGTACAAAAAATCACCTCAAAATGAGGAGTTTTGATTGGGTTTTGAAGAAGTCAAAGTTTGAAAAAAAATATGAAGAGAAAAACAAAAAGTTTGGCAAAAATGGTCCCAAGGCTACTCGAACCCGGGACCATTGGGCAAGGCGTGGCAAGAGAGTTTTAAGAGTGAGCTGGCAACCGCTGGGGCGGTGATACATCCATTAACTTATGCCAATTCAGTTAAATATATTTTAAACATGATATTTGAATTCAAAAAAAAAACGCGCGCAAGCCTTGTTCTTCTTCCCCGATCCTTCAATCCATAGATTTCTTGTTTCTCAATGAAAAAACATGATGTAAACATCAAACTTGACTGAAATTTAACAACGAACACGATGGCAGTGGTTAATTTCATTTATTTTTGGTTTAACATGATTGAATTTCTGTAGAACATGAAGAACCCTAAAACTGAAGAATCTAATTGAAATCATGTATGGTTGATGAATTGTTCAATTGATTGAGGGTTAATGATCGTGGATAATGCAGAAAACAAATGGCCAAGAGTTTTTTTGATTTGAATCAAATAATCATAGAGTTCGAGTTTGAGTTTCCTACCTGTTGAAGCTGGAATCGAATTTAGTGTTTGAGCGTTTCCAGTTGAGTTTTTGTGATTGCTTGAGCACCAACGGACCTTATGGAAGGTGTGAGGATGGTCTGCACATCATGAGTTTGCTTGGATTGCTCTGACCAAGTCGACCTGCACAAGCTCAAGGAGAAACTTCGAATTCTGGATTAGAAGTGTTACAGATTATTGTTAATGGTCTGCATCATGTCTATGATGTATGTTGATGATGTTTGGATGATCAAACTCAAGTTGCTCGAGCCAAACTATGGATTCGAATTCTAAGGCAGTTTTGGCAAGCTTATGTACATAGAATGCAAAATCTGTTTTTCAGCTTGGTTAGTGTTGATTTTATGTTTCAAACAAGTTTCATATTGGTATTAGAACATGTTAGACACCAAATTACTTAAAGTTTTTCACAAGTTTTCAAAAATGCAAGTTTTCTCAATTTGAACTATGATTCTTGAATTTTAAGAAAGAGGAGAGAAAGCATGTCTTTGCATTACTTTGGTGTAGTTTGGATTGGCAAATAAGACCTCTCTATTTATAGGCCATGAGTTCTGAAAAATAAGTGAGAAAGTTTGGCCTTGGTAATTTCAACTTGCCTTAGAGGGCAAGGAAGACATTTTTGCATTAAATGCAAAAGGAAACTTCCTTTTAACCATGGTTAGTTCTTACCTTGATCCTATCTCTTTACAATTACTCTCCCTTTGATATTTATCAGCTCTAATCCTCAATTGGCAAGGTGGCATGCCTCTAGAAAGAAAGAAACTCAAAATGACCTATAATTTCAAAGTTTGTACTTGAGAATTATGGATTTTGGAGCTCTAAGTTTCAAATTCAAAAGTATGGCTAGACTCCATGGATTTGAGAGTTCTTGGACATTTTGGAAAGCTTGTTTCAAGGGCTACAACTTTCATGTTTTGAGTTTTTTCCAATTCAAAGTGGAACTATGTGAAAAAATACCATGAAGTTTGGAAAAAGAAATTTTAACACTTGAAAAATTTTCTAAGTGTTGAAAATTTTGACTTTTTGTTGACTTTTCCAAATTTCTTGACTTTTTATGATCATGATGGATCATTTGAAGTATTTTGATGATTGAAAAAGTTTTGTTTTGAAAAAGTTGACCAAAAGTCAAAGTTTGACTTTTCAGTGCAGATGAAATTTCATCAAATGTTTCAGAAATTGACTGATGAATCCTGTGGACTTCTGTGATGTTTTGAATCCAGAAATTAGGTCAACATGTTGTATCTAGGATATGAAGATCAATCTCTAATCAAAAAAGTCGTTCATTGATCAGAAAATCAGAGATTACTCATCCTCGACAAAAACCCTAATTGGTCGATCCTTGATAGATCAAAGAGAAAAGTTGGATATCTGAAGATCAGAGGTTGATGATTTGATCAAAATAGATCAAATGAAGTGAGTAAGACTCAAACCCTAATTGCTTGCCTCTTGAATCAGATGAAAATTTGATGAAACCCTAATTTTGACCTGTAGAAGCTACACCCGTTTAATTCTGTTCTGAACTGTTAGTGATGCAATGATGCAGATGTAAGGTGGTATATTAGGTCAAAATTTGGGGTATAACAGATGCCCCTATTTAAGTTTCTTTAACCTGAGATATGAAGATGAATATCTTCGTTTTGATAGGTGTAAAGAGACTTAAATATCAGAATACGCAAATTTTGGACCTAAGATACCAAAAGATGCGAGTGATGCAAAATGATTGCAAAAAGTTTCACCCAGATGATATCAAAGATATGACATGGTAGGGAAAAATTCATGAGGATGACTCGATCTGTTTTAAGAAAAGAGGATCCTGTTTGTTGGGAAACAAGCAATATGTCTCGCTGGGAAAAAAGAGATTCACAACACATGTGAATATTTATTTCGCTTTGGGAAATAAAGAGATTACCTTCTGTCAGCCTTGTGACAATGTTTTAAGGTAAATGAAAATGATATTACCAATTATCAGCCTTGTGATAGTTCATGGTAGTGAATTCTGAAGATATTACCAATTATCAGCGGAGTGATAACTATAACAAGGTAAATCTTTGAAAAAATTTACTGAGTATTCAGCCTTATGAATAACAGACAAATGATGGAAAAAGATCTCAAATGAGTTTCTATTTTCACAGCTACAATCTTGCCAGGGATCTTTGAGAAGATGAGGGCATTTTGATTGAAAAGACACAGGTTTTCATTTAGATAGAAAGACGACTTTGGAGATTTTCTTGAACTGTCATGATTTGATCTTGCTGAGAAGAATAATTGTTTTATGACAAGTTTCAAGATGAAAAGGAAATAAGCGGCTCGGATGACGAGGCTATTGCTTATTGTTTATGTTCGTTAGAGACGAGATTCTATCCAGGAATGAACTGGAAAGAAACGGTCAATTAAGACTTTGTTCCTAATGAGAAATGTTCTCAGCTGGGGAATATGATAGAGAAAAGATATGTTTCTCTGCTTGGGGATAATCTGCTGGAGAGATGACACACCTACACTTGTTTTTTTTCTTTCTTGGGAGCAAATGCAATCCTAAACGAGTGATATTGAAGCAAACATTTGAGAAATGCCGAAATGCATTAGTGATGCTATTATGTATGAATGATGAATGTTATGAATGTCATATGGATGCTGACAATACTTGACAAGACAACAAAAGGATATTTGGGAAAAGGACCACGTCACAGTTCAAATAAATACTTAGCAAAATCTGCAGCAATGGTGTAGATGTTCACTGATGATAAATTTGAGTTGCATGCTTTAAACTTTCTGAAAAAGGCATTTCATTGGCAACTTTGTTGGAAATTCTTTTTGGATAAGAATGTCGTCCTTTGATAATCTCTGTTGAGGAGAAGAAAACTTCCGTAGCAGTTGTTCTATCTTTCGGAGATCGAAACACTTATGGAGAAAACTGTTGAAGTTTCTTCTGTGTACATAGTTCAAAGGAAACTTTCGCTTTTATTTCAAAATTTTGAAGTAAAATTCATTTAAAACTTTTTTCTTTTGTTTCAAAAGTGATTTTCATAATAAAAAGCGTTATTTTGGAAAATAGAATAAAGCAAGAATTGCAAACAAAAAGGTACAAGGCTCAAATTTATTGATAGAATGGTAATCAGCCAAAGGCGTGATTCCATGAACTATTTACAAAAGTTGGAAATGATAATTTATTGGAAAAAAGGCTACATTGAAAGCAAATAACCGCTATTATCCCTAACAACTTTGAATTCCAACTGTGCTTGTCGCTTCGGAAGAGTTGATTAAAGATCCGTTGATGGAAGATTCTTCATATTGACGAAGTACGGACTGATTGCAGTTACTTTGTCATTTTTGTATCCTTATTTTTGCCTAGATTGCCTTTTCAGGTTTTCAATCTATCGATATTTTATTTATTGTCTCTAATTTTTTCTGGACCGCTTTTCGTGTTTTCACCATCGAGACGCTTTTTGCCTCGCCGCCTTTTCGGTTTTCGACTTACCGAATTTTTTTTAGACAAAGTATTTCTTTTTGACCATCATTCATAGGATGCGGAGTTCATCACGGTCCATGGTTGTGAGAGTCATAACACCACCAAAAGCTTCTTTTGACGATGTATGGGCCTTCGTAATTAGGAGTCCATTTGCCCCTAGAATCTGGTTGAAAAGACAAAATCTTTTTAAGCACGAGGTCACCTTCTCGGAATTCACGAGGTCGGACCTTTTGTCGAAAAGCTTTCTTCATCCTTCTACGATATAGTTGTCCATGACACGAGCGGTCGCTTTTCGATTAAGTTCATTGGTCGATCTACTTTGACACCATTCGGCCTCGTGATAACTTAGTTTCCATGAGAACTCTCATTGACGGAATCTCAACTTCTACGGGGAGCACTGCTTCCATCTCGTATACTAGAGAAAGGAGTTGCCTGTTTAAGTGCGATCAAGTACGATACCCATGCGAGCAAATGGCGCATTCCGCTCGGTCTTTGTAAGTGATGACCATCTTCTGGACAATCTTCTTGATGTTCTTGTTGGCAGCTTCAACAGCACCGTTCATCTTTGGTCGGTAAGGAGATGAGTTATGATGCTCGATCTTGAATTCCTCACACAGTTCTTTCATCATTTTGTTGTTCAAGTTCGATCCATTGTCTGTAATGATCTTACTTGGTATCCCGTATTGGTAAATGAGGTTGTTCTTGATGAACCTCACAACCACTTGTCTTGTGACGTTGGCGTAAGATGCTGCTTCGACCCATTTGGTGAAGTAATCAATAGCCACTATAATGAAGCGATGTCCATTGGACGCTTTTGGTTCGATCATCCCGATCATGTCGATGCCCTACATGGAGAAAGGCCACGGAGACGAGAGAACGTTGAGTAGAGTCGGTGGCACGTGGATCTTATCTGCGTAGATCTGACATTTGTGACATCTCTTGACGTGTTTACAGCAATCAAATTCCATCGTTATCCAATAGTATCCTGCTCTCAAGATTTTTCTGGACATTGCATGCCCATTCGAATGGGTTCCAAAGGACCCTTCATGCACTTCATGGATGATCGTGGCGCTTTTGTCTGTCGACGATCCGAGTGACCATGTCAAGTTTCTTTTGTATAACACCTCTTCATTCAGAAGAAATTTCTAGAAAGCCTCCTTAGGGTTTTCTTCTCCTTGTACGATGCCCCGAGTGGGTACTCTCGTGTTTGAAGGAAACGCTTGATGTCGTGGAACCACGGCTTATCGTCGAAGACCGCTTCAGTTGTGAATACATATGCGGGTCTTTCAAGGCGTCTGATACGGATCTTAGGCATATCGTTCCAATTGTTAACTTTAAACATGGAAGATAAAGTGGCCAAGGCGTCTGCCATTCGATTCTGATCTCGAGGGATATGATGCAGTTCCACTTTGTTGAAGAAAGTCAACAAACGTCTTGCATAATCTCTGTAGGGAATCAGACCAAGATGATGAGTTTCATACTTGTCTTTGATTTGATTGATCCTCAAGGATCTTGCATAGTCTCCATATATGTCAAGGATCTTGATCCTCAAGTCGATGGCTTCTTCAATACCCATGATACAAGCTTCATATTCTGCAATGTTGTTAGTACAATCAAATAGCACTCTGGCGGAAAACGGGATATGAGAACCCTCAGGAGTGATGATGACTGCCCCAATTCCATTGCCATAAACGTTAACTTCTCCATCAAAAATTAAGCCCCATCTAGATTTTGGATCAGGACCTTCTTCGGGTAGCGGTTCGTCACAATCTTTCATCTTTAAGTACATAACGTCCTCGTCATGGAAGTCGAATTTGAGAGATTGGTATTCGTTGAGCGGCTGATAAGCCAAGTGATCGGCGAGAATGCTTCCTTTGACCGCTTTTTGAGCACGGTACTGGATGTCATACTCAGATAATAGCATCTGCCATCGAGCAATTCTCCCCGTTAAGGCAGGCTTTTCAAAGACATACTTGATTGAATCCATTTTGGAGATTAACCAAGTTGTGTGATTGATCATATACTGGCGAAGACGTTTTGAAGCCCATGCCAAAGCACAACACGTTTTCTCGAGCACGGAGTAACGAGTTTCACAGTCTGTGAACTTTTTACTCAGGTAGTGGATGGCATGCTCCTTCTTACCGGTTTCATCTTGCTGTCCAAGCACGCAGCCCATGGAATCTTCTAGCACGGTAAGGTACATGATTAATGGTCTTCCTTCGACTGGAGGAATCAGTATTGGTGGTTCTGACAGGTATTCCTTGATACTGTCAAATGCTTTTTGGCAATCTTCTGTCCACACAACGTCTTGATTTTTGCGGAGAAGCTTGAATATCGGTCCCCAAGTAGCAGTCATTTGAGAGATAAATATGGAGATGTAATTCAACCGTCTGAGAAATCCTCTTACTTGCTTTTCCGTATGTGGCGTAGGTATTTCTTGAATGGCCTTGACTTTGTCAGGGTCAACTTCAATACCTTTTTGACTGACAATGAAACCTAGGAGCTTTCCAGATCTTTCCCCAAAGGTACATTTGTTAGGATTCAGGCGAAGCTGAAATTTCCTTAGTCGTTGAAATAACTTCAAGAGATACTCTATATGCTCTTCTTCAGTGTCAGACTTTGCTATCATGTCGTCTACGTAGACTTCGATTTCTTTGTGCATCATGTCATGAAAGAGAGTAGTCATTGCCCTTTGATAAGTTGCACCTGCATTCTTTAATCCGAACGGCATTACTTTGTAGCAAAAGGTGCCCCATGGCGTGATGAAAGATGTCTTCTCCATGTCTTCGGGAGCCATTCTGATCTGATTGTAACCAGAGAAACCGTCCATGAAGGAAAAGACGTTGAATTTTGCAGTGCTATCCACTAGCATGTCAATATGCGGAAGTGGGAAATCATCTTTTAGGCTTGCTTTGTTCAAATCCCGGTAGTCAACACACATTCTGACCTTTCCATCTTTCTTGGGGACAGGCACTATGTTGGCTAGCCATTGAGGATATTCAGAGGTGACGAGAAAACCTGCGTTGAGCTGCTTTTGAACTTCCTTTTTGATTTTGTCGGCCATTTCAGGGTGTACTCTTCTCAGTCTTTGCTTAACTGGTGGACACTCCAGTTTTAATGGCAAATGATGCTCCACGATGCTGGTGTCTATACCCGGCATGTCTTGGTAGGACCAAGCGAACACATCAACATATTCTTTGAGAAGATCTATCAGTTGGCTCTTGACGTTGCTGTCGAGTGAAGCTCCGATATTTACTTCTTTTTTGTCTTCCTCAGAACCCAAGTTGATTGCTTCCAGAGGCTCTTTGTGAGGTTGAATGATTCTTTCCTCGTGCTTAAGTAGTCGGGAAATCTCATCTGGGATCTCTTCTTCAACTTCTTCCTCGGTGACTTCACAGGGGATTTCAGAGTTGGGAGAGAGCATAGAGTTATTGCTTTCAATGGATTTGTCCATCTGTTAATCTGCATATTTGATTTATGTCGGATTAATTAATTTTTTCATCATCATTCTTTTTTTTTTGAAAAAGTTAATGTGAAAGTGTGTGCAGATTGTGTATTTTTTTTTGAAGATTTTTATTGTGTTTTTTAGGACTATCATTTCCTATAAGGGGTAAAAATGAAAACAAACACAAAGTGTGGAATCAAAACAACACATTTTATTTATGATTCACAATATGAAACAGGGCCCTAAAATACAAACTCATTCGTCTTGGGCAAGACAAAGAGAAATTATTTAAAAGCTAAACCCTATAAAACATCTCTTCGCTTTGGGCGAAGCGAGAGTTCAAAACAAAAGCAAAGATAAACTACTTAGAACTATGAACATTAGTCCGAACTTCAACAGGTTTCCAGTAGTGGCGAACTCCTTGGAAGTCGAGGTACTCTGGTAGCTTTCCGCTTGGCTTAACCCTTGAGTAGACTTTGTTCGTTGGTCGAGCAGGCTTTGAAGACTTTGGACGATTGACCTTGGCCTTTGTGCTACTAAAGCGATCTTCTTCGGCTTGATGAACAGATCGGGAAGTATGGGATACAGCATATGTATTTTCTGTTGGCCTTTGCGTTGAGTTCTGAGGATGTACTCTCCAATCTTCTGAGTGAAGAGACTCATTGTCAGCGACACTTTCTAGTTCGTCTCCCGAATCGTATCCCTGATCTTCGGTGATCACGTTGATGTAGTGATAATCAGGATCTGATTTAACAAACTCCACAGGTGCGTTAAAGCAGAAATCTTTGTTGGGAACCTCGATTGGCTGATTAGATCGGGAAGACGGGTACATCTCTTCCGGTTGACTAGGATACTCAAAAGAATCACCCCATCCAGTGGGTTGAATGTCTTCAATTCTGATTTTTGAGCTTTCTGGCGCAGTGTATTTCACCATGTAGTCAAATTTACCACTTGGTTCTCCCAAGGTATCCCAAACTTCAGAAGGGACAGGTGGATTTTCATTCTGTTGTAGGGATATGCCCTTGAATTGATCAATTGGAGGATAGTACGGCACGTAAGATTCTTCCTGAGACACATATTCAGGGCTGTTTAGATAAGTGCTCCACTCTTCAGATCCAGAGAGATCATCTTTATCACCTTCAACGGTAATAACGTTAACCTCTTGAAGAACAGGGTTTAAGAAACCCCCACTGTTGAATACTTCTTTGATTGGACGAAGTGCTTCATCCTTTTGCTTGTCTCTGGAGAATACGGGTGCGAACCCGAGTCCGGCTTTTGTCTCGTTGTTGACAGGTTTGATTACTTGTCCCCAACCTTTAGCATTGCCATCTTTCACGATCTGCGTTGCTTCTTTATAAGAAGAGATAGATGATCTACTTTTTCTAGTAGATTCATCTTCTAACGGATGTCCTGGGAGATGTGTTCCTTCAACGTCGTTAGCTATGATGAAAGAAAAGTTGGATAAATGGCTTATTAGCAAAGCTTGTTCACCGATGATGGTCACTAGTTTCCCATTTACTGTGAATTTCAGTTTCTGATGGAGAGTGGATGTCACAGCTCCTGCTTCGTGGATCCATGGTCTTCCTAGCAAGCAATTGTAAGCAACTGGCACGTCCATGACCTGGAAAGTGATTTGGAAAGTATGCGGACCAATTGTCATCGGGAGATCGACTTCCTCAATAACTGACTTTCGTGACCCGTCAAAGGCTCTTACCACTATGTCGTTGAACTTCATCGGTGTCCCTTTGTAAGCCAAACGAGCGAGAGTTGTTTTCGGTATTACGTTCAAAGATGAACCAATATCCACTAACACATTGAATAGGGAATCTGATTGACAAATCATTGAGATATGTAGAGCCAGATTATGATCTTTCCCATCTTCTGGAAGTTCCTCATCACTGAAACTTAGATTATTACAAGCTGTTATGTTGGCGACAATACCTCCAAACTGGTCTGTAGTCACATCGTGATCTACATAAGCTTGGTCTAGTACCTTCATCAAAGCTTCTCGGTGAGCTTCGGAGTGCAACAGTAGAGACAGTATTGAAATCTTGGAGGGAGTCTGCATCAGCTGATCTACGACTCGGTATTCGCTCTTCTTGCTTAACTTCAGTATCTCATCAAAATCTGTGTTGACGTTGGTTCTGTCAGGCGGACCAACATTTGTGCTTGGATTAACAGCGGGAATCATTGCGGGATTCTCGGGAGATATGTTAACTGGATTTTGTTTAATAACAGGGACAACAGGTGGTCTTGGTGGCAATAGAGTGTGTACTCGTCCACTTCGTGTTACTCGTCCTATCTCAGTTATGTTTACATTGGCTGGAAGAGTTGGCATGGGTTTCTCCTTTCCATCCTCTATCACAGTTGCTTTATATTGATAAGGAATCGCTTTGCTAGAACTGTATGGAACAGGACCGGGTAAGCAACTCACCAAAGGAAACCCTGGAACGTTGGAACCGTTGTATTCAATCTCCACATGCTTGGGTACATTGAAACAGGGGACAATAACGTTTACTTCGGGATTTTCCGAGTTGATATCTGAGACTAAAAGCTCATGCGGAAAATGCCCTACTGTATTCACGTCATAGTCATCTCTGTTTCTGTAGATCTGTATGTCACCAATGTCTAGCAATCGTTGAATGTCTGCTCTTATGATGGGACACCCTCGAAGATCTTTGAAGCAGATGTTGCAAGCTACGTAATCGTGTTTAGTGAAGACACCCATTGTACTGTACGTATTATGGAGATGTACCAAGTTTCCTCTGATCAAATTCACGTCTGTGACGAGATACCTATCTGTATTTCTTAGTATCAAACTCACGGTATGTCCACTATGACTGGGAAGTGGATTTGCTTGCACGTTGGGATTTATATTTCTAAAGGAAAGAAGATTAGATTTCACTAATCTCTGCACTTCTGCTTTTAACGCTATGTAATGCTCAAGATCGTGGCCTGGTGCCCCTTGGTGAAAAGGGCAAGATACATCCCCCTTGTACCACCACGGCAATTTTTCTGGGACCGGAGGTGGTGACCTTGTCTGTACCAGATTCCTTTCTATTAATGCAGGGTATAGTTCTGTGTACGTCATCGGAATTGGGTCGAATTGCGAGACCCGAGGCGCACGGTTTTGATTGTTAAACTGCTGAGCCTGTTGTCGAGGCTGTTGAGTTTGTTGGATTTGCTGAGTTTGCTGGAACTGCGGAGCAATTCCTGTGTTTAGACTTGTGTTAACAGGGCGTTATGGCTACACCATTGTTGATGACATTTTCGGTTTCCTCGGATACCATTCCTATGTCATGTTCTTTTTTCTTTGGAAAACTGGTTCCAACCTTCCTGGTTCCACTAGAAGATCCCGCCTCTTTGGTTAGGGTGTCCGGTTCGAACTCCTTCCTCTAGCCTCATTCCCATGCTTACCATCTCGGTGAAATCTCCAGGAGCACTAGCGATCATTCGTTCATAGTAGAATGTACCAAGAGTGTTTAAGAATACCTTGGTCATCTCCTTTTCTTCTAATTGTGGGTTGACTTGAGCAGCAATTTCCCTCCGTCGTTGAGCGTATTCTTTGAATGTCTCTCTTTCTTTCTGGGACATGGAGCGGAGTTGATCTCGATCGGGAGCCATATCCAAGTTGAATTTGTATTGTTGTACGAAGGCTTCACCTAAGTCATTGAATGTTCGGATATTTGCACTGTCTAGTCCCATGTACCACTTCAGTGCAGCACCTGTAAGACTGTCTTGGAAGTAATGGATTAACAACTGGTGATCGTCGTTGTACGTAGACATTTTCCTGGCATACATCGTAAGATGGCTCTGTGGACAGGAATTTCCTTTATACTTTTCAAAGTCAGGGACTTTGAATTTTGCAGGTATCCTTACGCGAGGAACTAAGCACAGATCCTGGGCGTTTTTCCCAAACAATTCTTTCCCTCGAATCATTTTAATTTCAAGCTGCATTTTGAGAAGTTGTTCCTGGAGATTCTCCATAGAACCACGAGTATTCGTGTTGTCGCCTGGAATATGGTGAACTTCTTCGTCTGCAGTAGTGTGCACTACGGAAGCTGAGTTTGTCATGATCGGTTGAGAAACCGTCATAGTTACTTGCGGAAAAGTTATTCCACGTTGCGGAGTAAGTGTTGATTTTTGCTGCAAAGTAGGTACTTCAAGCGTGGTTGTTTGTACTTGAGAAGTCGGTTGGCGAAATCCGATGCCGAAATTGAAAGGCATGCCCCATGGATAGCCTTCTGGCATACTGAAGAGTGAACTACTGGCTGCAACAGTTGAAATTGGAGTAGTAGTGTCTTCTGAAATCGCTGCTTAATTTTGACTGCTCGATGTTGCTTGCTGACTTTGCGCTGCTGCCAATGAATTGACCAAAGAAGTGAGTCTCTCCACCTCTTCTTGCAGTGTTGTTACTGTGCTACGAAGCTCAACATTTTCTTGCTCAAATCCTTCCATTACTTTCCTTCTTTTTGAACGTGTATTGTATGTTCGAGTAGGCTGTGGACGCGGTCGAGAAACTCTAAGACGCGACAGCTTGACAATCTTTTTCTATCTGTTGAAAAAAGTTCCAAAAGATCAAACTCTAGACAATAGACTCAAAATGCAAAGTATGATGCATGATTATGAATGTAAAGAAAGATTTCCAAAGAATTTACACTAAAAGAGAAATTTCTGGCAAATATTTGGATGGAAAACACACATTTATTTTATTTATTATTGAAAGAAGATTACAACAATTTTTGTTTTTGAGCATTGCTCACACAAATGATAAAATAAATGATAAAAAATTACAATCTAAACTAATTAATCGTCCTCGTCGGATGAAGATCCAAAGGCTTGATGTAGCTTCAACTTTAGGATTTCCTTCCCATAGTGAGCTTTCAGTTCAGCTTTCTCAGCTTTTAGCTTGCTAATGACTTTCTTCCACTCGTTGGGAGCAGGATCGCTGGTTGTCATTTCCTCAAGCTTTCTTTTCCTTTCTTTGATTTATTTCTTGATCGCGTTATCCTTCTGACGAATCTTCTCATCTTTCTCCATGAGCCATTCATCTTGGAAGTAAAGCGTCTTTTCATGATCTTTGACTTGCTTCTTGAGCTTCTCATTTTCGAGGTCAGTCTTAAGGAACTTGTTTTCCAAAGCTTCTTTCTCAAGCCTTATCTTGGCCAAAGCCTCTTGGTATTCTCCCATAGTCTCAACGGGAAAAATTGGTGATTTGGAAGCTGTTGAGAACATGGGTTCTTCATAAGCATAAGGCATTTGAAATTCCTTTGCTCTTTTCTTTACCCAAGAAGTGTAGATTTCCATGGCTACACAATTCTTTGCTTTCCCTTTTTCCTTCCTTCGGATGTGATGCCAAGCTCTAATCATTCTGGCTTTCAAACCTTGAGAATCTTCTCCTTTATGATAGAAGTAACTCTCCACTGTAAAACCAAGAGGTTTACTAGAGTTTGCGTACCCGAGTTGACGTCTCGCCAGGAATGGGTTGTAGTTGATTCCTCCTTTTGCACCGATGAGAGGTACGTTGGCAAATTCTCCACAGCTCTCAATGATTTCCATCTCATTGTCTGCCAAGGTATACCAATGGATATCGTCGTTTGTAAGAGACATGAGTCTTTGAGACCAATGCCAATCGTCTTTGTTTTCGCATAAGATAGGAGATTTAGGCAAGTGTGAGACAATCCATTTGAAGAACAGAGGTACACAACACACGATAGTTCCATCTCCTTGACGATTCCTATGATGAATGGAGAAGTACGTTTCACCAAGCAAAGTGGGAACGGGATTTCCAATCAGAAAGATCCTTATGGCGTTGATATCAATGAAATTTGGGACGTTGGGAAACAACACCAATCCATAGATGAGTAAAGCTAAAATAGCTTCAAAGGCTACCATACTACCGGCTTTAGAGAATTTAAGAGCCTTCTCCATTAGGAACTTTGAAGTTAGTCCTAAGAGTTTTCCTTTGGTAGTTAGGTTTTTGTCTATCTCAGATTTCTTTAAGTGAGTCATCGTGGCGATGACTGGTGACTTAGGAATGGCTTCCAAACCATTGAAAGGCACTTTGTCTGATACTGAGATACCTAGTATGTGCGCGTACTCTTCCAAAGTAGGCATCAACTGATAGTCAGGGAATGTGAAACAACGATAGACGGGATCATAAAACTGAACGAAAGTTTTGAGAAGTCCTTCATCAACGTTAGTGTTCAGAATAGTTAAAAGAGTTCCATAGCGTTTTCTGAAATCCGAGGGATCTTCTACCAAGGATGCCAACTCTTTCAACTTCCCTACGGAATTCTAAACTGTATCTCTTGGTGAATCTTCCTCGGCGTCCATCACTCTAACCTAAAATATTTACAAAGAAAATCTCTAAATTCTTTGGAAATGGGAAGAGAAATGAAGTTTTTGAATGAATGCATGAATGCTACAAACAAGGTTAGTAGTTATACACACGGTCAAGCGTTCGAAGTCACGAGCATGAGGCCAACAATAAGAATCAAGCGTGGGTAAGTTCTAAGGGCTTATTCATACGTGAAACGGGTTCTCGATATGTGCTCAACGCTTCTCTTTGAAATATTATCGATTTGTTGAATACTCGAAGTCCAATAATATTTTCAAGAAAACTCGCTGATCGTAGTCTCGCATGACAATTGTTCTAGGCTTACGCCCGAATAATCTCGCACTACATCCTAAATGGCCGGATGGGTTATGTGTTCTCTGACCACTCACCATAAGTTCTCTTGAAAGCAAAATGTCTTCGCAAATACTTGCTAAACACAAATACCCCAAGACAACCTCCACAGAGAGGGATCTCAAATTAACTCCGTAAGTAATTGAGACTTCTCACAAGTTAATAGGACTATACCCCACCTAGATCTTAAAATGTTTCTTAAATCCGGGTTAGGATTTCTTTCCATCGATGAAATCGCGAAAACACACAATAAAGAAAACAAACATATGCACAATATGAAAGCTTAACCTTTTTTTCTTTTTGAAAACAAAAAGCTTGGTGCTTTGAGCGAGTCACTTTTTTTAAATCAAAATTTCACAGACCCCAGAGTCGCCATTTTTCCCGTTAAAAGTGTCGCTAGAGAATTGAATCGAATTGATTCTCCGCTCAAACGATTACTCTTTTGATTTGTTTATAGAGATGCCGCGAGCATCAAGCTTTATTATTTTCAACACAAGAAAAGATGATTTAATGATTATGAAAAAGGCGAAAGTTGTTAATACCCTCAATTGATTTTGATATGCGTAACAACTAGCGCAAACTAGACGCAACGCACTGGGGAGTATTCTGGGTAAGGGGGTTTGTTATATAAAGGGAATAGATGGAGCACCCTAAATATATATAGTTATCTATAGCTTTATATATGAATATGTTTGATATGTTTGTGTGTTTTAATTTGCTATTTCTATGATTGGGAAAGTTTCTCCTTTGGGATTTCAAGAAGGATAGATTATGAGGGATCCTAGTGTTTGTTATTATTGTGCTCGCAAAGATCTTTGGATCTTCTGCATACATATCCCTTAGTGGGAATCAGAGCATTTGTATCTCGGATCTAAAGGGATCTATGGTTTGTTTGGTTT
Organism: Vicia sativa; assembly: GCA_021764765.1. Classification (NCBI taxonomy): domain Eukaryota; kingdom Viridiplantae; phylum Streptophyta; class Magnoliopsida; order Fabales; family Fabaceae; genus Vicia; species Vicia sativa. The sequence continues at coordinate 257,132,372 of CM038793.1, forward strand.
GAGGGAGAAAGAAATTTGCTCGGCAAGGATGAGACCTTGTGCCTACGTATTCTCAAAGGGATGTTGAGAAAGTCAGAGCAATCGTAGTTCCCACTTATGCTAGTGGAAGCAACGGGATGTTAGTAAGAGACAAAGACAAATGTCATCTTAATGAAAAATGTATCTAATCTATTTCATCACATACATTTTGAAAAGTTTGACTGATTGAAATCTTTCATCGTAAGTTATAGGTGTTTTGCTTGAGTGTACAAGCGTTACCACTTACATGTTTAAGAAAGATGTTTGAAAAAGATGATTGAATCTTTTAATTGCAAGCATTGGGCGTTTTGGTTGAGTGTACAAGCGTTACCACTTACGATTAAGAGATGTTTTTGTTTGAAAAGAGTTTAAAAAGTTTTTGATTGTATGTGATGTTATAGATGAGATACTTCTTCCATAGAGATGATAGATGTCTAAATCTCGAGGAGAAATTGATTGGATTAGAGGGGATGCTTTTAAGAAGCCCATGGGTCCTTGTATTGTAAGCCCAAGAAGAGGCATTCCGAGGGTCATCGAGGGTCATCTAGGGTCCTTGTATGAAGCTCAAGAGGAAGCTATAGGGTATGGCTGGCTTTGGCTTTAAAAGGGATTTCACCGGGAAACCATCCTTTTGGAATTAAGAGCAATTTCACCGGGAAATTATACTCTCAGGGTTCTATCCTAACGCGGGTGACTCTTTGTATTGGAAGCCCAATAGGAGGCTGTTAAGAGATTTCCTGGTCTCTTTCATTGTATGATGCCCAAGAGAAGGCTAAACTCAATGATGAGTTATTTTGAACGAATCCCAAGAGGAGGCTGACTCAACAGGAGAGTGTTGTCTTATATGAAGCCTAAGCGGAGGCTAAACTCAGATGAATGAGTTTTCTTATATGAAGCCTAAGAGGAGGCTGAACTCAGATGAATGAGTTTTCTTATATGAAGCCTAAGAGGAGGCTGACTCTGCAGGGATGAGTTATCTTGCATAAAGCCCAAAAGGAGGCTAACACTGTGGGGAACCTATTGGTTAGACTAGTTGTTATGTTATAGCTAGACAGTTGTATAAACAAGTGTATGACGTTTATTCACAGGAGTTTATGGAGGAAATATAAACAATGCATGTAAAGTTTATTTACAAGAGTTTATGAAAGAAATATAAACAATGCATGTGTAAAACGAACGTTTAAAACGAGCGCAACTTGATTATTTACAAGTTTGAAATTGTGTACAAGGAAGTAAATATGTACACGAATGAGTATTTATGTACAGGAGTTGTGGATGTACATAGGAGGGTTGGGACTTACACCATAAGGGTGGCCCATTGGTTTAAAAGCAGTTTCCCCGGGAATAATGCTCCTTTCAATACCAATGGTGTTCAATGTATATACAGACGAAACGGAAACAAACGATCGAAGTTTATCTGTGTTTGAGTATTTACAGAGGTATCGGTATTATTTACAGGTAAAAGTTGCATGTATATGAAAAGAATTTCATATGTACAAGGAAAATATGTATGTACATAAAGAATGTTGGGACTTACACCGTAAGGGAGGCCCATGATCGGTTAAGAAATTCGAGAGAAAACGAATTCGGTTTTATCGTTTAATCGGATCGATCATGGAAAAAGATGCAAGTTTGATGAAAATTTTTAAGAATGTTATTTGAAAGTGTTTTTGAAAAGTGAAATTTACTTATGAAAAGTTTTGAAAAGAATCGGGCTTCGAAAGTTTGAAAAAAATCACCTTTAAAGGTGTTTTGGAAAGTACCCAAAGTACCGTTTTCGGCTCGATCAAAACATAATCGGATGAAAGTTTTTCTTGAAATTTTTGACACTATCTCAAAATAGACATATTAATTGACAAGTGTACAAAAAATCACCTCAAAATGAGGAGTTTTGATTGGGTTTTGAAGAAGTCAAAGTTTGAAAAAAATATGAAGAGAAAAACAAAAAGTTTGGCAAAAATGGTCCCAAGGCTACTCGAACCCGGGACCATTGGGCAAGGCGTGGCAAGAGAGTTTTAAGAGTGAGCTGGCAATCGCTGGGGCGGTGATACATCCATTAACTTATGCCAATTCAGTTAAATATATTTTAAACATGATATTTGAATTCAAAAAAAAAACGCGCGCAAGCCTTGTTCTTCTTCCCCGATCCTTCAATCCATAGATTTCTTGTTTCTCAATGAAAAAACATGATGTAAACATCAAACTTGACTGAAATTTAACAACGAACACGATGGCAGTGGTTAATTTCATTTATTTTTGGTTTAACATGATTGAATTTCTGTAGAACATGAAGAACCCTAAAACTGAAGAATCTAATTAAAATCATGTATGGTTGATGAATTGTTCAATTGATTAAGGGTTAATGATCGTGGATAGTGCAGAAAACAAATGGCCAAGAGTTTTTTTGATTTGAATCAAATAATCATAGAGTTCGAGTTTGAGTTTCCTACCTGTTGAAGCTGGAATCGAATTCAGTGTTTGAGCGTTTCCAGTTGAGTTTTTGTGATTGCTTGAGCACCAACAGACCTTATGGAAGGTGTGAGGATGGTCTGCACATCATGAGTTTGCTTGGATTGCTCTGACCAAGTCGACCTGCACAAGCTCAAGGAGAAACTTTGAATTCTGGATTAGAAGTGTTACAGATTGTTGTTAATGGTCTGCATCATGTCTATGATGTATGTTGATGATGTTTGGATGATCAAACTCAAGTTGCTCGAGCCAAACTATGGATTCGAATTCTAAGGCAATTTTGGCAAGCTTATGTACATAGAATGCAAAATCTGTTTTTCATCTTGGTTAGTGTTGATTTTATGTTTCAAACAAGTTTCATATTGGTATTAGAACATGTTAGACACCAAATTACTTAAAGTTTTTCACAAGTTTTCAAAAATGCAAGTTTTCTCAATTTGAACTATGATTCTTGAATTTTAAGAAAGTGGAGAGAAAGCATGTCTTTAAATTACTTTGGTGTAGTTTGGATTGGCAAATAAGACCTCTATTTATAGGCCATGAGTTCTTAAAAATAAGTGAGAAAGTTTGGCCTTGGTAATTTCAACTTGCCTTAGAGGGCAAGGAAGACATTTTTGCATTAAATGCAAAAGGAAACTTCCTTTTAACCATGGTTAGTTCTTACCTTGATCCTATCTCTTTACAATTACTCTCCCTTTGATATTTATCAGCTCTAATCCTCAATTGGCAAGGTGGCACTCTTCTAGAAAGAAAGAAACTCAAAATGACCTATAATTTCAAAGTTTGTACTTGAGAATTATGGATTTTGGAGCTCTAAGTTTCAAATTCAAAAGTATGGCTAGACTCCATGGATTTGAGAGTTCTTGGACATTTTCGAAAGCTTGTTTCAAGGGCTACAACTTTCATGTTTTGAGTTTTGTCCAATTCAAAGTGGAACTATGTGAAAAAATACCATGAAGTTTGGAAAAAGTAAGAAATTTTAACACTTGAAAACTTTTCTAAGTGTTGAAAATTTTGACTTTTTGTTGAATTTTCCAAATTTCTTGATTTTTTATGATCCTGATGGATCATTTGAAGTATTTTGATGATTGAAAAAGTTTTGTTTTGAAAAAGTTGACCAAAAGTCAAAGTTTGACTTTTCAGTGCAGATGAAATTTCATCAAATGTTTCAGAAATTGACTGATGAATCCTGTGGACTTCTGTGATGTTTTGAATCCAGAAATTAGGTCAACATGTTGTATCTAGGATATGAAGTTCAATCTCTAATCAAAAAAGTCATTCATTGATCAGAAAATCAGAGATTACTCATCCTCGACAAAAACCCTAATTGGTCGATCCTTGATAGATCAAAGAGAAAAGTTGTATATCTGAAGATCAGAGGTTGATGATTTGATCAAAATAGATCAAATTAAGTGATTAAGACTCAAACCTAATTGCTTTCCTCTTGAATCAGATGAAAATTTGATGAAACCCTAATTTTGACCTGTAGAAGCTACACCCAATTAATTCTGTTCTGAACTGTTAGTGATGCAATGATGCAGATGTAAGGTGGTATATTAGGTCAAAAATTGGGGTATGACAACTTCAAAGAGAAAAATAAGGATGCATTGTCAGAATTAGCAGTGATCATGGAAAGGAATTTGAAAATAGTAAGTTTGATGAGTTCTGTTCCTCAGAAGGAATCAATCATGAGTTCTCTTCACCTATAACTCCTCAACAAAATGGAGTTGTGGAAAGGAAAAACAGGACTATACAGGAATCTGCCAGAGCAATGATACATGCCAAGAAGCTTCCTATTCATTTTTGGGCTGAAGCTATGAATACAGCCTGTTATGTCCATAACAGGGTCACCTTGAGAAAGGGAACATCATCCGCCCTTTATGAAATATGGAAAGGAAGAAAGCCTACTGTGAAGTATTTCCATGTCTTTGGAAGCAAATGCTATATTCTGACAGATCGTGAACAAAGGAGAAAGATGGACTCTAAAAGTGATGAAGGAATATTCCTGGGATACTCTATCAACAGCAGAGCATATAGGGTGTTCAACTCCAGGACCAAAGTTATGATGGAATCTATAAATGTCATAGTTGATGATCACCATGAGGAATCAAATGTCCCATATGATGTTGAGACATTCTTTGAGACATCAACACAAGTGTATAAAAAGGATGATGTACCTAATCCTACTCCATCAGAGTTTGAATCAAAGGAAGCTAACAAAGATCCTTCCATCAAAATTCAGAAAGATCATCCTAAGGAACTCATCCCAGGAGATCCTAACAGTGGAGTCACTACAAGATCTAGAGAAATCATCTCAAATTCTTGCTTTGTGTCTAAGATTGAACCAAAGAATGTTAAAGAGGTTTTGACTGATGAATACTGGATTGGAGCAATGCAAGATAAATTGAACCAGTTCAAACAACATGAAGTGTGGGAGTTAGTTCCTAGACCAGAAGGAACAAACATCATTGGCACAAAGTGGATCTACAAGAACAAGTCATATGTTAAAGGGGTTGTCACCAGGAATAAGGCAAGGCTTGTTGCTCAAGGATACACTCAAGTTGAAAGGGTTGATTTTGATGAGACTTTTGCTCCTGTAGCCAGGCTGGAATCAATCAGATTACTACTAGGAGTTGCTTGCCTTCTGAAGTTCAAGCTGTTTCAGATGGATGTGAAAATTGCCTTCCTAAATGGGTACTTAAATGAGGAAGTGTATGTGGAACAGCCTAAAGGGTTTGTGAATCCCAATTGTCCTGACCATGTATACAAATTGAGAAAAGCTCTGTATGGTCTGAAACAGGCTCCTAGAGCTTGGAATGAAAGACTGACAAAGTTCCTCACAGGCAAAGGGTACATGAAAGGAGGATTGGACAAAACTCTTTTTGTCAAGGATGAAGGAGGAAAGATAATGGTGGCTCAAATCTATGTTGAGGACATAGTGTTTGGAGGAATGTCAAATAAAATGGTTAAACATTTTGCTTACCAGATGCAAGATGAATTTGAAATGAGCCTCAATGGAGAATTGACTTACTTTCTTGGACTACAAGTCACACAAATGGAAGACTCAATTTTTCTTTCTCAAAGCAAGTATGCAAAGAATATTGTCAAGAAGTTTGGGATGGAATATTCCAATCATAAAAGGACCCCTGCACCTACTCATTTAAAGTTGTCCAAAGACACAAGTGGGACAAATGTGGACCAAAACTTGTACAGAAGCATGATAGGAAGTCTGTTATATTTAACAGCCAGCAGACCTGACATTGCCTTTGCAGTTGGAGTATGTGCTAGATACCAGGCTGAACCCAAAGTAAGTCACATCAACCAGGTGAAAAGAATTCTGAAGTATGTGAGTGGAACTTACAATTATGGTATGTTGTATTCTCATGGATGTGAACCAATTCTGTCTGGTTATTGTGATGCTGATTAGGCTAGTAGTGCAGATGACAGAAAGAGTACCTCTGGAGGATGCTTCTTTTTGGGAAACAACCTTGTTTCTTGGTTCAGCAAGAAGCAAAACTGTGTGTCTTTATCTACTGTTAAAGCTGAATACACAGCATCTAGTAGAAGTTGTTCTCAAATGATCTGGATGAAACAGATGCTGACTGAGTACAATGTCACACAATATGTCATGACATTGTACTGTGACAACCTGAGTGCTATTAACATTTCCAAGAATCCTATACACCACAACAGGACTAAGCATATTGACATTAGACATCATTTCATCAGAGATCTTGTGGAGGAGAAGGTAATTAAGTTGGAACATGTTGCCACTGAACTACAACTTGCTGACATTTTTACCAAGGCACTTGATGCTAGTCAGTTTGAGAACTTAAGGGGCAAGCTGGGTATTTGTCAATATGAAGAGTGGTAGCAATTAATTTTGCTTACAACAAGGGCTGAAAGAGACATTTTCATCAGGTTTATTCTGATTGGGCAGAAAATTAGTTTCCCTCTTTCTTTCAAAAATTATAAGAAGAGGAATAGACATATTCTTATTTTCTTCTTCTCAGTTTGCTGTATCACTCACCATTCTCTCAAAATAAAACTTCAAATTTACTGTCACTTGTATTCTCAATCTCTCAAGATGTCTCAACAATTTGTGTCATCATCATCTTCATCAAAGGCAACTTCTTCTCCGTCACCCACTGCCACAGACCCTAGGGTAAATTCAACTGCCGTGGATGCTGATGTGCTTGAGGTAACTCCTCTTCGTGCAATGGCAGCTGATCCTACTAGGGTCAAGAAGCTGCGAACCAGACATGCAAGAAGATCACAAGTCTCTCCCTCTGGTAAATCTTCTCAACCATCTTCCTATGTTCCTCTAGAGATAGAAATAGGGAAGGTTCTGCTTATGTGCATCAAGCTATTGCTAGACTAGTCACTAGGATTCTTAATGAAACCACTTTGTTCCTGGTGTATCTGTTCCATTGAACCAAGAAACTGCTAGCCCTAATTTAGAAAGTGATCCAAATGTCACTCAGAATGTTGAGATATCTGATGACAATATTAGGAAATCTCCTGAGACACCTGAAGACAACACTGAGAAATCTCCAGAGAAACCTAATGATCACCAGACCCCTACTGACAAGGCTGTTAAACCCCCTGTCATTGATGTTGATGAAGAATTTTCTGACAATGACTTGATTGCTAATGTCAACCCTAGCATAACAAGAAGGATGGTGAGTAGAAAAGAAAAGCATAATGCTACCCAAAGCCCCTCCAAAGAGAAGGCTACTGGAGTTGTTCATGAGAGTTCTAGGCCTGGGAACAAGGCTGGAGAAGAAGCTGAAAAGGACCAAAAGGCTGAAACTTCCAAAGGGAAGGGTAGGGTGAAATCTGTTGGCAGTCTCTCAAAACCCAAGAAAACTCCTATGTCCAAGAAGAGAAAGGCTCCTGAACCCTCTAAATTTGATGAGGAATCAAATTTTGATTTTGATGTTGAGAGAGATGTTCCAAACATTCCTCTCAGAAAGAAACCCTCTACTAGCAAATTGTCTAAGGTTCCTGAGGTTGCAATTGATAATATCTCCTTTCACCATCCAGAAAATGCAAGCAGGTGGAAGTATGTGTTTCTGAAAAGGATAGCCTTAGAGAGGGAGTTGAACAGAAGTGTTATTGAGTGTAAGGAAGTCATGGATCTCATCAAGGTTGCTGGTCTGATGAAGACAGTGGTCAAGTTTTCCAACTGCTATGAGATTCTTGTCAAAGAATTCATAGTAAATATGTCTGGTGGGTGTGTTGATGGAAAGTCAGCTGACTTTAAGAATGTTTATGTAAGAGGAAGGAAGGTGAAATTTTCTCCTACTGTGATCAACAAATTCCTAGGAAGGCTTGATGATGCTCAGCCTGAGCTTGAAGTTACTGACAACCAGGTTTGTCAAACCATCACTGCCGAGCAAGTCAAGCACTGGCCCTTGAAAGGGAAGTTGACTGCTAGCAAGCTAAGTGTCAAGTTTGCCATACTCCACAAGATTGGTGCAGCTAACTGGGTTCTCACAAATCACAAATCCACCATCTCCACTGGTTTGGGAAGATTCATTTATGCTGTTGGAACCAAGACAAAATTTGACTATGTGTCATACCCCAGAATTTGCCCTCCATCCTCTCAAGATATTCCATACATCCATACTCAAGGATTCCTCAAGAGTTGATCAGACAAACTCTCTCCTAGACAATCAACCCAAACTAGGGTTTGACAATTCTCAGGTCAAGATGGACTCCCAACATCTCCAATGGTCTTCATGCCTCCTCATATGCTTTAAAGATTCTCCATGTCAAGTTTCAAGCCTTACAAGTCAAGTTTCCTAAGACAATTGCTCAGATGGTTGAAAATTAGTTGTATTGGACAAAAAGTCAACTGTGGTCAACATACAGTCAAACTTCATAATTTTTGGTCAACATCCTCATTTTGAAGTTAAATTCATCATTTGATCAAGGGTTGATCATGATTCATCAAGAAAACTCAAGATTTGCTCAAAAGTCAAACTTTCTAAATTAGGGTTTCTAGATGAAAAGTCAACTAAACTTTGACTGATCATAACTTCTTCATACTTTCTCAGAAATTTTTCCACCACCTCTTGTTTTGAATGAAATTCAATTCTCTACAACTTCGTCTCACAAGAATGTCCAAAAATGCTTCATTTGAGAGGTATGGCTCAAAACATTACAGGTCATTTTCAAAGTCAACAAAAAGTCAACTTTTTGTTTTGAAGATATATTGAGCATGGAAACTCCAATTGAGATGAGACCAAAAAGGTTGGTTATAGGACTCTTAGAGCTTTCCAAAAAGTCCAAGAACACTCAAAAATGTGGAAAATTGAGCAAGATACACTATTCAGAAGTTGGGCAATTTTGGACAATTGCACAAAAGGACATTTTGGTCAAAATGCAAAATTTTCCAAATGGGCCTAAAATCTTTTGATCCAAACTTGTTCATGACATTATTCTTGACCCATAAATGCTTGGCCATGGTGATTTTCTATTTTTATGATTTATCTTTGAATTTTAGAACATTTAATTCAAAAATAAATTATATAAAATATGAAAATAATATATTTTTTCAAATGGGTTGGATTTATATCATGCTTGGAGTTCAAGAAAGCCCATAATCCATACCAAATTCGTGCTAGCCTTCACATTGATGAGAAAATCATTTTTTTTCAAAAATTTGATTTGTTTTAAAGAGGAAATATTGCACAATCAATAACCAATCTTTTTTCACTCTTTTTTCTCTCTCAATTTGCTCTATAAATACTCAGCAAGATCACAAGTCAAAGGGACGAAACCCTAGCTCAAGCCAAACCCTTATTCTTGCAAAAAATTTCAAGAAACTTGATAAATTCGAATTCTATTGTGCAGCCACTTTCAGCCATCAAAAACCATTCCATTGTCTTCAGAAGGTAAGGTTGAGTAAGTATACACTCTTATCATTGATCGAAGCAAGCTGAATCGATGCATATACATACATACATATTCAAAACTTTTTGATTTTTGCATTTTATTATCCTGCGTGTGTAAATCAATTCTAATGCTTTCAATGTGATCATGAGGTTCCATGGATGAGATCTGGGCAATCGTTCGTGGATTTGGACGTTAGAATCACGTTTTGCCATTCTTAGGTTTTCTAAATGGAGAAGCTTCGAACCGGCCTGTACAGGCCGATTCAGTCGAAACTGATACCACCAATGGACTCAGAAGGTCCGGTTTAGGTTGACAAGGTCTTCTTTTTCCTTTTATTCGCGTTATTTTGCAGGTTTGGACATTCTGATCGCCGGAGAAGACGACCGGAGCTAGGGCTCCGGCGTCGTTGACCTGGCTGACTCCGGTGAAGCATGCGTGTCAATTTCGTGCGTTCCGATTCGCTCGTTCATGCCGTCCAGGGCCCACTAGGTGACTGTGTTCTTGACTTCACCAAACAGCGACGCGTGTTGCTCAAAATCACATGTTTCCTATCCAAGACATCAGATGCAAGGTGGCGTAGTGGTAGTGGCAAGTGAACTCAAGATTTCACCCCAGGGTCATCAGTTCGAGCCAGCCTGGGACCGGTTATGCTTTTCTTTTACAAACTCTAACTATTTTCCATTATTTTCCATTATTTTCTATATTTTCTTTTATTTTCAATATTTTGCATCATTTTAATTTATTTTCATATTTTTATTTATGCATTAAAAAATTACCAAAAATTATTTTTCTTTTTACGTTATTTTCATAAAACCTTTATTTAATTTATAAAATTAAAAAATACAATTTTGCATGCATATTTATTTTTATTCATAATTTTGCATTTAAATCACATTTAATTAGTTTTAAATTATTAAATTGCATCTAAAAAATCCCGAAAAATTATTTTAGCATATTTATGTTATTTCCAGCATGTCATATTTTTTCCAATTAAAAATTTGCATTTTTTCTAACATTTTCTCTTATTTCGATTTCATCATATTTTCCCGATTTTCTTATCTTTTCACAGGTTATTCCGTTTCAGACGGTTTCTTTTACTGTTTTCTTTTTTCCAATAATGTAACTGTTTATGGGTTATAATAGTTTAAATTAGGTTTTAATTTTCCGCAAGTTTAAATTATGTATCTGCCCCAAAGCCATGTAATAGCGTAGGACATTTACCTTTCCGCACTTTACATTCCGCATTTTAATTTCCGCACCCTATAAACTGCTAGTAACTAGGCGTGTATGGCAAGACTAAAATCAATGTAGCCCACTAATTTTCAAAGATAAAATATCTGAAATCAACACACTCTTTTCACACATGCACCCCTTAGGGTAACTCTCTCTCGTTGCCTTTACGAATTCAATTGGTCAAGTCCCTCGAACGTAGAGGTATTCTAGCACCGTTGCCTTCAAACAAATCATCATAGTCCCTTCGATACAAAGATCATAAGACCCACGATGTCGCCTCCGAATACATGATCTTGACCCTCGATTGCCGCCTACGAAAAATGATGATAGTCCCTTCGAATGTGCTAGGATACTTCCTACAAGTTGCTTTCTATGACCATCTGATGTCCCTTCGAATGTCCCGCTACATCCAACGAATGGAGTTACCTACCAACTAATGGTATGGATGACGCTATTCTAAAGGAACGTAAAACAACACGAAAACGATCATTCTGAGTAGGTAATAAGACTTTTAGTTGCTTGCTCAATCAAATGCTTTTCACACCTCACACTTTTTGTCAAAGTTCAAACTCTTTTCAAAACGAAACATTTCCAAACACTTTGTATACATTCCTACATGAATCATTACAAATTCAAAGCGAAATGCCTTTTCAAAACAGTTTTGTCAAACGCACAGAAAGCACAATTTTAAAGTGATCTAAGAGCAACTAAGAGCCCGTAGATAACTACGGATGGAAAGGGGTGCTAATACCTTCCCTTTTCATAACCTTCTCCCTTACTCAGAATCTAACGAAGGTCTTTTTTTGTACTTTTACCTTCCCTTAATTAGATAAAAATAAAAGTCGGTGGCGACTCTTGCTATGCGCACATTTGCGATACAAAACACTAAAAAGTCAGTTCACCGTATCACACTATGGCAGTTATATTTTTGAGCAAACCATGAAGCATGCAGACAACTATGCAATTAAGGGTCCTATAGCCTTTCCCTCCCTCCTGTGTGGTATTATCATTGATCAATATCCTGATATTCTGGTAGAAAAGGATTCTATCTGTAAAAGAGCTCATGCTCTTGGTTTCCACTACAAGCTGTTTCAGGGGAAACATGTCCGTGACATTGTCATGACATCTGCGGAGACATCAAGTGTCAAAGCTAATTCTCAGAAGGCTGATGTCATTGCTGTGCTAAGAGAGACCTGCAGGGAGCTTAAAGCAAGAAAGAAAACTCTTGAAGAGTTGATCACTACCTTGGAGCAGGAGAAAGAAGACACTGAGGTTGAGGATGAAAGGCTAAATGAGGATGGTGCAGAGGATTTGCATGAGGATGTTGAAGAAGAGCAACAGGCTGGTGCTGAAAGCAGTTCATTAGAGGAAGATACTTACCATAGTTCTTCTTCAGGAGAGGAAAGTGCCTGAAGTTCTATGGTTGATAGTTTGCACAGCCAGCTGGTGCTTGTAACACCCCCTTCCAAATTACCCCGAATATATTAATTAATGTAATAATAAAAACCAGATTTAATCAGAGTCAACACGAAAATCAAGGGATGTCACAATTATGAAATAAATAAACTCTATTTAACTCAGTAGTCATGCTACACTGAGGATCATTACCAAATAATTTCGATCAAATTAAGACCATGTCTTACACAGCGGAAAATACCAAAACTCAAACAGAATAAAATCAAATCATAATTATTCCTAAAGTAATCCAAATAACATTTGATTACTAAACAAGTTCTCAACTAAACGTTCCCCAGTGTTACAACCTATCAGAGCATGACACTAACACGCGGACTTAAAATGACGAGCTCTAGAGCCACCTCACCAACTCCTGAGCTGCTAACTTAAATCTGAAATTGTTAAAGTAAGGGTGAGATTTCTCATAATTAAAACACATTATAAGCTTCTCAATCAACAATATATCACAAGCATATTATTTCACCCATTTTAGCATAAATTCAGATTCAACACGCAGTTCCAATCATACAAGTCATTATGCACGATCAATAATCAACAAGAGGATTGTAACACTGGAAGACATCCTAACATGTTACAATTCCATGCAAACACAAATGCAGACACAATGCATGTGGTACCAACACGTGACCAAGTCACTCAACACTGATCCATCATCAACCAGATACAGTAACCATTGATTCGCCCATACACCACTGGGTCAAGAATCCAGCCTCACCACCCATCATCACCCGGGTAAGGTTATTGGCAATACAAGTCAAATTCCACACAATGGGAATTAACTTCACCGGAATGCATATGCATGCACAACACCAGCATGCAACATTCAACACAGTTTATGACCACATTCAGACATCATAAACCATCATCAACCACAACATGATATCATCAACTATCATGAAATAAATCATCACAAGCATAAAGATGCCAAACGCTTACCCTTCAAATGGTAAGACTATCACCGGTATATACAACAACATTAATAACAACTACGATCAACAACTGCCAGGTATATACAACACCAACAAAACACATGATACCAATACAATCATGAATAAACAGCAGGAAGATAACATACAAGCCTCATTCCATGTTCAACCTGTCAGAACAATCCTATACTCATTCCCATAACTCTCATTGTTCACAAATTGGAAAACAGCTCTTTTCAAAATAAAACCCATTAATTATAATTTTCTTCATTTCATGAAAATCAACCTATGAACACACCAATTATCATAAACAGACTCAAAACCAAAACATGATGTTCTCAACAATCATGCCCACAATCAACAACATAAACATGCCTTCCCTTCACACAATCCTGACACAGTTAAATACCACAGACACACTACTGTACATATCAAGTACGCATTGAATAACAACCGCCCAAATCGGAAGTTCGACACATTTTCAAAATAATTTCAAGTTATAGGAAATCTCTTTATTTATAAAATAGAGCATTAAATTTAAGAAACAACGTCCAAAACGGCGACTAAAACGGACTTACGGTTTGAAAGTTATGAATTTTCAAAGTTTAGTATTTTTCAAAAAGTTACAGAGGAACCCGGTAACCGGTTCCCACAACGTTCAAAAACCACGCCGCTGGAAAATTGTATGGGGAACCCGGTTCCTCCAGACAGGGAACCGGTTCCCAGAAGGAAAAATCAGTTTCTTTGGAAATTTTCAACGTGGAACCCGGTTCCTCCCTGGGAGTAACCGGTTCCTATGCTTAAAAATGTCATTTTTCTCAATTTTACACACTGGAACCCGGGTTCTCCCACTGGGGAACCGGTTCCCACGACCATCAGAGTCAAAAATATCAGTTTTACAGCAGTATTTCCCAAAACCATTTTTACTATCCATCCCAAACGTGTCCATATATTCCAACACAGCAAAATCACTCATTTAACCTCACTAACATGCAATTTAACATGAATTGCTCATTCCTATTGACTCTATATCATACTAATCCAAGATTATTCACATTCCGACACAATAGGGACACATCTACGGTAACCTAGAATTTCTAGACCGGGATTCCCTAACATACTATGATCCATACAATTGAAATCAAAATCCATAATACGCATTAATTAATCGAAATCACCCCTTACCTTGTGGGTTCTTCGACTTCCGACACAAATTGGTTTTCCTCCTTCTTTTTCCTCTTCTCCAATTCCACGTACAATGACTTTTCCAAATAACCTTCCTTTTTCTTTTCCTTTTTATCCTCCTTCATTTATTCCTTTTATTATTATTCTATAATGATAATAATAATAATGATAAAATAAATTATTAGAGGCTTTTACTCCATACACCCCTCCTTCTACTCTTTCCACCATAAATTCAAATTCTCTCCTCTTATTTATTTTTCTAAAATTTTAATATTCCAATAATTCCCAAAAATCCAATTTTAATTAGTTACATAATTACAAATTCCAATTTAATAATAATTGAAAATATGGGGTGTTACAACTCTCCCCCACTTAGAATATTTTCGTCCTCGAAAATTCACTTGATACTAATAACTGTCGATACGACTCTTGGATCCTTCCTTCCAACTATCACATCATGTTTGACATCATTTCCAATACCACTAACCAATATCCTTCCTATTCAACCGCCATAATCCCACACGATCCATTGCTATCGGGTTAAGAATGCATCAGTTCATCTCACTTCTTACCCCCTTTACTCTAGGATACATGATTTATCACTTCATTACACTGCAACACAATTATAAGAACCTCCACATAACCGCAACGTCTGCAACATTTATACACAATGCCAGTACCACAAGGCCACGTTCCAACGATCGAGCTTGCAAATTAATACATTTATCAGAATGGCTGTAACACCAATAATACATAGAACCCTCCACCTAATAATTCTATTTTGAAATTTCTAATAGTTCCATAGACTCCACACCTTCTAACGTTTAATTTGTGACTTCAAAAAAAATCATACTCGCATAACAAAGTGCATCACATTACGCTTCCGCTACGCGACTCTGATCATTTACCTTAAGTCACTATCTTCATTTGATTCTCATCAACTACCAGCTCTACAAGTTTCATATTTATCTTTAGACTCTCTTTAATATCTACCAGAAAATCATTGTTCACCTTTTTACATTCTAAACCTTTCACTCCGCGGCTTCAACTCGCATACACACTCAAGTCTCCGACCTGCTGAATAATTTCCAAGTCTTTTTCATAGCCCTTTTCCTCTTAGTTTCATGCGAACTGATGAACTACTATCCTCTCAATAGAACGTCAACCACTTCACACACTATCAAGCTTGCAAGATGAGTCTATTCAATCCAACACGATCCCGTCTATTATCAACAAGAGATTAAGGGTGATCAGTTCCTCAATTTGTCAATAGATAGCCGGCAATCACAATGGAGTATAAACCATCGTACCAAACTATAATAGCGTTCCTTTAGAACTCGTGCTCGAAGTCACCCAAGCACCATGGTCCAATAATCTTCCTTTAAGGTTTACGACTTCTTCCACAATTATTTCTCATTTGATCTCGACGATGAGATACCATCGATCAAACAATTTACATAATCTCCTTCACACTCACTTAGCATCACACAAATGTTAAGTATTTTTCCCACTCATGAAATGCTAACATACCAAATACACCATAACTCATTTTGTTTCCATTTGAAGTCCTTATCCATGCAGAGAACTTTAACGACATTCACAATTCTTAGTCTTCCTTTAAATCTCATAACATCTAGGATCCATATATGTTCAATTTGAATCTTATTTCAAATGCAATCTCAGTAATACATCTCATCATATGATTGGTAAAAGAAACTCCCGAAATTTCCTTGACACATGTCAATATTTCGACATCTTAAACATGATTGCATTTCCTATCGAATTTATTTTTCTTCTAGCATCACTTATCTTTTCCTCAAAAGCTAATGTCACTCTATCCATCCTTAATCGACATAAGCTGCATCTCTAATACTTTCACATTCTTACTAATACCAACATCTCATTCATTAAGAATATATCATTCTTGACCTCGTCTCAAATAAACTGCGACTATTACTAGTTATATCCATAAAATCTTCTAATACCCGCAACTGATTTTGGATTTTCCCACTGCAACACTGCGTCAGCCTTAGATGGGTCTACCGCATTACCGTCGCTTGAGATAACATGATAAAGAAAACTCATATCCTCATACCGTAATCTACACCATGAAAACATAACAAAATTCTACTCCCTTTCGAAGTTGGAATTCACCTCACAACATTCAACATGCCTATACCGAGTTCGAGAAGCTTCTCTCTAACTATCTTCATCCTTAACCTGACCACGAAGGTAAGTTAACCTCAATTCGACTGTACTGAAGACATACTTTCCAACCAGTTGATCCATCAAATCACCAATAATTTGAAATAGATATTTAGTCTCAACCACCACTTAAATCAGTTATCAGAAATCCACACGCAATTCGTGCTACTTTCTTTCTCCTTTACTAAGGAAATTAGAGCTCCCCAAACAATACACTTGGTTTTACAAATCCATTTCTCTGCGCATCTTCCAATAGCTTCTTCAATTTTCCTAACTCAAAAGTTGACATCTTGCATGGTGTCATAGAAATAAGTTTTGTACCAAGAACGACATCAACAACAACTCCGATTCTCCTCAAACATCACTACATGATAAATAAATTACTTTCAGGTGCTGGAACCATTTTTAAAACAAAGTTCATCACATTATCTTTCCTACGCTTCAAGCGGAACTCAAATCAGACATCCAAAACTCAAGTTATGAATTTTACAAGTTTTCGAAAAATGCTGTCAGCTTCAGGAAATCAATTCCCTGTGATAGGTAATCGATTTCCACCTTGTGAGAGTGAAAAATCCCAAAACATCATAGAATACAAAATTTGAGATCCTAACTTCAACATACCGCAACACACATCATTCACCATGATTAATTGCGTCAAGTTACAATTCCAATAGCCAATTCACACAATTGCATACTTTATATCAACCATTGACACTGACACAATCAATCCTTTCAAGAACACAAAGAGGTGACTCACACTGACAACTTCACAATCAACCGGAAGTGTTTCAACATTCCAACCACACTAGCTTCATCTTCTAAGAGTCATCCTTCTTAATTACCAAATATCTTCTAGGCCAAGAATATGCATCGACTCATCAAAACGATTCATAATCACTTGGTTTAACTTCAAACATTCAACCCAAGGATGACCTCAAGCTAATCCAACATCTTGCTCAAACGATGAGTCGCTATTATTCCCAGGGGAACATTAGAACTCACACCTAACTGGGACATCATTATCCATAACATCGTCCTTCACTCCCAATGATGCGAACAACACAAGTACCTAATTGTTACCCCTTAAGAGAACTTTATCTGACCGTTAGACTGAATTCTTGAATTCGTAATCCCTCCGAATTCGGGAAAATACACAGTCTAGCCAACATTTGCACTCATGTAATCAATAACACATCGATCCAACTCTTCACGCCAGAACATATCGGAGAAGTAAAGCTTCTCCCCCACTTGCTTCTAAACCACTCCTGCAACCAAGTAGTTAGGAAAACAAGCAAGTACCGACAGTGTTTCACACACATGTCGTATACAAAAGGAATAATGACATTAAGACACTGGTCACAACGACCGACTATGCTCTGATACCACTATTGTAACACCCCCTTCTAAATTACCCCGAATATATTAATTAATGTAATAATAAAAACCAGATTTAATCAGAGTCAACACGGAAATGAAGGGATGTCACAATTATGAAATAAATAAACTCCATTTAACTCAGTAGTCATGCTACACTGAGGGTCATTACCAAATAATTTCGATCAAATTAAGACCATGTCTTACACAATGAAAATACCAAAACTCAAACAGAATAAAATCAAATCATAATTATTCCTAAAGTAATCCAAATAACATTTGATTACTAAACAAGTTCTCAACTAAACGTTCCCCAGTGTTACAACCTATCAGAGCATGACACTAACACGCGGACTTAAAATGACGAGCTCTAGAGCCATCCTCACCAACACCTGAGCTGCTAACTTAAATCTGAAATTGTTAAAGTAAGGGTGAGATTTCTCATAATTAAAACACATTATAAGCTTCTCAATCAACAATATATCACAAGCATATTATTTCACCCATTTTAGCATAAATTCGATTCAACACGCAGCCCAATCATACAAGTCATTATGCACGATCAATAATCAACAAGAGGATTGTAACACCGAAGACATCCTAACATGTTACAATTCCATGCATACAAATGCGCACACAATGCATGTGGTACCAACACGTGACCAAGTCACTCAACACTGATCCATCATCAACCGGATACAGTAACCATCGATTCGCACATACACCACTGGGTCAAGAATCCAGCCTCACCACCCATCATCACCCGGGTAAGGTTATTGGCAATACAAGTCAAATTCCACACAATGGGAATTAACTTCACCGGAATGCATATGCATGCACAACACCAGCATGCAACATTCAACACAGGTTATGACCACATCCAGACATCATAAACCATCATCAACCACAATATGATATCATCAACTATCATGAAATAAATCATCACAAGCATAAAGATGCCAAACGCTTACCCTTCAAATGGTAAGACTATCACCGGTATATACAACAACATTAATAACAACTACGATCAACAACTGCCAGGTATATACAACACCAACAAAACACATGATACCAATACAATCATGAATAAACAGCAGGAAGATAACATACAAGCCTCATTCCATGTTCAACCTGTCAGAACAATCCTATACTCATTCCCATAACTCTCATTGTTCACAAATTGGAAAACAGCTCTTTTCAAAATAAAACTCATTAATTATAATTTTCTTCATTTCATGAAAATCAACCTATGAACACACCAATTATCATAAACAGACTCAAAACCAAAACATGATGTTCTCAACAATCATGCCCACAATCAACAACATAAACATGCCTTCCCTTCACACAATCCTGACACAGTTAAATACCACAGACACACTACTGTACATATGAAGTACGCATTGAATAACAACCGCCCAAATCGGAAGTTCGACACATTTTCAAAATAATTTCAAGTTATAGGAAATCTCTTTATTTATAAAATAGAGCATTAAATTTAAGAAACAACGTCCAAAACGGCGACTAAAATGGACTTACGGTTTGAAAGTTATGAATTTTCAAAGTTTAGTATTTTTTAAAAAGTTATAGTGGAACCCGGTTCCTCCCTGGGAGTAACCGGTTCCCACAACGTTCAAAAACCACGCCCCTGGAAAATTGTATGGGGAACCCGGTTCCAGGGAACCGTTCTTAAGGAAAAATCAGTTTCTTTGGAAATTTTCAACGTGGAACCCGGTTCCTCCCTGGGAGTAACCGGTTCCTATGCTTAAAAATGTCATTTTTCTCAATTTTACACACTGGAACCCGGGTTCTCCCACTGGGCAACCGGTTCCGACGACCATCAGAGTCAAAATATCGCTTTTATGCAGATTTCCAAAACCATTTTACTATCCATCCCAAACGTGTCCATATATTCCAACACAACAAAATCACTCATTTAACCTCACTAACATGCAATTTAACATGAATTGCTCATTCCTATTGACTCTATATCATACTAATCCAAGATTATTCACATTCCGACACAATAGGGACACATCTACGGTAACCTAGAATTTCTAGACCGGGATTCCCTAACATACTATGATCCATACAATTGAAATCAAAACCCATAATACGCATTAATTAATCGAAATCACCCCTTACCTTGGGTTCTTCGACTTCCACACAAATTGGTTTTCCTCCTTCTTTTTCCTCTTCTCCAATTCCACGTACAATGACTTTTCCAAATAACCTTCCTTTTTCTTTTCCTTTTTATCCTCCTTTATTTATTCCTTTTATTATTATTCTATAATAATAATAATAATGATAAAATAAATTATTAGAGGTTTTTACTCCATACACCCCTCCTTCTACTTTTCCCCCCATAAATTCAAATTCTCTCCTCTTATTTATTTTTCTAAAATTCTAATATTCCAATAATTCCCAAAAATCCAATTTTAATTAATTACATAATTACAAATTCCAATTTAATAATAATTGAAAATATGGGGTGTTACAGTGCTCCTGCTGATTACTTATTGCTGCTGTTGTTTTTGCATGTTGTTTTGTTGATTTTGTTTTTGGCTGATTGTATTTTGTTAACTTGGTTGTATAATTAATACTTTTGCTACTTATTTATCATGATTTATGGGATAATTGTAATGGATCCTTTGGCCCCTTTATGGCTAAAAAGGGGGAGAAGAAATTATGGGTTGAATTTATCTTTTGTAGGTTCTAGTTATATAACTTAGTTGGCTTAGTTGTTTAATTTTAATTTCTGCTGCATTAGCCTCTGATAGCTTAGTTTGTTTTAGTCAAAAATTTGTCAAAGGGGGAGTTTGTAAGTGTTTTTATGTTGGCCTTAATTTTTGGTAAAACCAGTTTATGTAAATGTCTTGACTGATGTCATGACATTCTGAATAGAAGATAAATTCTGCAGAAGAAGAATTATATAGGTACAACTCATATTGGTTATGAACTGCTTTGCTGGAAATCTGCAAGAAGAATGACTGATGTCATGAACAATGTTGTGACATTCTGTGCAACACATACTGTTATGCAGATTTACTTTGCCTGAGAGTTTTTCAGGATTCTGCTGAGCTGTTTTATTATGGATCAGTTTGTTAGAACTTATGCTCATGTGGTATAAGGTTAAACTCGTTTAACCCTAATTTGGTATGTTAAAGAGACCAAGTCTTTAGGTTAAATTTGGTTAACCCTAGCTATAATTATGGAAGCCCAAGTTGAAGACTTTACTGCTTCTATATCATCAAAGAAACCCTTATGTTACTGATGCGCTTTTTCCTGTGAAGAAGATTAAGCAGACTGTTATTTTTGTGTTCTAGTTATTCTTGTGAGCCAAGCAATTATCATTTGATAAGTGTCTTGGAGTAGGATTTGGTTGTAAGGGTTGTTTATCACTCAAAGCTTTGAAGCACGAGTGTTGTGTCTCTTGATTAAAGCTTTGAAGCAAAATCAAGTATGTTTATGGAAGAATGTCTTCACAATTCTATTAAACAATAGGTTGATATCACTGCTGTGATTGAGGGGGAGTGAGTAGGAACTCAAGTCTAAGTAGGACTTAGATTGAAGTTGCATTGGATAGGTCTTAAGTGAAGGAGATAAACTGGTTGGTTTATTCCTGAATTAATACTACTTATAGTGGATTTCCTCCCTGGCTTGGTATCCCCCAGATGTAGGTGTAGTTACACACTGAACTGTGTAAACAATTGATTGTATTCTCTACTGCTGTTTAAATTATTGTGTGAATTGTTAACAGTGTGTCAGATACGGTGTCATAACATTCTCTGTGATATCACGTATCTGCTGCCAGGAATTTCAGTGATGCTGACTGGGCAGGAAGTGTTGGTGACAGAAAAACACATCTAAAGGATGTTTCTTCTTGGGCAAAAATCTTATCTCATGGTTTATCAAGAAACAAAATTGTGTTTCCCTCTCAACAGCTGAAGCTGAATACATAGCTGCTGGAAGCAGCTGCTCTCAACTAGTATGGATTAAACAAATGCTGACAGAAAACAATAACAACCAAGATGTCATGAAACTAGTTCTTTGTGTGCTTCTTATGTTGAGAGGAAGCTGATGTGGTTTGTGCTTCTTGTGCTAAAAGGAGAAGCTAAAGTGTTAATAGTGCTTTGTGTGCTCAGAAGTGTTATTTGTTAATTGAGTATCTATGAAGATACTATGTGTTTCCACAAGAAGCGAAGCTTCTGTGTAGGGGGAGCAAAGTTTTTATTTGTGAATTGTGCATATATGTGTGTTGTGTGCAGGGGGAGTAAAATGTTGCACCTTTGAATGTTCTAACTGATCTTTGAACATCTGTGTTAATTGTCCGCTGCTACCTCTGTTTGGATTGTGATTCTACTTTTACTGTGATACTCTGATGTATGTGCTTGAATGCCTACGTTTATTATGGTGATGTTAATTGTATGGCCTGCACCCCAAATAATGATTTAGCCAAAATTTGCCAAAGGGGGGGTTGTTGGTTCTATTGATTGGCAATAATTTTAGTAAAACATTCTGCTCATAAATACCTTGAAGTTTACTGAAGTAGCAGATGTCACAGCAGATGTCCTGACATGTGAACCTGACAGAAGTGCAGAACTTTTAGGAAGTCAGTTTGTTTGTTATTTGTATGCTTCAACTAAGGAAGCTTGAAAAACGCCTTCAACAATATATTTGGAGATTTGACGTCCTGCTTTCATGGAGAATAGACAGGAGGCGCTAGAGACTTGTGAGTAAAGCAACCCTAGTTGCTATTACTCTATTTAAAGGTTGCAAACCCTATTTTGCAGGTGGGACGTTCTAGTTTTAGAGAGTTTAGTTTTTAATTATTGATTGTTCATTGTTTTGGTTGTTAATTGTCTATTATGAGCCTCTATAGTATTTCTACTTGAGAAGGACGAATTTTTAGTTGTAATTTTTCAATCACCATAAGCTTTGAAGCGAGTGTGATTGTGTGTCTTTGAAGATTGTCTTCAGTTTTAGTTGTTTTTAGTGTCACGGCTTGTGATACTGAGGGAGTGAGCGAAGGTTCTCATATCTAAGTGTGGTATCTTAGGTAGAATGGTCATTGGGTAGTTTGATTAAGTGATAAGGTGTAAACAAGGAAGATTTAGCTTCGTATTAATACTACAAATAATGAACTTCATCCCTGACTTGGAAGCCCCCAGACATAGGTTGGTTATAACCGAACTGGGTTACAACTCTATGTTTTTATTGCTTTCTGCACTGTTAAATTCTGTTTTAGTTAGCTGTGTTCAAAGCAGATATAAGTGTCGTGACATTGCCTTCGACATCTCATATCTGATACCAGAATTTCAATCTATTTTCATTAGTTATATGTACTACAACAACTATAACGATCGCAATTGTTACACCCATAACCACATTTGTGGTCGCAAGCGCAATACACACTAGAACAATCATAATCACAATCGTAAAACCCAAAACTAAAACTGCAATTTAAATCCATAAAGATATCCAGAAACCATTCAAAACCAAACAAATCAACATATGATAAAACAAACCATTCAAAGCCATGAAAAGTTGAAACTTTTTTAATCTTTTTAAAACATTTTCATTGCACTTGTTCATGAATCATTTTCTTGAAGCATTGCACATTATTTATGATTATTTTCAAGCATTGCAAGTATTTTAAAAGGGTGTCTTTGCTGGGGCAAAACCAAAAAAGAATAGAGGTTTTAAAAAACAACAAAACATAGAAACTCTAAATACAAGCTTAAAGTGATTTTGACAGGTATATATTGTAACGAAGAATTTAAATCATATATATAACTTTGGACTCCTACTTCCTTCCCAAAATTAAGCGATGGAAGACTTCAAAGAACTTGTATCTAATATATAGCCTTGGACTCTCTCTTCTGTTTACAAAACTATGCGATCTAAGATTTATTCCACATATATATTTTCAACCAATAAAACAAAAACAACCACAACAACTACTCTGATAAAGCTCGCAATTGCAACTGCAATTTAAAGCCAAGACGGTATCCTAAAACCATTCAAACCAAACATATTAGCATACATATATATATATATATATATATATATATATATATATATATATATATATATATATATATATATATATATATATATATATATATATATATATATATGTTTAACGGTCCTTCAACCAAACTACAAAGTTTTATGTGTTTCTCTTTAAACAATAACTTTTAAATTTGCAAAGTTAATGATATTTTGTCAAAATACTTATAACTCTATTATATTTTAATTTTAATTGGTAAAAAATACCACAATGCAAATATAAATTAATTTTTATTCTAAAGGTTATTCTTGAAAAATCACTAACAATTAAATGTTAACAAATTAAAAAATATTATAATTTTTTTGAATGGCAATATTATAATTAGTATCCATAGTGTTATATTTAGAAAGTGAGGGTAAAACGGTAATGTTAAAGTCAAAGACAAGTATAGTAAACTTGTTATCTATAATAGATAAAAAATTATTGTTATTAATAAACACAAGAAAGAACCAAAGAAATAAAAAAGGAAAGAGACATATTTAGACAATAGTTTGTTTTGCTTGTTCATGGTAACGAAGCTTCGGTGTTCAGGTATAAATAATGTTCCACCTTACTTTGAAATAACACAATTATTCAAGAGAAGTAAAAGTATATAATAACAATAATCAAAGAAGATATGATGAAGAAGTTGAGTATTTCCATATTTATTTCATTCCTATATTTTCTAGCGAACTTCTTTGCAGCTCATTCTGCGGTCCTTGACGTATCAAAATTTGGTGGAAAACCAAATGCAGATATTACACAGGTAATAGTTATTCTTGTTGGATTGAGAATAAGAAAACAATTAGTTTCTAATAATTATGCGTGTTGAATTGATAATGAGTTTCCTTTCATAAGGTTTTCACATCTGCTTGGAATGAAGCGTGTGCATCAACAACTGCGGCAAAAATTGTGATTCCGTCTGGTACATACAAGATGGGTTTATTAGAAGTTAAAGGTCCATGTAAGGCTCCTGTAGAAGTTCAAGTGGATGGCACAATTCAAGCACCTGGGAACAATGCTGACCTTAAAGGAGCTGAACAATGGATCAGGTTTGATGGTATAGAATCCCTTACCGTATCGGGGAAAGGTGTTTTTGATGGTCAAGGTGCAGCTTCATGGAAAGGTGCTTCAATTGCTTGGAAAGATAAATCTCATGGATCAGGTTCCGACAAACGTGCAATTGTAAGTATTAATCACCTCACCCAAATAACTAACTATATTCAATAATGAAAATAACTATATTCATAATTAAGTATTTTGGTTGAATTCCAACAGTTTGTATTTTGCTAACTGCAAAAACTGCATGGTCACTGGAATTACATCTAAGGACAGCAAATATTTCCATTTTATGGTTTTGGCGTGTACCAATATCACATTTGATGGGGTCACAATTACAGCCCCTGATGAAAGCCCAAATACTGATGGAATCCACATGGGAAGATCAAATGGTGTTAAATTATTAATACCAACATTGGTACCGGAGATGATTGTGTTTCATTGGGTGATGGTAGCCAAAATGTAATTGTCCAAAATGTGAATTGTGGACCTGGACATGGTATTAGTGTTGGAAGCCTTGGAAAGTATCCAAATGAAGAGAATGTAGCAGGTTTTACAGTTAAGAATTGTACTCTGACAAAACTGAAAATGGTGTGAGGATTAAGACTTGGCCCGATACACCGGAAAAATTATCATACGGATATGCATTTTGAAGATATTACCATGAATGATGTCATGAACCCCGTCATCGTTGACCAAGAGTATTGTCCATGGAACAAGTGTTCAAAAAAGGTAATAATCTCTTGCCTCACATCTTTATATGTGAATTATTATTATTATTATTATTATTATTATTATTATTAAATTTTAATTTATATGACTAACATTTTAATTTGTATGGTTTAGAACCCATCGCAAATAAAGCTAAGCAAGGTTACATTCAAGAACATTAAGGGAACATCTGGAACGGCAGAAAGAGTGATTATTATTTGCAGCAGTGGTGTACCATGCGATGGTGTCGAATTAAATAATGTTGATCTAACATTCAATGGAGCACCAGCAGTCGCTAAATGTTCTCATGTCAAGCCATTAGTTACGGAAAAGCTCCTGTTTGTGGAGCTACGACTTCTTCTTCACCTTCACCAGTTCAACTTACATCACCTTCAACTTCACCAACTCAAGAGTCGGCCTCCCGAAAAGTGGGCTAAAGACGATTCGAGAAAAATCAGCTTCTAAAGAGTCTGCTCCTAAAGAAGAAAAGTCATCCCCTAAAGAAGAAAAATCATCTTCTAAAAATGAAAAGTCACTTCTAAAGAAGAAGAAGACGATTTACTAGACAAACCATCCCTTAATCGAGGATAAAGAAGAAGAAGACACTAGACTAACCATCCTTAATGCGAGGATGTGTTGTGTATAGACCTATAGGAATACACATTTGTATTAAAACTATTATTATCACTGAGTAAAAAATATGTTGTTCAAAATACTTGATACTCATATTTAAGAATGTTTCATTAAATGATATGAAATGTACTAGGATGTTAACAGAGAAGCAACAAATGTTCAAATCCATAGAAATTGTTAGTTGAACCCTAAAATGTAAACATTATACACACCCAAAGGAATATACTCAAATAGCACTCAAAGGTCAAGCAAGCTATTCTTCAAACTATAAGGATTAGAAAATCCAAGACCACATTAAAAGTTCAATGGATTTATGAAATTGTAATGGCATATTCTTAGTCCATAGCGACTATTTAACAACTACTAAAAACTTATCTTTTTGATTCAGTCCATTGATAAGATTAGTGTATGTTTTCCGGTTATGCATATTTGTTTTTTTTTGTCATTTCATTGATCACATTTATAGCCTCATTTTCATATGTTAATTATGAGTTGATTTACCTTTATTGAAAATAATTTTCTAAATTATTATAAATTGTAATTAGTTATTATGAGTTTTAATTATATACAATTAGACTTTAACCCATGCAACTAATTATATATATTTAAACTTTAACCCGTGCTGTATAGTGAAAATAATTTATTTATTTTAAAAATTATCCTAATCTATAATTATAATTAGAAGAATGATGGTTTCAACTAAGATAAATAAAATGAATATTGTAAGTAAAAATATAAAAGTTTGAAATAATATTATTAAATTACTATTTACATTTTAGTAAAATGTGATTACGACACTAAAAATTATGCATTAAAACATTTAGAACAATTTAAAATACATAACAGATACAAATGGTTTATTTAAAACAGCAAATTCCTCCAAAATATAAAGATTAATGTTTTTCACTTTTGATTTTTGGAATTTGTGTCTGGTTCCCTTTTTTCTTTTGAATGTCATTTTAAATGAACACTTTATTAACTACAATTCATTTATTCAATATTTTAATAGATAAAATAGTTTTAAATTAATTTTAGAGTTAAATATATTTTTGATCATAATAAATTATCAAATTTTA
>CM038793.1:257159791-257212524 GCA_021764765.1 Vicia sativa
TGACCACTTCTAGATGCTCCAAGTGCCGCCATGCCTACCGTGTGTGTGCTAATTTCTCTGTAAGCTCTAATGGAAACCTCACCTTTTTTATTTTTTCGTTGATTATTTTCTTTGTCTCTATTTTTCTTAATTGTTTCAATTAATTAATTAAATAGTAATTAGGTTAAACAATTAGCTTAATTAGGATTAATTTCAAAAATAATTTTCTCTATATTTTTCTTAATTAATTAATTTAATTAGTTTAATTTAGGTTAATCATTTAATTTAAATTGAATTTATTTATTAATTAAAATCAATTAGAATTAGGATTTTTATATTAAAATCAATCTTCAAAAATACCAAAAAATATTTTTCCTTTTTGCAACTAGGATTTAGGTATTCACTTTAACCATTACACGTTTTTCTTTCTATTTTTTTTTGCATTTAAAGTCTAGAAAGGATGTATAGGTTGCAAAGTTTTATTCTGTAATAGCGTAGATTTACTTTTCTACTTTTACTTTCTGCACCTCCTATTATGTATCTGCCCCAAAGCCATGTAATAGTGTAGGACATTTACTTTTCCACACTTTACATTTCAATTTATTTTCCGCACCTATTAATCGCTAGTAACTAGGCGTGTATGGCACGATAAAAATCAATCTAGATCACTAACACAAGATAAAAATATCAATACAACACATATTTCACACATGCACTCACCTTAGGGTATCCTCTTTACTTTTCAAACCATGGTCATGTCCCTCGAAGGATATCTTAGCTAAGATGCTTATAAATATATCATCATAGTCCTTTCGAATTAAAGATCATAGTCCTCGATGACCTCGATGTTTGTACGAATACATGATCTAGTCCTCGATTGTTGCCATGAAAAGTGATGATCATCCCTATGAATATGCTAAGATATCCTCACAAGTTGCCTTTCTATGACCATCCGATGTCCTGGTCAATGTCCTTTTACATCCAACTAATAAGGTTACCTATCAACCAATGGTACAGATAGCCTTATTATAAAGGAAAAAAATAACAAAACGACTATTTTGAGTAGGTTGTAAGTCTCTTTGCTTGCTCAAAATACTTTTCACACCTCACACTTTCAAAATCTTATTTTAAGACACTTTGTATATATTCCAAATGAATTATTACAAAGTCCTTTTTTCAAAACAAAACATTTCCAAACACTTTATACATTCTCGCATGAATCATTACAAAGTCAAAGTGAAATGTTTTTTTAAAATCTTTTCAAACACACACACAAAACACAATTAAAGTGAGCTACAATTAAGAGCCAGTAGATAATTACGGATGGAAAGGGTGCTAACACCTTCCCTTTTCATAACCACCTCACTTACTCAAAATCTAACGAAGTTTTTTCTCGTTTTTTCGCTTTCCTTAATTGGATAAATGAAAAGTCGGTGGCGACTATTGCTATCCGTAAATTTATGTAACAAACGCAAAACAAACAAGTCAGCTTCTCCCACGTGTTACGTAATCGCGACTTATTGGGAGGTCCATAGAGGTTACCTTAGGGTCTAGATCACTTTAATTGTTTGACTTGTATGCTTTATCTTAGGGTTGCTTGGTATTAGATTTGGGGATCCTACACCGATCTAGGTTTTAGGTAAGTAGTAATAAATCGTCATGATCGTTAGGCGATACCGAAATGATAAACATGATGGCTACGTTAGTGCGACATTTTGATGTCGCGATGCTCCTCATGTTCACGATGAGGAAAGTATTTACGCCCGCGTGGTGTCACAAGCACTAACTCAACTTTTAGAACCCTAACTCGACCCATCTTGGCCATTATAAGGTAAAGGAGGACTGCTTGTGTAGATCGTTGGTTGATACCGATACGCTCATTAAGATTCAACTTTCTGGATGTTTCGGTCGACCATTTGGTAGTCGTATTGAAATAAAGCCTACGATAAAGATCAATGATATGAGATTCCTAGAACCCGATTACTATTGTAGGATGGTTGAACCCACTTAAACTTTGGTAGGGTAGACACCTATACCTCATGCAAGCCTCAAACCTAGGGATATTGTGTGAATTTTTGTGCTTGCTACTTGTTTTAAACATGACATCATGACATCATAACATCATAACATCATATCATTTCTAACTATTTAAAGGACCTAGGATTTATCTTTGCTCGCTTTGTAGGAGTTATGGCTTTTAAAGACTATCCAATAAATTTCATGGGAATACCTTCTCAACTCAAAGAATTAGTTTCGTGTTCTCGATCATGCTCAGCTTCATCAAAATACATGGCTACTCGCTGACTTGGTTATTCCGGTTTTGAAGAATATATAATGCACGTTGTCTTCCGCTTCGATCCAAAACATCAATGCTTTATTCTTAGATTATCATTGGTTCCTACATTAGAAGAGTTTCTAAGCTACTTGGGATACCTATTCTTGATCAAATACCATTCACCGGTTCGTAAAAGCTCACGTAAGACATCGCATCAATCATACATCTAATGTGACCAAACATGAAGCTAATTGGGAAACAAGAAGCGGAGTTAAGGGTTATCTTGCTATGTTTTGATAAAGAAAGCTCGAGAATTCTAAAGGCTATGTGTTTCATGCTCGAGTTAAGGGTTTGCTTTCTAATCTATGGCTTGGTGCTATTTCCTAATCCAGATTCGTTCATAAACGAACGCCATCAAGATATTCCTCGCCGTAATCCTTGCCTACTTTACTTGGGGACATCCTACATTCTCCACACTCGCATTATCAAAAGACAAGGAAACTCATGTGTTGCATAACGTTACTTTCCTGGTGGTTTATTTCTGCACCTTCCTCAATCAAGAATGAAGAACGAGCAAGGAGTGAAGTGGTCTCAAAGGTCGATGTCACTCTCATTCGTATATTCGTTGGTGTCTGCTCAAAAGGACTTCACTTTCATTGAGCTGTGGGAATTCTAATGTACCACTCTTGGCATAAGGGAAGGTATCACTTATAACCCTTCTCTAGATCTACGTCATTTTGGTTATGCTCAAGAGATGGTCCTCAAGATATTCTTCTTCAAGACATTGTGTTTCGACTACAACAACGATCTCTAGAACTACCATCAAGATTTGTGCACGCTGGGGCATGGTGAAGAAGACTGATACCAAGACCTTGGGACACAAAAATTCCTTTCCTTGGGATCCTTACCTCAAATGGGTATGAGCTCGAGCTTAAAACCTCATGATGTCGTTTGCACTGTCTACCAAGGCATGGAACCATTACTATAGGTGACTTAACCCTATACTATTCTCCATCCGTATATGCCTACTAATTTTGAAGACTTGAAAAGATCCCGATTCAGCTTAAAGAATAAAGGATACCTCAAGCTCAAGCACATGCAAGCGAGAAAGGTGTTGAGCTGATTTAAGCTACTTCACGAGGAGCGAAGCATCAATACCTATTTTAACACAAAAAGGAAACATGGGAGACTTAAACTCTAGGAATTTCTTTTTATTTGTTCTTTGTACTTAAAAGATAAACTAATAAAAGTTTGTTCGTGCTTGTTTAACAAATTTAAATTTGGGTCCTTGAAACATTGCATTGTATAACATCGCATATCATGGCATATTTCATAATAGTATTATCAGGTTTTCTTTATTCTCTCATTGCTTATTTTTGCGTAAATGGCTCTTGAACAGACCACAAAGATCTCCGTGCTAAGAATGCTCAATTCCGTGGAGATGTTCACCAACTGGTCCAAGGTCGAAGACCTAAAGAAGCTCATCACCGTAAAGAAGACAACCATTGGTATCCTTAACATGGGAAGAAATCACAAGGGTCCAAGTGGTGGTCAAACAATTTGAAATCTCAAACAAGAGCAGTGAAACCGAGGGAAGTGTCAAGAACAATGAAGGAAGCCATCATAAGTCTGAAAACGAAGATGAAGACTATGTGAGTGGGCAGTATCCTCTTGACACCGAATAGTACAAGCAACTTGAAGATCGTCTGAATGTGGAAAATCAAGATGTTAGGCTGAAATTTGATGATCCGAGTCTTATTCTCGGTGTGGTAATTCTCGCAAGTTCAAAGCTCCTACCTTTGCCAAGTATGATGGCATCTCTTGTCCAAAGCTACATCAGAAGTCCTATGTTTAGAAGATTCATCCTCATACTGAAGACAGGAAACTGTGGATCCATTTCTTTCAAGAGAGTTTATCCTAACTCGCTTGGAGTGGTATTATCAACTAGAGTACCCACATTCATACTTGGAATGACTTAGCGATGCTTTCTACAAGCAAAGACCAAGACAATGCTAGTTGGCACCTACCGCATGCAACCACAGAGCATGTCTATGGGTCGGATGAGAAGTTCAAAGAGTATGCCCAAAAATAGAGAGATTTAGGTGTAGAGTTCAACCACCCTTGTCCAATAGGAGTTGTTGACATGTTTATCTGAATAATCGACAGCCCATTATTCAATCATATGATTGGAAACTTCATCCTAATTCATCGAGCTGATATTGATAGGCGAACGATCGAGCCGGAATCAAGAGCGGAAAAATAAGTAGAGTCATCTTCAAATGTCATGAAGAGATTTTTGGTGGTAAGAAATAAGCCAATGTTGCATATGGTCAAGAGTCGTGACAAAGCCGATCGATTAATCTATGGGGGCAGTTGTGATTCCAATCCTACATTATCAAACCTCAACGAGACCATGCGCGATCCGTAACACGCCACTAAGATAGTTTATTTAAGATCAATATGCCATTGTCTCAAGCACTACAACACATGTTGAAAGTAGAGCTCATTACTTCGAGGGATCCTCCTCAAGAAGTCAACACTTTCTCCAAAGTACAATCCTAATTCAAGCTGTGTATACCACTCAAATGTACCAGGCACGACACCAACAATCTGGCTCAAGAACAAAATTCAATACACGATTGCCAGAAATTGAGTTTGACCCTCCTATCGAAACTCGAATGAGATCAACGCACCAATGCCTAACCATGGTAAAAGTTCCAAAGCTATTGATGATGACTTTGTTTATGATGTGAACACAACCGACTATTCCTCCGATGATGTTAAGAAAGATTTGTCTGAAGTCGATGTATTTCCGTGATGCCCCGATAAATTTTGGTGTGCATATGAATCACGGATGTGCTTGGTCAAGAGGCGATTCAATGCATGATGGACAAACCGAGAAGTGTTATTTCTAAAACCTTTGTTCGTGGAGAATCTATGGAAGACATTTCTAAGAATCAAGATCGATGATGTAGACGAAGCCTACCGTAAGTCTCGATACTGGGGCAGCCAAGTGGAAAGTTCGATTTCATAGTTAAATATACCTCCCGAAAGTTAGAAGATTCCAATCGAAGATATCAAGGCAACCATATGGGGAGATGATTACCTAGAAGACTATGCGCCGATGTGAACACAATAAGGATCACCTCTATCGATCCCGTGCTTAGAGTGGAACCTCTCATTATTACCTCTTCCGCACCAATTCCATATTCCTCCGACAAAGCTATACTTGGAACTACGGAGCAAGTTTACTATCATGACGCCAAGCAAGAACCTTTCATCAAGATGTTGCACTTAAGCTACCAATCCCGACATCATCAATATCACCGGATCAAGCAAGTTGACCGAATGGAAGAATGTTTTCTCCGTAGATCTCTCCTCCAAAAGATACTACTACACCAATTGCAGATTCCTCGCTATCGAACCAATTTCAAGCGAGAGGAAAGAACCAAGAACTCATCCTACTCAAATAGAAGTACCAAAGGAAGTTGTCAAGATACCTCCAAGCAAGAAATGGAGGAAATCAAGATCATCAAGAAGAGTGACTACAATGTTATGGAATAGTTGATAAACTCACCAAGATATCCATGCTAGCTCGCCATCGTGTTTCGAGGCTCATGCTAAAGCTTGGTAAAGTTTCTCAAGAATGCTCACATACCGCAAGACACTAATGCTGGTCAATTCAAAGGTTGTATTGCTATCCTGACCACAAGAATGGTTTGGTTTTC
This sequence comes from Vicia sativa, assembly GCA_021764765.1. Taxonomy (NCBI): domain Eukaryota; kingdom Viridiplantae; phylum Streptophyta; class Magnoliopsida; order Fabales; family Fabaceae; genus Vicia; species Vicia sativa. Next base: position 257,165,774 of record CM038793.1, read on the forward strand.
CGATGTCGATTTAACTTTCGCGGAAGGAATCACATCTCCATGAATGCAAGATCACTACATTGTCTCACGGTTGGTGGATATTGGTTATGCTCAATGTTCTCGCCAAGAGTACTCAACCTCACTCAATCAAGAGGTGGTCATGAAGCCAAGTGACATAATTGTAAGAGCTTTTTGATGGTTCGAATAATAATACTTGAGAGCTCATCCTACGAAAAAGTCTGCGTCTGACTTTTGACTCTACTTTTGTCATGGACATTCGTCCAACTTATTCTTGCCTACTCGGACCCCTTGGAAACATGCAGGTGTGTCATGTCTACCTTACACAAAAATATGAAGTACCCAACTAAGGGGAAGATTGTTACAAGATATGGTGAAGAAGAATATATGGTAAGTTATCTCCAACATTCCGACATCAAATGGAAGGAGAATTTGTCGAAACTCCGTGTCAAGCTTTGCAATTTCACGACTCATGCATGTTGACTCTCCCGTTACCCTAAAGTTACTAGAGTTCCACCAAGATGGTACATCATGAACGTGTCGACAAATTTCGCTTCCACATTAATAAAAGCGGAGTCGATGCTATCAAGACGATTTATGGAAACTTCGACATCAACAAATGGATCTTCCCAACTCCAAACAACGGACTCAACCATTGAAGATCAAGACGCTATACCAATCTCCTTTAGACAAGAGTAATTGCTTTTTCTCTTGTGCTTTTCACATTTTACACTTTGAATAATAACTTTAAGCCTGTGCCTTACCCAAGGCACCACCTCATTTCTCGTGGTCATTATTTGTCATTTGCATATTTTCATTCAATAAAATCATTGACTTTTGCATTTAAATATTGTGCCTCTTCTTTCTTTACTTTATCACCCTTTTCAAAAGCTATGTGTTCTTACACACACCCACATGATAATCCGATCTACCAAGACGAGGACGAAGGTAAGGAAGATCATAAAGTGCCGTGAGAACTCACAAAGCTACAACAAGAAGAACAGTTATAAACCACGCGAGGAGTCAATCGGGTTGTGAATCTAGGTACTAATGAAGACAGGAAATCAAGATAGGAACAGTCTTGAAAACAAAGGTTAAAGAGAGATTGGCCCATGTCATGTAGACTATATCGAGATTTTTCTTGGTCCTATTGTGGCTATACATCGACATTGTGGTACACTAACTACCAACGAAAGAAGGTTTTCCCCGTGAAGCGTATGTCTCGTCAGATGCAGCCCCGAGATGTCCGAGAAAATCAAAGTCAAGTTATGAAATGGCCTCAATGTTTGTTTCCTAGTCCGCATTTCTTATCCATGTTGGTCATGAACGTGGTCCCCTACCTAAGAAGGATGGTAAAGTAATGTGTGTGGACTACAGAGATCTAAATAGAGCAAGTCCGAAAGACGATTTCCACTTCCACATATTGATGTTCGTTGATAACATCGTCAACATAAGGTTTTCTCCTTCATGGATGGTTTATCCGGTTATAATCGATCAAAATGGTTCCCGAAGACATGGAAAATACTACTTTCGTTATAACAAGCAAGGATCGCTACAAAGTCATGTCATTCGGACCGAAGAACGTTACGCCCATATCAAGGTGCCACGGTAGCTTTATTCCATGACATGATTCATCACGAGATAGAAGTCTACGTCGACGACATGATAGCTCGATTAGAAACTCAAGAAGAACATCTTGATCATTTGTGAAAGTTGTTTGATAGATCAAGAAGTACAGACTAAGACTTAATCCCCGACAAGTGCACCTTGGGGTCGATCCGTAAACTCCTCGGGATTTGTTGTCATGGTAAAGGTATTGAAGTTGACCCCAAAGGTTAAAGCTATTCAAGAAATGCCAACTCCCCGCACAAAATGAAGTCGAGGTTTCGACGATCGAACTACAACGTGATTCATTACATCTAATCGCTACTTGTGACCCAATATTCAAGTTATCAAGAAAGATCAAGTAGTGGAATGGAATGAAGATTTCGAGATGTTTTTGAAAAATCAAGGAGTACCTATAAAATCCTCCTATCCCGATGCCACCAGCCAAAGGAAGACCTCTTATCATGTACTGATGCAAGATTAGAGAACTCAATGGGGGTGTGTTGGGGAAACATGACGAGTCCGGTCGAAAGATGCAATATACTACCTTAGCAAAAGTTTACCGATCGTGAAACAAGATACCACAAATGAGAAAACTCAGTATCTGTCAATGTCGACTAAGACAAAGATATGTTGACTCACACTACCTTGTCTGATCTCTAAGATGGATCCGATAAAATATATTCGAGAAACCCGCTTTCCGTAAAAATAGCAAGATGGAAAATGATCTTTACCGAATACGACATCTAGTATACTACCGTAAGGCGATCAAAGGAAGTATAGTAGCCGATCATTTGGCTCATCGTCAGTAGATGACTACAAGTCTATGCATTTCGAGTTTCAGACGAGGATGTTATGTTGGTCATCGATTACAAGAACCCGACCAGCGAAAGACTCGAACCAGATCCCGATGGACCATGGTCTTTGATGGAGCTCAACGCTTCTTGGCAATGGTATTGACGCCATCACTACATCTCCTACAAAGTAACACACGCCTTTTCATCGCCAGACTATGTTTAAATTGCACCAACAATATGGCCGATCATTTAATCGCATTATGGTATCAAAGTTGCTATTGACTTAAGGATTAAATTCTTGCAAGTGTATGGAGACTCAACTTTAGTGATCAATCAGATTAAAGGTGATTGCGATATGAAGCATCCAAATCTCATTCCATATCCAGAGCATGTTTTAAGTCTGATCCTTTACTTCGAAGAAATCACTTTCGATTACATTCCACAGAAGAAAATTAGTTGGCGTACGATTAGCTACCGTGTCATCTATGTTCAAGGTCAGATGGGACAATGAAGCTCCATAAATTATCATTGAAAGGTGTGACGAACCAGCATATTGTTGTGAACTTGATACCGAAGAGAAACCTTGGTTCTACGAAGTGAAGAGGTATCTCGAGGCGCAAGAATATCCCGCAGGGGCATCTGTTAATGATAAGAAGTTCTTAAGAAGATTCGCCCAAATTCTTTTCTCAAGAACGACATCTTATACAAGTGCAATCACGCTTTGTGCTTATTTGTAGATCGTAGAACAATGGAACGACTTCATGGAAGATTTACAAAAGGCGATTCGTACCCACCCCAAGGGACATACAATGGCTAAGAAGATTCTAAGACAGGTTACTATTGGTCCACTATAGAAGTCGATTGTTACCGCTATGTTCGATCTTGTCACAAATACCGATATATGCAGAGTGTACGCATTCCATCCACTTGAATGCTTTGACCGCCTGCGGTTTTTCGCAATTGGGGCATTGATATGATTGAGAAATCAAACTACCGCCCAATGGACATTGTTTCATCCTGTGGTATTGATTACTTTACCAAATTGGTAGAAGCAGCCTCATTCGCATCCGTTACTAAGAATGTTGTGACTCGATTCATCAAGCATAATCTCATTGCCGTATTACGGCCCCGAAGGATCATCACATAGAATGGTACCAATTCAACAATGTAATGATCATTGAACTCTACACGTTGTTCAAGATCAAGCATCGCAACTCTTCTCCATATCGGCCAAAATGAACGGAAGCAGTTGGAAGCCAACAAGAATCTTCAAGATCATATAGAAGATGACAAGGACTTATAAAGATTGGTATGAGATGTTGCCATTTGCTTTCCATGGTTATCGACACAAGATTAACTTCTACTAGTGGCAACCCATTCTTGTATATGGTATGGAAGAAGTCCTACCAATCAAGTTCGATACCTTCAACCGTAGTACTCCAGACGCAGAGTTAGGCAAAGACGAATGGGTCAGACTGATTGACCAGATCAACTGACGAAAAAATAGCATAAATATCCGCCATGGACAAATATACCAAGTGAATTATCAAAGCATTCAACAAGAAAGTCAAGCATCGAGTCTACCAAGTGTGATCTAGTAGTCAAGCGATCATTCTTATAAGGTGACCTTGGCAAATGAACTCCCACCCATGACGGGCTATTTGTAGTCAAAACAAGATTTTTCCAATGAGCTATGATACTAAGCACTATGGATGGAGAAGACTTCCCACACTTCGTGAACGCATAGTCAAAAATACGCATAAACGAGACTCAGTAGTTCGACTCTAGGCAAAAATAGGCATCCCGACGAACCAAAAGGTTCGGCAAAAGTTAAGGATATATATAAAGAAATGTACACGGCAAGTCGAAACTCCAAGGCGGCTTGGTAAAAAGGGTATCCTGATCGAAACCCGAAAGGGCGCCTAGGCAAAGTTAGTTAGATTTGTACGACTATGTCTTCGCCCAGATCAACTACTCACAAACTACACTACTATCGATTCAAGATTCAATGGCGCAGCAGCTTCAATCACTTTCCAATGAAAGCAAAGAGATGAGATAGTCGAAATATATGAGCAATAGTATAGTTGAAACTCGACGAGATCGATTCTGCATAGCTTTTACTATGCCAACGATTTCCTCTTACTAGAATATTTGTCTCTTGTATACAAACCTGCCGACTATAGGCCACTTTTCAAATTAATGGAATTTTTCTTCTCCTTTTCCAATTTCAATTTTTATTGTTTTGATTGCATAAATTCTAATGATTTCTTTGAATGATTATATGCATCTGACAACAAACATTTGTTCATAATTATATGAAAAGCAAACAGAAATAGTAATTACTACATGCTCTAGGAATTGAGATGAAGACTAAAGTCACCAATACATCCCCACAAAGTCACTTTCACAAGAAATACATCCACAGGATCATCAATCCCCACAGAGCCATCGCTCTCCCTACGAAGACAAATCTTCTTCAACGAAGTACTACAATCTTCTCCCAACGGAATTCCAATGCTTCAAGCCTCATCACATTAGTCCCCGAGCAAAGGATCCTACGCCTTCATCGCCTCAAACTTCATCACATTAGTCCCCTCGAAAGGAGCCTATCACCATAAGCCTCATCATGTTAGTCCCCGAGCAAAGGATCCTATCACCACATCGCCACAAACTTCATCACGTTAGCCCCCAAGAGGTGATCCTATCACCACATCAACTACAAACTTCATCACATTAGTCCCCGAGCATTGATCCTATCACATATCAGCTACAAGCCTCATCACGTTAGTGCATCGGAGGAATTCACATTTCTTATTCCCTGTGGTTTTTAACAATTTCATCCCCAAGCAAACATCAAAGATCTTCAGCAGAACGTTCCTATCTTCTTCAAGATGGATATGTTTTGAAATACCACAAACATCTAGATGCATACTTTACTCATAAAAATCATAACATGTGTGTTATACCCCAAAATTTTTCCTACTTCTCAAGGCACATATCAATTCTCAAGGATTTCACAAGGGTTGACCAGAGAAACCCTCTCCTAAGCAATCAATCCAAGCTAGGGTTTTGCTATTATCAAGTCAAGATGGACTTCCAATGCTTTAAGTGATCATCATGCCTCATCCTATGTTCCAAGGGATCACTATGTCAAGTTCCAAGCCTCACAAGTCAAAGTTGCTCATCCAAATGCTCGGATGGTTGAAAATCAACTGTATTGGACAAAAAGTCAACTATGGTCAACATACACTCAAACTTCATAATATTTGGTCAACATCAATATTTTGAAGTCATATTCATCATTTGATTAAGATTTGATCATGATTCATCAAGAAAAGTCAAGATCTGATCAAAAGCCCAAGTTTCCAAATTAGGGCTTCTTTAGACAAAAGTCAACAGGACTTTGACCAAGCATAACTTTCACATACTTCATCAAAAATTTCTCTACCACAACTCATTTTGAAGAGAATTCAATTCTCTACAACTTCATGTCTCACAAGATTGGGCAGAAAATGCTTCATTTGGAAGATATGGATCAAGACATTATAGGTCCTTCTAGAAAAGTCACAAAAGTCATCTTTTTGCAAATAAGTGTCCATGAGCATGGAAACTCCAATGAAGATGAAACCAAAAAGGATGCTTAGAAGACATCTTGAGCTTTCTAAAAAGTCCAAGAACACCCAAAATATGGAAAATTAGGCAAGATACAAATTGTGCAAATTGAGCATTTTTGAGGAGGTGCATAAAGGAAAATACTTGACAAATGCAAACATTTTCAAATGGGCTTGTAATTTTATGATCCAAACTGATCTTAACATTATCCATAGTCCTTATGCACATTACCACACCTCCTTCCCAATTTATTTGATTTATTTTGGAATTAAAACATTTAAATCCAATTTTAATTAGATAAAATACAAAAGCAAGGTTTAAGACAAGTTGGGCTTGATTTCTACTTGTCTTGAGGACCAAGGAAGCCCCAACAAGATGCCAAATTCGCAAGAGGCTATAAGGAAGGAAATATCTATTTTTGGCCAATTTGGATGAATATTGGTGTGAAATTATTTTTGCATTGAAAGCAATATGTTTTCTCTTGATTATTGATCAAATCTGATGCTCTATATATACATGATACATTCACAAGCACAAGGAGGAAAATCCTTGTTCCAAGAGCAGCCCTAATAAATCATAAAATTTCAAGAAACTTGCAAATTCATATCATAATTCCTAACCTCTTTCAACCAATTCCAAGCATACAAACGTGTTCTCGAGGTGATATTTAGTAAGTACACATCATAATCCATGGCCAAACATGCTTGAATCGATACACATCATGAACACCCATTTACATATTTTTCATAAATTTGTGTTTCTTTTATTATGCTTTAGTTCGAACTAACGCTACTAATGTGTTCTTGAGGTTTAATGAGACAGATCTCGTGCCATTGTATGCAAGCGTTAACGCCAAATTGTAAATTGCCATTGTTAGGGCTTCAAGCTCATACAGCTTGGGATCTAAGAATACAGGCAGATCTAGGCTGAGATAATACCACCACTGAATTCATAACATCCTAAAAACGTGATATGGGTTTTTACTTCTCTTTAAATGATGCATTTTTGCAGGTTTTAGAAAATATACAGCTGGAGAAGACAACCGGAAGTCAGGTCCGGTGCTTCTGGCCTTAACCAGTGAGGGAAATGACCAGAACACATGTTAATCTATGTAACTTAATTCATGGATGTATCACCGCCCCAACGGTTTATCTTGCGCGCACTAAGACATTCCTTTCCAAAGGCACGGGTTCGAACCCTTCCTTTTGGCCAGAACTCCTAACGTTTTTTTGATGTTTCAGGTTCCAGAAGCAACACATCCAGAAGCTCCACCTTCTGGACCCCCAGAGGCAGAATCACCTCCAAACGCTCCAGCTTCTGGACCCCCAGAGGCAGAATCATCTCCAGAAGCTCCAGCTTCTGGACTCCCCTCAAAAGCAACATGTCCAGAAGCTCCAGCTTCTGGATCCTTTAAGAAGCAATACGTCCAGAAGCTCCAGCTTCTGGAACCCCTCATAAGACGTCACGTCCAAAAGCTCCAGCTTCTGGATCCTTTCCAGCGCCAGCACTCCAAAAGCTCCAGCTTCTGGGCGTCTCCATCATCAGAAACCCTAGAAGTGCCAACTTCTGGGTGCCTCCAGCAAAGGAACTCCCAGAAGCTCCAACTTCTGGGGTGGCTTCTATCAGAAGCTCTCAGGGTTTTTTTTTCTTTTTCATATTTTTCTTATCTTTGCTTATTTAATAATTAATTGATTTAATTAGTGATTAGGTTAATTAATTTAAGGTTAATTAGATAATTTTCACTAATATTTCAACTAATTAATTTAGCATTAGTATTCACTAATATCTTTTTTAATTAAAATTAACTAGACTTAGGTTATTTTCACATAAACTCAAATTTTCAAAAATACAAAAATATTAGGATTAGTTTTCTTTTCCACTATTTATATTTCTTGCATTTTTAAATTTTAGAAAGGTTGTATATTTCCGCAATTTATTTTCCGCAACTTCTATTATGTATCTGCCCCAAAGCCATGTAATAGCGTATGACTTTATATTTCCGTAATTTATTTTCTGCACCTATTAAACTGCTAGTTATTAGGCGTGTATGGAAAGATAAAATCCACATAGACCACTAAATATAAGATACATTATCTGAATACGATACACTCTTCTCACACATGGACCCCCTCGGGTATTCTCTCTCGTTGCCTTATAAAATGGTCAAGTCCTCAAATGTAGGGGTATCTTAGCATGGTTGCTCACTAAATATCATCACACCCTTTGACTTAAAAGATCATAGTCCCTTGATGTTGCCTACGAATACATGATCTCGTCCATCGATTGTTGCCTACGAAAAGTGATGATCGTCCCTACGAATGTGCTAGGATACTCCTACGAGTTGCCTTCTATGACCATCCGATGTCCCTTCGAATGTCCCTTTACATCCAACGAATAAGGTTACCTACCAACTAAAGGTATGGATAGTCTTATCCTAAAGGAAAGCAAAATAACGCAGAAACGCACTGCTCTTAGTGGGTAATAAGTCTTTTGCTTGCTCAATTAAAAACATTCTTTTACACCTCACACTTTTCAAAACATTTCCAAAACAAAACATTTCCAAACACTTTGTATACATTCCAGCGAGAATCATTATGAAGTCAAAGTGAAATGCCTTTCCAAAACATTTTCAAACACACAAAAGCAAATTTCAAAGTGAGCTAAAGTAATTAAGAGCCCGAGATAATTACGGATGGAAAGGATGCTAACACCTTCCCTTTTCATAACCAACTCCCTTACTCATAATCTAACAAGGTCTTTTCCTGTCTTTTGCCTTCCTTAATTGGATAAAAGAAAAGTCTGGTGACTCTGCTATCCGCACATTTGCGATCAAACGCAAAATATATAAGCGGCCTCCCACCGTGTTACAAAATTGTTTGACTTGTATGCTTTATCTTAAGGGTTGCTTGGTATTATATTTGTGGGGGATCCTAAACCGATCTAGGTTTCCTTAGGTAAGTAGCAATAAATCATCGTGGACCGTTAGGCGATAACGAAATGGTCAACATGATGGCTACGTTAGTGCGACACTTTGATGTCCGATGCTCCTCATGTCTAGTTGAGGAAAGTATTTGCGCCCTGCTTGTGTCATAAGCACTAACTCAACTTCTAGAACCCTAATTGACCCATCTTAGCCATTAGAAGGTAGTGAGATGGTCGCTTTGGTGTAGACTAATGCTGGTTGATACGACGCCACGCCATTAAGATTTGACTTTGGATGTTTCAATGACCACTTGGTAGTCGTATTGAAATAAAGCCTAGAGAAAGATCAATGATATAAGATTCCTAGAACCCGCTTATTATTATAGGATGATGAACCCACTCAAACTTTGGGTAGACGCTTATACCCTCATGCAAGCCTTTAAACCTAGGGCTTTTGTGTGATTTTCTTGTACTTGCTATTTGCTTAAACATGACATCATGACATCATAACATCGCATCATCATTTGAACTATTTCAAGGACCTAGGAATTTATCTTTGCTTTGTTTTGTAGGATCATGGCTTCTAGAAAGACTATCCGAATCAATTTCATGGATGTACCTTCTCAACTCAAGGAATTGGTTTTATATTTCGATCATGCTCGGCCCATCAAGACATGGTTATCCGCTTGACCGTTAGCTCCGGCTCAAGAAGATATGATGCATGTCTTATTCCAGCTTCGATCCGAAACATCACTACTATACATTTCCTGATTATCATTGGTACCTACATTGAAGAGTTCTCTAAGCTACTAGGATACCCATCCTGATCGATACCATTCACCGATTCGTAAAAGTCTGGCATATAAGACATCGTGATCAAGTACATCTAAAGCAATCAAACATTGAAGCTAATTGGGAAATAAAAGGGAGTTAAGGGTTTGCTTGCTAAGTTCCCGATAAAGAAAGCTCGAGAATTCCTAAAGGCTATGAGTTTCACGATTCAAGACATTTTTGCCCCGCTAGTCTATGGTTTGGTGTTGTTTCCTAATCCGGATCAAGACATGGATGTGAACGCCATCAAAATATTCCTCACTGTAATCCAAAGGCCTAACTTACTTGGGAATATTTTGCATTCTTCCACACTGCATTATCAAAAGACAAGGAACTCTCATGTGTTGCATACCGTTACTTTTTAAGGTGGTTTATTTCACACCTTCCTCAATCGGTAATGAAGAACGAGCAAATATTGAAGTGGTCTCAAAGGTTGATGTCACTCTCTCATTCAGATATTCGTGGTGTCTCTTTCTCGTAAGGACTTCACTTTTATTGAGCGCTGGGGAATTTCCTAATGTACCACCCTTGGCATAAGGGAGGTATCACTTACAATCCTTCTCTAGCCCTACGCCGCTTGGTTATGCTCAAGAGATGGTCCTCATGATATGCTTCTCCAAGACATTGTGTTTGACTACAACCATGATCTCTGCATTATCATCGAAGATTTGTGCATGCTTGGGGCATGGTAAAGAAGACCGATGCCAAGACTTTGGGACACAAAAATCCATCCCTTGGGAACCTACCTCACTTGGGTATGCAGCTCGAGCTCAAAACCTCATGATGCCGCTTACACTGCTACCAATGATTATGAAACTGCTATAGGTGACGAACCTTATACCATTCTCCATCCGATATGCCTAATGATTTAAAAGACTTGAAGAGATCCCCGATTCACAAAGAAGAAAAGGATACATTCAAGCTCAGTGTTATGCAAGCGAGAAGAAAATACTAAAGTTGACAAAGCTACTTCATGAGGAGCGGAGCGTCAATGCCTACTTCAACACAAAGAGGAAGCGCCCATGGGAGACCTAAAAGCTTTAGGGATTTCTTTTTTATTATTTGTACTTAATAAAGAGGAACTAATAAAAGTTTGTTCATGCTTGTTTAAACAAATTTAAATTCCTAAGGTCCTTGAAAACACTGCATTGCATAACATCGCATATCATGGCATGACATTTCATAACCAGGTACATCGAAGACCGGTTTTCTTATTCTCTCGCTGTTTATTTTAGCAGAAATGACTCTTGAACAGACTGTCAAAGATCTCCAGGCTCAGAACGCTCAATTCTAGGAAATTTTTACCAGCTTAGCTCAAGGACAGAAAGATCTGAAAGAGCTCATCACTAAGAAGAATCTTGAAGACAACAAAGATGGTCAATTTGAACAAATGCAAGCTGAGATAGTAGAGATGAGAATCTAGATGATGGGTCAAATGGATCTTATCCAAAACTTAGCTCGGGGGCAAGAAGAATTGAGAGTCTTCATCAATGAGCTCCTTAAGTTTGAAGACAACCGAATGGTACGAACCGCTAGAGTTGGGGATCCAAGCGTCAACCTACCTCCAACAAGACCAAAGCTGACTTGTTCACAAGAAAGGGGCAAGTCCCCATTGCTTCGTCAACAACAACAAGGCAATCAGCATAAGCAAGATACACCCAGTAGACAATTTTCCAAGATCAACATGTCATTGTCTCATGCATTGCAACACATGTTGAAAGCAGAGTTCATTACTTTGAAGAATCCTCCTCAACATGTCAACACTTCCTCTGCATACAATCCTAATGCCGTGTGTGCATACCACTCCAACAACCAAGGGCACGACACTAACAACTGTTGGTCCTTGAAGAACAAGATTCAAGATCTGATTGATGAAAGAGTTCTCAACTTCACGCAAGATGGTCAGGTTGAGTTTTTCTACCATCCATCAAATGTCGAAACTACAAGGCGTTCAATCTAAAGTGACGAGTTCAGGCGGAGAAGCCTTCTTTCTTTTGAATTTTAGTTGTAATTTCTTTTGTTCGCTTGAACGTTTATCCTTATGTCAAACATTGGTTTTTCGATTAATGCATCATGTGTTTGTCTTGAAATAATCCATTCGTTTCACTATATTTAAATTGTGTTTCTTACTGTTTGATATTCATCTCTTGTTAAAGCGGTAAGCTTTAGAGGAGGATGACGAAGACGATACCATAACTTACAAGATGCTTTCGAAGACCAGGCCGACGATGTACATGCCTTATTTCAATTCCTAAACAAAGGAGATATAAGGAAGTTAATCCCTATTCAATCCCTTTGAGCCTAAGGAGTCTAGGTTTTCTTTCTTTACACAAATTGAAACCTTTAATCATAACCTAGGGCAGGGTAGTTTCTCAGTTAATTCAAACGTGCAGCTAATCACGACAAGTAATGTCAAAGATATCCTTCTAAGTCAAGATCCGTGAGGGTTCCATGGTCTTTAAGTCAGCAATAATATCTATCAAAAGAAAAGCTCGTTAAGTCAAAATCCTATGAAGGAGCTTAAGAGAAAAATGAGACATCCCGCTGACTGTAATCTCAAAATAAACAGTTCAGGAAAAAGTTAGGGATAACAAAGTCAAAAAGAGGTCACTACAAACCCTCAACAAAAGGTAGATGCTACCAAAAAGGATGATTATCTTTCCAGATAAACTTCCGGTTTCTGAACCTTCACCAAGTGTTGTAATTCCGAATTCTATTGGAACTTAAGAATGCACAATTAACTGAACATAGGACTAAAGAACATCACGGAGATTGGGTTGGGTACAAATATATTTCGAGCCTTTATACTTTGTTTCTTAAACCATGAACCGAGCCACGTTATAACCCTTAAAAGTTCTAACTAAAGCATTTTAGTTCAAAAGCGTATTGTTATAAAAGGTATCCTGACTCCTGTAAGGCTTACTATAATTCCTGAGTTCATATCATTTTTCTTACAAATTTCTTTTTACTAAAAAATGCATTTTTATAAACTTCAAGATAGACATGATGATTATTCAATGAATGAAAGTCCTCCCAATGGAAAAAATTACTGCAGATAAAGACATCTTTGGTAACAAGCCTTTCCAATCAAGGGGCATGACATGCTATCATCCAATTCATCCGGGGCAATCAGGTCAAGGTTTAGAGAAACTCTCAAAAGTGCTGAATAGCCAAGGGCATAGCTTACATATGCATCACTTGGGGTATGTTACATTGATCACAAGTTTTAGCAAAAGCGATTGAGTTACTCGTCTGTGCCAGTAGTATCAGATGGTGTCAGTACCATTATCACATAACATTCCTCAGGAAACTACTTGAGAAGGTCAAGACTATCAGAATTTCTAAATCCAGTAGTTCACCATTAACTTCAAGCGTCAAATGCACTAGGACGTTGATCCCAGAGATAGATGAATTCCCACATGCAAAGGGGCATATTCTTATAGTGCTACAACGCTCACCATCATGGATGACAAATATTTCCCACACCCTGTGAACGCAGACATAGTCAAAAAATACTACGCATAAACGAGACCCGCTAGGTCGATTGGCCTAGGCAAAATAACGGCATCCTAGCTAACCAAAAATGTTCGGCAAAAGTTAGGATATATATATACAAAATGTACACTCGGCAAGTCAAAACCCGCAAGGCGGCTTGGGCAAAATAGGTATCCCAGAGATCGAAATTGAAAGGGCGGTCTAAGCGCACGACTATGTCTCATCCAAATCATATACCTACTGACTACACTACTATCAACATCAAGATTCGAATGGCGCAAATCAATCCCGACACTTCCTTCTAACAGCAATAGCGGTTACTACAGGCTCTAGGAATTGAGACGACGACTAACGTCCCCAATGCTTCCCAATAAAGTAACTTTCACAAGAAATATATCCACAATATCATCAATCCCCACAGAGACATATCTCTCCCTACAAAGACAAATCTTCTCCAAGAAAGTAATAAATTATCATCTCCTCTCCATAGAGTTCCAACACTTCATATTCATCACCTCAAGCGATCCTATTAGTTTCCATCAGCTTTAAATGATCCTACCAGACTGATCACCTCAAGTGATCCCAGTAAGTTTCCATCAGCTTTAAATGATCCTATCAAACTGATCACCTCAAGTGATCCCTAGTAAGTTTCAATCAGCTTTAAATAATCCTATCAGACTGATCACCTCAAGTGATCCCAATAAGTTTCCATCAGCTCTAAATGATCCTATCAGACTGATCACCTCAAGTGATCCCAAGTAAGTTTCAATTAGCTTTAAATGATCCCATCAGAATGATCACCTCAAGTGATCCCAGTAAGTTTCCATCAGCTTTAAATGATCCGATCAGACTGATTGCCTCAAGTGATCCTAGTAAGTTTCCATCAGCTTTAAATGATCCTATCAGACTGATCACCTCAAGTGATCCCAGTAAGTTTCCATCAGCTTTAAATGATCCTATCAGACTGATCGCCTCAAGTGATCCCAGTAAGTTTTCATCAGTTTTAAATGATCCTATTAGACTGATCGCCTCAAGTGATCTCAGTAAGTTTCCATCAGCTTTAAATGATCCTATCAGACTGATCGCCTCAAGTGATCCCAGTAAGTTTCCATCAGCTTTAAATGATCCTATCATACTGATTGCCTCAAGTGATCCCAGTAAGTTTCCATCAGCTTTAAATGATCCTATCAGACTGATCGCTTCAAGTGATCCCAGTAAGTTTCCATCAGCTTTAAATGATCCTATCAGACTGATTGCCTCAAGTGGTCCCAGTAAGATTCCATCAGCTTTAAATGATCCTATCAGACTGATCACCTCAAGTGATCCCTATCAATTCATCACCTCATCATCCTCGCTGCTTTAATGACCCTATCAGCCTCGTTAAGCTTTAATGACCCTATCAGTGTCACCACGCCATGATCAGACAGTGGCAAATTATGAAATTTCACGTCATCCCTAGCCAAGGTCTATGCACAAGATCCCCACCCGAGTATATCTCAATCATTTGCTATTCTTCTAGGCAGCATCAATATCCAGACTCGAGATCTGGTTAGATAGTGCATCGGAGGAATCAAAAGCATCTCTTTTTTCTCCAGTCAGGGTTTTCAATAACCCTATTGTAATACGGTGAACTGACTTTGGGAATTTGTTTTGCTTTTTATCGCAAATGTTGCGGATAGCAAGAGTCACCACCGACTTTTCTTTTATCCAATTAAGGGAAGGTGAAAAGAACAGGAAAAGACCTTCGTTAGATTCTGAGTAAGGGAGAAGGTTATGAAAAGGGAAGGTATTAGCACCCCTTTCCATCCGTAGTTATCTACGGGCTCTTAGTTGCTCTTAGATCATTTTCAAAAAAAAGGTGCTTTCTGTGTGTTTGACAAACAATATTTTGAAAAGGCATTTCGCTTTGACTTTGTAATGATTCATGTAGGAATGTATACAAAGTGTTCGGAAATGTTTCATTTTTGAAAAGAGTTTTAACTTTGACAAAAGTGTGTGGAGTGAAAAGTATTTTGTTTGAGCAAGCAACTAAAAGTCTTATTACCTACTCAGAATGGTCGTGTTATTTTACGCCCTTTAGAATAGTTCTATCCATACCATTAGTTGGTAGGTAACCTTATTCGTTGGATGTGAAGGGACATTCAAGGACATCGGATGGTCATAGAAGGCAACTCAGAGAAGTATCCTAGCGATTCAAGGGACGATCATCACTTTTCGTAGGCAACAATCGAGGGACGAGATCATGTATCCGTAGGTGACATCGTGGGTCTATGATCTTTGTATCGAAGGGAGTATGATGATATATTTCGTAGCAACGATGCTAGGATACCTCTACGTTCGAGGGAGTTGACCATTTTAATCGAAAGGCAACGAGAGAGAATTACCCTAAGGGGTGCATGTGTGAAAGAGTGTGTCAAATTCAGATATGTTATCTTGCAATTAGAAGTGATCTATGTCCATTTTTATCTTGCCATACACGCCTAATTACTAGCAGTTTATAGGGTGTGGAAAATAAATTGCGGAAAGTAAAGTGCGGAAAAGTAAAGTCCTACACTATTACATGGCTTTGGGGCAGTTACATAATAGGAGTGCGGAAAGTAAAAGTCCTAATTAAACTATTACATCCCATAGGCAGTTACATAATATTGAAAAGAAAAGCGAGAAAAATCGTCCGAAACGTTACAACCTCGTAAATGTATAATCGGAAAATACGAGAAAATTGCATAAGAGGAAAAATGTTAGTAAAAATATAATTTTTGAATGAGGAAAAATATTTTAAGTTAGAAATGACAATTAGATGATAAGATAAATTTTTGTTAATTTTCTAAATCGATTTTGATAATTAAAAGTCAATATAATGGTTAATTAGAAATTAATTAAAATATGCATGAAAAATATTAATTTTAATGTCAAAAATTAAATAAACATTTTTCCGATTATAATGCAAAAGGAAAATAGTTTTGGTGATTTTTAAATGCATGAAAAAAAAAGTTTGAAGATTAATTAAATTAAGATGAAAATATTAAGAAAAATAAGAAATAGAAAAAGTTAATTTTCAAAGCTGGTAAAAAGAAAGTGTCACAGCCAGGGATCGAACTCACGCCTTTGAAGAAATCCATCAACACGCTGCAATCGAGCTAGGTCTTGATGTCATGAAATTGCAATCAGTGGTTTATAAGCGCAAACGTGTCATGATTATACAATTCAAACACGGTCAACACGCATGGATCCCAGTTGGAACGGATGGATTAATCGTAATCGCGCGCCACGCCACTTCACCGAGTCAATCGGGTCCACGACGCCAGAGCCCTAGCTCCAGTCGTCTTCTTCGACGACCTTCAACCTAAAACCTACAAATTTAACCAAAATAAAAGGCAAAGGGATACCCTACCCCCCTAATCCGACCCCTGTGAATTCAATGGTACCATCGTTTTGGCCTGAAAACGCCTGTATCGTCTGTTTTGAAGCAAACAGTTCCAAATGCCCTAACAATGGTGGTTTATGTTTTCTACGTGCAAGCTTGCATGAGATGCATCATTCATGATCTAATGAATATCCTAAGTTCATACAAACAACCAAAAACGATTAATAATGCACGAAACATGAAAATCGAATTCAAGAATTTTACCAAACCGGTGAGAGCTAGAGAGCACGGTCTGAGATGAATTTGCTTCGTGTAAGGGTTGGGAATGATTGCTGGGATTTCCAGGAACACGAATGAGTGCTTGAAACAACTTGAAACTTGCTGAAAATCCAAAATCGAAATTGCCAACTTTGTGAAAAAATTTGGAATTTTAGGGTTTCAAGAGGCTAGGGTTTCGCCCTTTGGTCTTGTGGATGTGTTGTGTATTTATAGAGTGAAAGATTGAAGCAAAAAGAAAGAAAGATATGCTCTTGAAAGTGCAAAATATTCTCTTTCAAATCAAATCTTTCAAAATTTGATTTTTCCTTCCTTGCATGAGCTAGCATGAATTTGGCAAGTTGTATGGGCTTCCTTGGTCCTCAAGCTTGATAGAAAACCAACCCAACTTAAATTATACCTTTGTTTTCATATTTTATTTAATTTAAATTTTATTTAAATGCTTTTAAATTCAAAATAAATCAAAAACGGAAGGTGGTCGGCAAGGCATCAAAGGTTAGAAATAATATTATGATCAAGTTTGGATCATAAAATTATAGGCCCATATGGAAAAATTGATTTTGTCGATATCTCTTTTGTAATTCTTCAAAAATGCCCAACTTGTGCAAGGTGTATTTTGCTCAATTTTCAACATTTTTGAGTGTTATTGGACTTTTTAGAAAGCTCTAGATATCCTCTAAACAACCTATTTGGTTTCATCTCAATTTGAGTTTCCATGCTCAATAACACTTTATTACAAAAAGTCGACTTTTTGTTGACTTTGAAAAGGACCTGTAATGTTTTGATCCATATCTTCAAAATAAAGCATTTTCTGACCATGCTTGTGAGACATGAAGTTGTATAGAATTGAATTTCCTTCAAAATGAGAGGTGGTAGAAAATTTTTTGATAAAGTATGAGACAGTTATGCTCACCAAAGTTCGGGCTTGACTTTTCTCTAGAAAACCCTAATTTGGAAAGTTTGACTTTTGATTAAATCTTGAGTTTTCTTGATGAATCCTGATCAACCCTTGATCAAATGATGAATATCACTTCAAAATATGGACGTTGACCAAAAATCATGAAGTTTGACTATATGTTGACCACAGTTGACTTTTTGGTCTGATACAACTGATTTTCAACCATCTGAGCAATTGTTTGAGGAAACTTGACTTGTAAGGCTTGAAACCTGACATGGAGATTCTTTGAAGCATATGAGGAGGCATGATGACCACTGGAGATGTTGGAAGTCCCTCTTAATCTGAGAAAAGCCAAACCCTAGTTTGGGTTGATTGCCTAGGAAAGGGTTTGTCTAACCAACCTTTGTGAAATCCTTGAGCATGGATGTATGAAATGTATTGAGAAGTAGGAGGGCAAATTTTGGGGTATGACAGCTGCCCCTGTTCAGTCTTCTTGTACTGGAAGGGTTAGATTGGCATGCGTTCCTTTCGTGACCTCGAGGTGGAAGATGATTGAACACTCGAGTACACCTAAAAATTTGCACTCGTTGTTGATTGATAATGCAGGGGAATGGGCTTACAGATGCCATTTGGAGAAGCTGGAAAATTCACTGGGAGATGAGTCGTACGCTAGACTTAAGAACGTCGCCTGGATAGGAGATTTTTTGGAGATGGGCTTAAGATGTCATCCAGAAAGACTGATGTTGGGGAACGAACCGTACGCCAAGCTCTGCAGATGTCCCTGAAGATAGAAAAGAACAAGGAGATGGGCTTAAGATGGCATCCGGAAGGAGTCGTATGTTAGACTTTGTGCTCATCTTTGAATGAAGTTATTGGTTTGTACTGGTTTTTAACCAAATATGCAGCATTCTGAAGGTGGAGAGATGTCGACAAATAGTCGGAGATGGGCTAAAGATGCCATCCAAGGCAGCTGAGTCGTACGCCAGACTATGTAGTTGCCGTTGATAATAAGAGAGTGTCAGAATAAATCTTCGTTTTGATTATTCTTAGGGATAAGAGCGCGATAGCTTCCCTCGTTGTCGTGTGTTGATTCACTACCCCTGTCGGAGGACAACTTGGGTGATCGCTTGATAGGGTTTCCCGTCCGCTTCGGTGTTAATCTCGGATCCGTTGTCGGAGGACAACTAGGGTGGTCGCTCGATAGTTCTCCCATCTTGCTTCGGCATTAATCTTGGACCCGCTGTTAGAAGTGATTTTCACCCGCTTTGGGAAAAACAAAAGACACTGATAGGATATGGTTAGTCTTATGCAGATTATGATGCATGACAATGTGTATGAATGACATTATGCATAAGTTACGACTTTTATGAATAATGTATGAATGATGGATGTCAGTATTTCAAAACATATCCATCTTGAAGAAGACGTGGATGTTCTGCTCGGGGATTTCTGGCTTCTGTTTGGGGACGAAACGGATGACAACCCTGCTTTTGGAAAAGGAGAAAGATATCCTTGATTCCTCCGATGCACTATCTGACCAATTTTCGAGTCTAGATACTATGCTGCTGAGGATGGCAGAGACCGAGAGATACACTACCGAGGATCTCGTGTGTAGACCCTGCTGGGGAAAATTTAGGAGGCGCTCTACTGGGGATCTTACGCATAGATCCTGCTGGAGAGTATTTCATTGTTGCTGGGAGACCGGGTTAGAAGGATCTGGAGCCCGTCGAAATCTTTGGCTGGGAATAAAAGATGTAGTTTTCCTTCGATGCACTACCTGACCAAGATTCGAGTCTGGATATTGCTGCTGCCGGGGGAATGATGATTGCTGAGAGATATTCAGCTGGGGATAGATATCTCTTGGAGATGAACGTTATTTCTGAGACCGATGTAACAGGTTTAGCCGGTCGATCATTGCTGGGGACTAACGTGATGAAGCTTGAATGTCCGACTAGTGGAGAAAATGTACTCCATCGGGAAGGTCAGTGAGCGACACCTTTGTGGGGATTGTACTCCACCGGGAAGGTTTTGCTTAGACCGCCTTTCGGTTTTCAATCATCGATACCTTTTTGCCCAAGCCGCCTTTTCGTTTTCGACTCACGTGTACATGTTTTGTATATATCCTAAATTTTGCCCGAACCCTTTGGTTCGCCAGATGCCCTTATTTTTGACTATGTCTGCTCGCTGTGGTGTGGGAAGTCTCACCATCCATGGTGCTAAGTATCATAGCCCGCCGGAAAATACTGTCTTGACTACAAATGGTCCCTCAAAAGTGGGAGCCCATTTTCCCCTGGGATCACCTTGTGGAAGAATGATGCGCTTGACTACTAGGTCATCGACTTGGGAAACTTGGTGCTTGACCTTCTTGTTAAATGCTCTGATCATTCGTTTCTGATAGATCTGTCCATGGCAGATGGACGCGATTCGTTTCTCATCAAGTTAATCTAAAGGTGAGTATGGATCTATCGCTTCGCCTAACTCAAGGCCCCGGAGGACTCTGGTTGAGGGTATCTGAACCTCGATCGGTAGGACTGCTTCCATACCGTATACAAGAGAGAAGAGAGTTGCCCCTGTTGATGTTCGTATTGTAGTGCCATAACCATGGAGAGGAAAGGGCAACATCGCATGCCAATCTTTGTAAGTCACTATCATCTTCTGTATGATTTTCTTGATATTCTTGTTGGCGGCTTCCACTGCGCCATTCATCTTAGGCCGATATGGAGAAGAATTGTGATGCTTGATCTTGAATTGCGTGTAGAGTTCAGTGATCATCTTGTTCTTGAGGTTAGAACCGTTATTTGTGATAATCCTTTCAGGAGTGCCATACCGATAGATAAGATTATGCTTGATAAATCGAGCCACAACATTCTTGGTAACAGATGCGAAGGAGGCTGCTTCTACCCATTTGGTGAAATAGTCAATGCCACAAGGATGAAACGATGTCCGTTGGAAGCAGTGGGCTTGATTTCTCCGATCATGTCAATGCCCCACATTGCGGAAGGCCAAGGAGCGGTTAAAACATTCAACGGTACTGGAGGTACGTGCACTTTGTCTGCATAAATCTGACATTTGTGACAAGATCGAGCATAGCGATGACAATCAGCTTCCATGGTGGACTAATAGTAACCTGTTCTCAAAATCTTTTTAGCCATCGTATGTCCACTAGAGTGGGTACCAAACGCGCCTTCGTGTAATTCTTCCATGATTCGTTCTGCTGGTTTCTGGTCTACACAGCGAAGTAAGCACAAGTTGTGGTTGCGCTTGTATAAGATGTCGTTGTTGAGGAAGAATTTAGAAGCGAATCTCCTCAAGAATTTCTTATCGTTGACAAATGCCCCTGTGGGATATTCCTGAGTGTCAAGATACCTCTTTACTTTGTAGAACCAAGGTTTCTCTTCTGTATCAAGTTCACAATAGTATGCTGGTTCGCCAAACTTCTCAATGATGATCTGGGGAGCCTCGTTGTCCCATCTAACTTTGAACATAGACGACATAGTAGCTAATGCGTCTTCCAACTGATTCTCTTCTCGTGGAATGTGATTGAAAGTGATCTCTTTGAAGTAGGGGATCAAACTTAGAACATGCTCTCGATAGGGAATGAGATTCGGATGCTTCGTATCCCACTCGCCTTTAATCTGACTGATTACTAAAGCTGAGTCTCCATATACTTGCAAGAACTTGATTCTTAAGTCAATAGCTGCTTTAATACCCATGATGCACGCCAGTATTCGCCATGTTGTTAGTGCAATCAAACATCATCTCGCGGTGAAAGGCGATGTTCCTGGGAGATGTAATGACGGCGCCAATGCCATTGCTAGTGCGTTTGAGGTCTGGCTAAAACCATAGTCCATCGGATCCTTGTTCGTGTCTTTCGTCTGGTCCCGGTTCTTTGCAATCAAGAATTAGTAAAACATCCTCGTCTGAAACTCGAATCGCATAGATCGATAGTCATCTACGGCTTCATGAGCCAAATGATCGGCTACTACACTTCCTTTGATCGCTTTCGAGAAGTGTATCGATGTCATATTCGGTCAAGATCATTTGCCATCTTGCTATTCTTCCGGGAGAGCCGGTTTCTCAAATATGTATTTTATCGTATCCATCTTGGAAATCAACAAAGTAGTGTGAGTCAACATATACCGCCTTAGTCAAGCAGCCCAAGTTATAGCGCTGCAAGTTTTCTCGAGCTGCGAGTATCTTATTTCACAGTCGGTAAACTTTTTGCTAAGGTAGTATCTTGCATACTCTTTTCGACCAAACTCGTCATGTTGCCCCAACACACACCCCATTGAGTTCTCTAACACTGTCAAGTACATGATAAGAGGTCTTCCTTCGGCGGGCGGCATCAGGATAGGAGGATTCTGTAGGTACTCCTTGATTTTGTCAAAAGCGACTTGGCAATCTTCGTTCCATTCCACTACATGATCTTTCTTCAGCAACTTGAAGATTGGATCACAAGTAGCAGTTAGATGTGCAATGAATCTGAAAATGTAGTTCAACCGGCCCAAGAAACCGCTGACTTCCTTCTCGTTGCGGGGAGCTGCATTTCTTGAATAGCTTTAACCTTGGCGGGGTCAACTTCAATACCTTTACCACTGACAACAAACCCTAGGAGCTTACCGGATCTGACTCCAAAGGTGCAATTGTTGGGATTAAGTCTTAGTCTGTACTTCTTCAATCTATCAAACTGTTTCCGCAGATGATCAAGATGTTCTTCTTCTGTGTGTGATCGAGCTATCATGTCATCGACGTAGACCTCTATCTCGTGATGAATCATGTCATGAAATAATGCCACCATAGCACGCCGAAGTGGCGCAAGTCTTCATCCGAACGGCATGACCTTATAGCGTAAAGTGCCCCACTAGGTAACAAAAGTAGTCTTCTCCATGTCTTCGTGGAGCCATTTTGATCCGATTGTAACCGGAGAAACCATCCATGAAGGAGAAGACCTTATGTTCAAGTTGTCAACCGTAACATCAATATGAGGAAGTGGAAATCGCCTTTTCGCTTTGTTCAAATTTCGTAATCCACACACATTTGTACCTTGCCATCCTTCTTAGTATGAGTACCACGCTTTGCAACCCATTGTGGATAAGAAGTAACAGCTAATAAACCGTGTTGAATCGCTTCATAACTTCGGCTTTGATTTTCTCCGACATCTCAGACGCATGCGACAAACTTTCTCGCATCGAGAAAACCTTCTTTGTCGGTAATCGTGTACCACAATGTCAATGTCTAGACTGCATTTCTTTGTATGACCAAGCAAAACCTCGATATAGTCTCGTAGTATCCGAACCAATCTTTCTTTGACACTGTTCTCAAGACCTGCTCCTATCTTGATCTCTTTTTTGTCTCCATCAGCCGTGTAATACGGTGAACTGACTTTGAGATTTTTGTATCACAAATATGCGGATAGCAAGAGTCGCCACCGAATTTTCTTTTATCCAATTAAGGGAAGGTGAAAAGAATAGGAAAAGACCTTCGTTAGATTCTGGGTAAGGGAGAAGGTTATGAAAAGTGAAGGTATTAGCACCCCTTTTCATCCGTAGTTATCTACGGGCTCTTAGTTTCTCTTAGATCATTTTTTGAAAAATTGTGTTTTTTGTTGTTTGACAAAAATGTTTTGAAAAAGGCATTTCGCTTTGACTTTGTAATGATTCATGTAGGAATGTATACAAAGTGTTCGGAAATGTTTTTTTTTTAAAAGAGTTTGAACTTTGACAAAAGTGTGAGGTGTAAAGAGTGTTTTGATAGAGCAAGCAACTAAAAGTCTTATTACCTACTCAGAATTGGTTGTTTTCGTGTTATTTTACGTTCCTTTAGAATAGTGCTATCCATACCATTAGTTGGTAGGTAACCCTATTCGTTGGATGTAAGCGGGACATTTGAAGGGACATCGGATGGTCATAGAAAGTAACTTGTAGGAAGTATCCTAGCACATTCGAAGGGACTATCATCATTTTTCGTAGGCGACAATCGAGGGTCAAGATCATGTATTCGAGGCTACATCGTGGTCTATGATCTTTGTATCGAAGGGACTATGATGATTTGTTTTGAAGGCGACGGTGCTAGAATACCTCTACGTTCGAGGGACTTGACCATTTGTATTCGTAAGGCAACGAGAGAGAATTACCCTAAGGGGTGCATGTGTGAAGTGAGTGTGTTCAATTCAGATATGTTATCTTGAAATTATGAGTGATCTATGTCCAATTTTATCTTACCATACACGCCTAATTACTAGCAGTTTATAGGTGCGTAAAGTAAATTATGGAAAGTAAAGTGCGGAAAGTAAATGTCCTACGCTATTACATGGCTTTGGGGCGCTATATAATAAGAGTGCGGAAAATAAAAGCCCTAATTAAACTATTACATCCCATAGGCAGTTACATAATTGAAAAGAAAAGCAAGAAAAAAAACGTCTAAACGGTATAAACCGTGAATGTATACAAAATCGAAAACGAAAGAAAATTGCATAAGAGGAAATGTTAGTAAAAATTATTTTGAATGAGGGAAAAGGTTTTGTGTTAGTAATGATATTAATATGATAAGATAAATTTTTGGGAATTTTGGAATTGATTTGATAATTTAAAAACAATTAAAAGTCATTTAAATGATTAATTAGAAATTAAATTAAATATGCATGCAAAAATAATAATTTTATATTAAAATTAAATAAACATTTTTTGATGATTATGCAAAAATAAATATTTTTGGTGTTTTTAGATGCATGATAAAAATATTAAAGATAAATTAAAATGCATGAAAATATTAAAGAAAATAAGAAAAATATGTTAGTTTTCAAAAGAGTAAAAACATATGGTCTTGCTGTGGATCGAATCGAGACCTTGAGAGAATCTTCCCATACACGCGCCCTTTACCATCGAGCTGTGAGTGCACTGGTTTGGAATTTACAAAGGTGTGATTATAAGTGTTCACGGTCATAGATTTGAATTCAAAATACAACCACTGTGGACCCCGTGGAACGGGTGTTAACCGTAACGCCTTCACGCATGCCCACGCGGTCGAGATAAGTCAATGACGCCGAGTCCTAGTCCTTCTCCCAAGCAATTTCAAACATCAAACCCAAAAATACGCAAAATAAAAGGGAGGTACCCTACCCCTAAATCGACTATCTGAGTCAATGGTGGTGTTGGTTTTGATCAATCGACAGCCGGGTTCGATCGAATACCGCTGGGCCATAACCATGGCAAATCGGTTTTCCTACGTTCAAGCTTGCATGTAATGGTTCAAACGTGATCTAATACGTACCCTGAGTTCAAATAAACACACAAAAACCATTAACAATGCATGAATTTATGAAATCGAAAATCAAGAAAATACCAAATCGGAGCAAGCTTGGGAGCACGATCTGGGCAGTTTTGGCTTCGAGTAAAGGTTGGGAACGATCCCTGGGAACCTCAGGGACACAATAGAATGCTCAAATTGGATTGAAAACGGCTGGAGAATGGAATTCGATTTTGACAATTTTGTGAAATTTTGAGCAAAGTAAGGGGTTGTAGGGCTAGGGTTTTCGTCCTTTGTCTTGTGCAACATGCTGGGTATTTATAGAGTGAAAAGTGAGGGTAAAGAGAGTGAAAAAAGATCTTGTCTTGAATGCAAAATAATTTTCCTTTCAAATAAAATTAAATCTTTGAAAATTTGATTTTCTCTTCCATATGCAAGCTAGCACGAATTAGGCAAGTTATGTGGGCTATCTTGGACCTCAAGTTTGATAAAAATCCAATCCATTTCAAAATATATCTTGTTTTCATATTTTATATAATTTAAATTTGAATTAAAAGCTTTTAAATTAAAAAATAAATCAATAAAATAGAATGTGGTCATGGCAAGGCATCAATAGGTCACAAATAATATTATGATCAAGTTTGGATCATAAAATTATACGCCCATTTGGAAAAATTGATTTTGACAAATATCTCCTTTTGTACAATTGTTCAAAAATGCCCAACTTCTGTAAGGTGTATTTTGCTCAATTTTCCACATTTTTGCATGTTCTTGGACTTTTTAGAAATATCTAGGTGTCCTCTAAACAACCTCTTTGGTTTCATCTCAATTGAGTTTCCATGCTCAATAAATCTTCAAAACAAAAGTTGACTTTTGTTGAATTTGAAAAGGACTCAGAATGTTTTGATCCATACTTTCCAAATGAAGCATTTTTGAACATTCTTGTGAGACATGAAGTTGTAGAGAATTGAATTTCCTTCAAAATGAGAGGTGGTGGAAAATTCTAAGAAAGTATGAAGAAGTTATGCTCACCAAAGTTCAGTTGACTTTTCAAAAACCCTAATTTGGAAAGTTTGACTTTTGAGCAAATCTTGAGTTTTCTTGATGAATCATGATCAACCCTTGATCAAATGATGAATGTGAATTCAAAATGAGGATGTTGACCAAAAATCATGAAGTTTGACTGTATGTTGACCATGTGACTTTTTTGCAATACAACCGATTTTCAACCATCCGAGCAATTGTCTCGAGGAAATTTGACTTGAGGCTTGAAACTTGACATGGAGGATCTTTGAAGCATGTGAGGAGGCATGATGACCATTGAGATGTTGGAAGTCCATCCGATATGAGAATTTCCAAACCCTAGTTTGGGTTGATTGTTAGGAGAGGTTTGTCTAATCAACCTCGAGGAATACTTGAGTATGGATGTATGAAATGTTTTGAGAAGTAGGAGGGCAAATTTTGGGTATGACACTGCCCCTGCTCAATCTTCTTGTATCGAAGGGTTAGATTGGCGTGCTTGCCTTCGTGACCTGGAGGTAGAAGATGATCGAACACCCGAGTACACCTCGAAAATTTGCACTACCGTTGATCGATGCGGAATGGGCTTACGATGCCATTTGGAGAAGGTGGAGACTTCACTGGGGAATGAGTTGTACGCTAGACTCGAGATCTTTGTCAGGATAGGAGAACTGTCGGAGATGGGCTTTAGATGCCATATGAAAAGATTGATGTCGGGTAGTGAGTCGTACGCTAGGCTCTGTAGATGAAAGGGGGCACGGAGATGGGCTTAAGATGCCATCAGGAGAGAGCCGTACGTTAGACTTCGTGTTCATCTTTGAATGAAGTTATTGGTTTGTATTGGTTTTTAACCAAATATGCAGCATTCTGAAAGTGGAGATATGTTGATAAGTGGTCGGATATTGGCTTAAGATGCCATCCAAGGCAACTGAGTCGTACGCTAGACCCTGTAGTTGCTGTTGATAATAAGAGAGAGTAAGAATAAATCTTTGTCTTGATTGTTCTGAGGGGATAGTAGTTGGCAAAATGTGGATAACTTCCCTGTTATGCTTCGGGTATCGATCCAATGCCTGTTATCGGAGGATAACTTGTGATCGCTCGTATAGTTTTCCGCTCTGCTTGCATTAATCCTCGACTGTTGTCGGAGGACAACTAGGGCGGTCGTCAGATAGTTTTCCGTCTGGCTTCGGCATTAATCCGACTGTCGGAGGACGCTAGGCGGTCGCTTAGATAGTTTTCCCGCCCGGCCGGCATTAATCCCGACCGTTGCCCGTAGTGATTTTCACCGCTTTGGGAAAAACAAAAGAAACTTTGATAGAATATCGTTAGTCTTATGCAAATTATGATGCATGACAATTTTTATGAATGATATGTATAAATTATGATTTTCATGAATAATGTATGAATGATGTGATGTTGTGGTATTTCAAAACATATCCATCTTGAAGAAGATGTGGATGCTCCGTCAGATTTCGGCTTTTGTTCGGGACGGCGGATTGGAAACCCGAGAAGAAAGCTAACCTTGATTTCTCCGATGCAATATCCGACCAAGTCTTGGGCCTAGATATTGTTGAGGATGGTAGAGATCGAGAGACGCACCGGATTCAGGCGAGACCTCATTGGAAAATTAGAGGCGTTCTAATGGGACTTGCGATAGATCCTGCTGAGAGCACTTGATAGCTGCCGAGACCGGTCAAGAACTGGAGCTCGTCAAATCTCCGGGAATAAAAGATGTGGTTTCTCCGATGCACCATCCGACCATGTCTCAAGTCCGATACGGCCACGGGAGGTGATGATTACGAGATATTTTGCTGGGGATACTCTGCTGTGATGAATTGTTATCGCTTGAGACTGATGTAACATGGCTTAGTTTGATTGGGATCACTTGGGACTAACGTGATGAAGCCTCAAAGTCGTGACTAGTGGAGAGAAATATGTACTCTGGGAAATTTTGCGATGAGTGACCTCTCGTGGGATTGTACTTTGTGGGAATATATTGGTGACTTT
This sequence comes from Vicia sativa, assembly GCA_021764765.1. Classification (NCBI taxonomy): domain Eukaryota; kingdom Viridiplantae; phylum Streptophyta; class Magnoliopsida; order Fabales; family Fabaceae; genus Vicia; species Vicia sativa. The sequence goes on from CM038793.1 coordinate 257,193,843, forward strand.
CATCGTCATCTCAATTCATAGAGCCTCGTAGTAATTATCCTTGTTCGTTCACTTTTCGTATGTTTGTAAATAGATTCTTATTGTCGGACACATATAATCATTCAAAGCAAACGTTGGACTTTATGCAAACAACAACAGCAAAAATTGTAACAAAAGAAGCTTGTATTAGTTTGAAATGCGGCGTATGGCCAAGTAGTTTGTACACAAGAAAAGTAAAAAGCTATGCGGAAACAATCTCGTTAAGTTCCAACTATGCTAGTACTCATATATTTCAACTATCTCATCTCCTTGTTGTTAGTTGAAAGTGAGTGAACTGATCTTCGCCATTTGAATCTTGAAAGCTGATAGTAGTAGTTTGAAGTAGGTGATCCGACGAGACATAGTCGTACGCTTTAAATCCCTAACTTTTGCCTAGACCGCCCATTCGGTTTTCAGCCCACCGATACTTTTTGGCCAAGCCGCCTTTTCGTGTTTTCATGCCGTGTGTACATGTTTTGTATATATCCTTAACTTTTGCCCAACCCTTTGATTCGTCAGATGCCCTTATTTTTCCTAGGCTACCGACCTAGCGGGTCTCTTTTATGCGTAGTATTTTTGACCGTGGTCTGCATTCGCTGTGGTGTGGAAGTCTTCACCATCCATGCTAAGTATCATAGCTCCGCCGGAAAATATTGTCTTGACTACAAACGGTCCCTCAGGTGGAGTACATTTGCCCCTCGATCACCTTGTGGAAGAATGATGTGTTTGACTACTAGATCACCGACTTGTAGACTCTTGTGCTTGACCTTCTTGTTAAATGCTCTAATCATTCGCTTCGATAGATCCGCCATGGCGTATGGATGCGCGTTCTCATCAATCAAGTTAATCGTCAAGGCGAGTCTAGACCCAATTGTCTTCGCCTAACTCGCATCCCGGAGGACTCGTTGAGGGTATCTCGAACCTCGATTGGTAGGACTGCCCATACCATATACAAGAGAGAAGGGTTGCCCTGCTGATGTTCAGATCAGAGAGCGATAACCATGAAGAGCAAATGGTAACATCTCATGCTAATCTTTGTAAGTCATCGCCATCCTGATGATCTTCTTAATGTTCTTGTTGGCGCTTCCACAGCCATTCATCTTAGGCCGATAAGGAGAAGAGTTGTGATGCTTGATCTTGAACTGCAAGTAGTTCGGTGATCATCTTATTGTTGAGATTCGAACCGTTATCCGTGATAATCCTTCGAGAGTGCCATACCGACAAATAAGATTATGTTTGATGAATCGAGCCACAACATTCTTGGTAATGATGCGAACGAAGTCGCTTCTACCCACTGGTGAAATAGTCAATTGCCACAAGGATTAAACTGTCCGCGGAAGTCAGGCTTGATTTCTCCGATCATGTCAATGCCCCACATTGCAAAAAGGCCAAGGAGAAGTTAAACATTCAGAGGTACCGGGGTAATGCACTTTATTTGCATAACTGCATTTGTGACAAGACCGGCATGACAATCACCTTCCATGGTGGACCAATAGTAACTGCTCAAAATCTTCTTAGCCATTGTATGACCAATCGAATGAGTACCAAATGCGCTATGTAACTCTTCTATGATACGCTCTGTTTTCCGATCCACAAATGAGAGACACAAGTCATGATTGCGTTTGTATAAGATGTCGTTGCTGAGGAAGAATTTGGATGCGAACCTTCTCAAAAACTTCTTATCATTGACAAATGCCCCTGCAGGATATTCCTGAGTCTCAAGATACCTCTTTACGTCGTAGAACCAAGGTATCTCTTTTGTATCAAGTTCACAATAATATGTTGGATCGTCAAACTTCTCAATGATGATCTGGGGAGCCTCGTTGTCCCATCTAACTTTGAACATAGACGACATAGTAGCTAACACATCTTCCAACTGATTCTATTCTCGTGGAATGTGATTGAAAGTGATCTCTTCGAAGTAGGGGATCAAACTCAAAACATGCTCTCGATATGGAATGAGATTCGGATGCTTCGTATCCCACTCGCCCTTAATCTGACTGATCACTAAAGCTGAGTCTCCGTATACATGCAAGAACTTGATTCTTAAGTCAATAGCTTAATACCCATGATGCACGCTCAGATTCGGCCATGTCATAGTGCAATCGAAACATAATCATGTGAAAGGCGATGTCCATCGTAGGAGATGTAATGATGGCGCCAATGCCATTGCCAAGTTCGTTTGAGGCTCCATCAAAGACCATAGTCCATCGATCCTTGTTCGTGTCCTTCGTCTGGGCCTGGTTCTTCACAATTAGTAACTAACAAAACATCTTCATCTCGAAATTAACCGCATAGATCGATAGTCATCTCATGCTTGATGAGCCAAATGATCACTACTACACTTCCTTTGATCGCTTTCTCGAGAAGTATCTTGATGTCGATTCGGTCAAGATCATTTGCCATCTTGCTATTCTTCCGAGAGCTTGCTTTTTCAAATATGTATTTTATCGGATCCATCTTGAGATCAACAAGGTAGTGTGAGTCAACATATACTATCTTAGTCGGCGAAACTTGTTGCGCAGTAAGTTTTCTAGCCTGAGTATCTTGTTTCACGGAACTTTTGCTAAGGTAGTATATTGCATACTCTTTTCGATCGACTCGCCATGTTCCCCAACACACACCCTATTGAGTTCTCTAACACCACAAGTACATGATAAGAGGTCTTCCTTCGTCGGGCGGCATCAGATAAGAGGATTCAGAGGTATTCTTTGATTTTGTCAAAAGCGATCCGGCAATCATCGCTCCATTCTACCACTGATCTTTCTTCAAGAACCAAGATTGGCCTGGCAGCGCTAGATGTGCAATGAATCCGCAATGTAGTTCAATCGGTCCAAGAAACCTCCGACTTTCTTTCTCGCACGGGCTACCGCATTTTGAATAGCTTTAACCTTGGCGGGGACAAACTTCGATACCTTTTCCACTGACAACAAACTCTATGAGTTTTCCGGATCTGACTCCAAAGGTGCACTTGTTGGGATTAAGTCTCAGTCTGTACTTTTTCAACCTATCAAATAGTTTCTGCAAATGATCAAGATGTTCTTCAATTGGATCGAGCTATCATGTCGTCGACATAGACCTCTATCTCGTGATGAATCATGTCATGAAATAATGTAACCATGGCATGCTGATAAGTGGCGCCTGCGTTTTTTAGTCCGAATGGCATGACCTTGTAGCAAAAGGTGCCCCACTGTGTAACGAAAGTAGTCTTCTCCATGTCTTCAGGAGCCATTTTGATTTGATTGTAACCGGAGTAACCATCCATGAAGGAGAAAACCTTATGCTGGGCGGTGTTGTCAACCAGAACATCAATATGAGGAAGTGGAAAATCGTCTTTCGGACTTGCTTTGTTCAGATCTCTATAATCCACACACATTCGAACTTTGCCATCCTTCTTATGTACGGGTACCACGTTTCTAACCCACTGTGGATAGGAAGTAACGGGTAAGAAAACGGCGTTGAACTGCTTCATAACTTCGGCTTTGATTTCTCTCGACATCTCAGATTTACGCGATTTAACCTTCTATTTCACTATAGGAGAAACCTTCTTTGTCGGTAACTGATGCACCACAATATCAATGTCTAAACCCGCATGTCTTCGTATGACCAAGCAAAACCTCAATATAGTCTCGTAGCATCCAAGCAATCTCTTTGACATTATTCTCAAGACCCGCCCCTATCTTGATCTCTTTCTGCCTTCATCAAGACTCCAAATTCACAACCTCAACTAACTCTTCGTAGGTTGTATAACTCGCTCTTCTTGTCAGAAAGCAATCGACAAGTTCTCCGGCACTTCATCTTTCCTCACCTTCGCCTTCCGCTTTGCAGATCGGATTATCGGGTCATATTTAGCAATAGCATACCGCATCAACTAGATTCGGAGTGATTCTCGCAGTGTATCACGTGGGTGTGTGTAAGAAACACATAGCTTTTCAAGGGGTGATAAAGTAAAAGAAAGAAAGCAACAAATAAATGCAAAAGTCCAACGATTTTATTAAATGAAAATATGCAAATGATGATAATAACCTCACAAACGAGCCACGATGCCCCGTAAGGTAACTAGGCTTTAGAGTTTATTGTTCAAAACATAGAAAACAAAAAGCAAAACAAAAACAAGAGCAATTACTCCCGTCTAAAGGAGATTGGTATGACGCCTTCAGCCTTCCAATTGCCGAGTCTATTGTCGAGAGTCAAAGATCCATTTGTTGGATGTCAAGTTGTTGTCGCCTGCCTTATAGCATGGAATCCATTCTCGCCGATGTGGAAAGGAAGTTGGCACGCTCGCGGGCGATCATCTTCTCGACCTTGATGGTGAAGCCTAAACCAGCCTTGTCAAATTTAAGAGGAAGATCAGTGAGATGTCCCCAAATAGTACTACCTCCTTCCTCAATGCATTGAAAGCATCTTTCAACGAGGCCATCCTAGGCGGATCTGCATGAACTGGAGTGAGACGGAGTCTCAAAAATTCACCTTCCATCTCAAGGTATTGGAATGATCAGATGACCGACCATGTATTCTCTTCACCACATATCAGAACAACCTTCCCTTCACTTCGTACTTTAGCTTCTTATGCAAGGTAGAGGTAATAACGCCTCCATGTATCCAAGGGCATCCAAGTAGGCAAGTGTAAGCTAGACGGATGTCCATGAAAAGGAAAGTGGAATCGAAAGTCCGGGATCCGACTTTAACAGTGTAATGAGCTCCAAGTATCGCTCATTTAGAACCATCAAAAGCTCTCACAACTATGTCACCGACTTCTAACCAATCCTTCAACATCAAGTCGGTCAAAAGCACTTCGTAGGATATTCAGAGCGTAACCGTATCTATCAAAACATGAGATAATGTAATGCCCTTGCATTCAATGTAGATGTGCAAGGCTTGGTTGTGTTTCCTCCTATAGAGTCAAATCAAAGATTAAAAACCTAGGTCGTTGGCAACCTGTGCTAGAAATACAAACTTCAAATTGATCGGTAGTAGTGTCTTGCTGCACGTGAGCATTCTTCTCGTAAACTTCACCAAGGCTTTAGCATGAGCGCCGTGAGCACAAGAGCAGAGCAAGTGGGATTTTGGACGAGTCCTAACCTGCTCCACAACATTGTAGTCACTCTTCTTGATAATCTCCTTTCGACTTCTCCATTTCTTGTTTCGAGCGGAATTGGTTCAGTACGGAATGCGAATCGAGTCGCAGTTGTCTTTTAGAGGAGAGATCTCGAGAAAACACTTTCCCGTTCGTTACTTTACTTGATCCGTGATGTTGTCGATGTTAGGAATGGTAGCTTCAATCGAAGATCCTCAATAGTCGAGGGTCTTGCTTGACGCCATGGTAGTAAACCTCAACCCATAGTTCCAAGGAATAGCTTTGTCGAGGAATATGGAACCGGTCCGGAGAAGTAATGATGAGAGGTGCCACTCAGGCATGGATCGAGAGGAAATCACAGTGTTAACATCAAGATAGTCTTCTGGGAAATCGTCTCCCCATCCGTCGCGCTTAACATCTTCAATGGGAATTTTGTAGCTCTCGTGAACAATATACTTCACCATGTAATCGAACTTTCCACTTGGCTTCCTAAGGTATCCCAAACTTCCGTATAGTTTCACCAAATCTTCGATCTTCGATTCTTGGACAAGTTTTCACATAGCTCCACACGTGAAGTGTTCGAATAGCACTTCGCGGTTATCCATCATGCAATCAATACGCCTTCTCAACTAAGCACAAACATCGTGCGACGGCACCAACGACTTCCTCGGGCATCCCGGATTAACACCGCTTGCGTGAAATTCTTCTAATAGTTATCTCGGCAAGTCATCTATGTTGAAACATAAGAGGTCTTGTCAATAGTATTGAACTTTTGTCATGATTAGGCATAGGCGCCGATCACATTCAAGTCTCAACAAGAGGGTCAAACTCAACTGCTTTAGCTTCAATCATGTCTTGAATCTTGTTCTTCGAGCCCAACATTTGTCGTGTTGGCTCCCGGCTGGAGGGTAAGCACACTTTGCATTAGGATTGTATCTCGAGAGGAAGTGTTGATGTTTGAGGGGGATCCTCAAAGTAATCGTTATGCTTTCAACATGTGTTGCAATGCTTATGACAATGGCATGTTGATCTTCAGAATTATCTTCGGGCTGCTCTGTTACGCCATCTCACTGAGGTTGTGCCGATGTAGGATGGAGATCACAACTTCCCCACAGATTGAGCACGGCGGTCTTGGCTTCCCACCATACACAACATTGGCTTTTCTTACCACCAAAAGATCTCTTCAAAGATTTCGAGGATGACTCTACATGAATCTTTCCGCTTCTTGATACCAACTTCAATGCTCTTCTTGTCAATATCACCTGAATCCTAACAAGAGTTTCCAATCGATGATTTAGAGCGGGCCTGCTGCTGTTCCTATAAACATATCAACCAACTCCCTATTGACAAGGGTGGTTGAACTCTACCGCTAGATCTCCATTTTGAGCATACTCTTTGAACTTCTCATCACGATCCATAGACTGCTCAGAGTTGCATGAGCGCCAACCAAAGATTGCACTCATATTGCCTCAGAAAGCATCCGCTAAGTCCCAAGTACTGGATATGGTCACTATCTAGTCGATAATACCACTCCAATCGAGTTCCGACAAACTCTCTTGAAATAAGCATCCACAACTTTCCATCATCGCTTGGGCCGATCCGAACATAGGACTTCAAATGCGTTTTCGACAAGAAATGCCATCATACTTGGCAAAAGTACGAACTTTGAACTGGGAGGAATCACCACATGTGGACAAGACTCGATCATCAAAATTCAGCCACACATCTTCAGATTTTCCACAACATTCGACGATCTTCAAGTTGCTTGTATTTGTCATCCTCATAAGAGTAACGATCATTCTCATAATCTTCTTCCTTCCTCAGTGCTCACTCGGTCATCTTCGCTGTTCCCTTGACACTTCCGCTTTGACACTCCCTTCCGAGAACTCTATCCGCTAACCACCCTTGTGACGCTCTTCCCATGTTGAGAACCAATGACCTTCTTCTTTTGTTGATGAGCTTCTTCAGATCTTCTTGGCCTTGGACCGTCGGTGAACATCTCGAACTAGCATTCTCACCAAGATCTTCGATAGTCCGTTCAAGAGCCATTTCTAAATAAATAGCTAGAAAATGAGAAACCAATCTTCAATGCTATTAAATGTTATGCCATGATATGCGATGTTTATAAATGCAATGCAATGTTTTCTAAGGACCTTAGAGTTTAACTTTGTTAAACAAGCATGAACAAACATTTTTAGTTCTCATTTTATTCTTTTTTATTTTAAGTACAAAAGATAATTCAAAAAATAAAAGAACAAAAAAACTAAAGCTCTAGGTCTCCATGGCGCTGCCTTTGAAAATGAGGTAGGTTGATGTTCCGCTCTCGTGAAGTAGCTTGGTCAACTCTAGTACCTTCTTCTTGTTTGTATAAAATCGCTTTGAATGTATCCCTTTCTTCTTTAGTTGAATCCAGATCTCTTCAAGTCCTCAAAATCAATAGGCATACGTGATGGAGAAGAGTAGTACGTCACCCACAAAGAACAGTTCCATAATTACCGTAACACGGTGTAAATGGCATCATGAGGCTTTGAGCTCGAGCTTGCACCCATTTCAGGTGGGTCCCAAGGAATGGAGTTTGTGTCCCAAAGCCTTGTATCACTCTCTTACCATGCCCCAAGCGTATGAACCTTCATCCAGAATTCAGAGATCGTCAGAGTCGAACACAATATCTTGAGAAGCATATCATGAGGACCATCTCTTCGAGCATAACAAAAATTGACGAGCTAGAGAAGGGTCAGAAGTGATACCTCCGCTATACCAAGCAAAGGTACATTAGGGAATTCTCCATAACTACCAATGAAGGTGAAGTACTTTGAGAAAAAGACCCAACGATGTCCTGAATGAGAGTGACATTAGTCTCGAGACCACCAATCTTTGCTCGTTCTTCAAAACTGTTGGAGGAAGGTGCAAATAACCACCGGAAAGTAATTGTATACAAACACATGAGACCCCTGTTTGATAGTACGATGTGGAGAGAATGTAGAATGTCTCCAAGTAAAGTAGGCAATCGATTGTGTAGTAAGAATATCTTGATGGCGCTGACATCTATGAATTGATCCGAGTTAGGAAATAGAACCAAACCATAGATTAGCAAAGTCAAGATGTCTTTGAATGCTTGGAAACTCATAGCTTTGAGGAATTTCGCTTTCTTTATTAGAACTTAGCGTAAACCATTAACTCCGCTTCTTGTTTCCCAATCATTTCAATGTCTGAGCGCTTTAGATGTAATGTCGATGCAATGTCTTCATACTTAGGAGCCCTTTCTAAACCTAAGAATCGTGATTCGATCAAGAATAGGCATCCCAAGTAGCTTAGAGAACTATTCCAAGGTAGGAACTAACTCGATAATATGGGAATGTAAAGCAATGGTGTTTCGGATCAAAGAACCGGAATAGACGCATCATATCTTCTTCAAACCGGAGATAACCAAGTCAAGTAGATAACCATGTCTTTGATGAACCGAGCATGGCGGAAATTTCAAACCACCTCTTTCGAGCTGAGAAGGTACACTCACGGTTGATTCGATAGTCTTTCTAGAAGCCATAATCCCTATAAAAAAGAAAGCAAAGATAAATCCCTAGGTCCTTGAAATTGTTAGAGATGATATGCAATGCGATGATGTCATGATGTCATGTTTAGCAAGCACAAACAATTCAATAACAGCCCTAGGTTTGCTTCGTATGAGGTATAGTGATTACCCTACCAAAAGTTCGAGTTGGTTCATCCCATCCTATAATAGTAACCGGTTCTAGGAATCTCATATCATTGATCTTCTCGTGGTATGCTTATTTCAATATGACTACCAAGTGTTCAATCGAAAATATCCCAAAGTCCGATCTTAATGAGCGAAGCATCGAGCATCACCCAACCTTAGTCCGCAGCAAAGTCGACCATCTCACTACCTTCTAATGGCCAAGATGGGTCAATTAAGGTTCTAAAGAATTAGTGCCGATGACACCACAATAGCCAAATACTATCCTCAACTTGGAAATGAAGAGTATCGTGACATCTAAAGTGTCACAATTAACGTAGCTAATCGCGTTGACCGCCGCAGATACGCCTAACGGTCATGATAATCTAATGCTACTTACCTAAAGGAAACCCGATCCGGGTAGATCCCACAATATAATACCCAACCCTTAAAGATAAAGCAAGCAAGTCAAACAGAAGCAAGAAAGTGATCTAGAAATCCCTAAGGCATTCTTCTTTTAGGGTGTCTCCCAGAGTCGCCACCGTAATACGGTGAACTAACTTTGGGAATTTATTTGTCTTTTTATCGTAAATGTTATGGATAGCAAGAGTCTCCAACCGAATTTTCTTTTATCCAATTAAGGGAAGGTGAAAAGAACACTAAAAGACCTTCGCTAGATTCCCAGTAAGGGAGAAGGTTATGAAAGGAAGGTATTAGCACCCTTTCCATCCGTAGAAGTTATCTACTGTGCTCTTAGTCGCTTCTTAGATCATTTTCAAAAAAGGTGTTTGTGTTTGACAAAAAATGTTTTGAAAAGGCATTTCGCTTGACTTTGTAAATGATTCATGTAGGAATGTATACAAAGTTCTCGAAATGATTCATTTTGAAAAGAGTTTGAACTTTGGACAAAACCATGTGAAAAGTATTTTGTTTGAGCAAGCAACTAAAAGTCTTATTACCTACCGTAATGGTCGCTGCGGTTATTTTACGCCCTTATAATAGTGTTATCCATACCATTAGTTGGTAGGTAACCTTATTCGTTGGATGTGAAGGGACATTCAAGGGACAACGGATGGTCATGAAGGCAACTTGTAGAATTATCCTAGCACATCTCAAGGGACCATCATCAATTTCGTGCAACAATCGAGGGACGAGATCATGTATTCATAGGCTTACATCGTGGGTCTGATCTTTATCCAAGGACTACATGATGATATTTCTCGTAGGCAATCTGGCATAGGATACTCAATGCTCGAGGACTTCACCATTTTAATCGAAAGGCAACGAGAGAGAATTACCCAAGGTAAAATGGTAAGAGTGTGTCAAATTCAGACATGTTATATTTCAATTAGAAGTGATCTATGTCCATTTTTATCTTGCTATACACGCCTAATTACTAGCAGCCATAGGGTGCGGAAATAAATTGTGGAAAGTAAGTGAAAGAAAAGTCCTACGCTATTACATGGCTTTGGGGCGCTATATAATAGAGTGTAAAGTAAAAGTCCTAATTAAACAAGTAAATCCTATAGGTAGTTACATAATATTGAAAAGAAAAGCGAGAAAATTGTCCGAAACGTTACAACCTCAGAATGTATACATAATCGAAAATACGGGAAAATTGTATAAGAGGCAAAATGTTAGTAAAATATGATTTTGAATAAGGAAAAATATTTTAAGTTAGAAATGACAATTAGATGATAAGATAAATTTTGGTAATTTTCTCAATCGATTTTGATAATTAAAAGCAATTAAAAGTCAATATAATGGTTAATTAGCAATTAATTAAAATATGCGCAAAATTATTAATTTTAATGTCAAAATTAAATAAACATTCATGATCTAATGAATATCCCGATTTCATACAAACAACCAAAACCATTAATAATGCACGTAAACATGAAAATCGAATTAAGAATTTTACCAAACCTAAGGAGAGCTAGAGAGCACGTCTCGATGAATGTTTCAGTGGTCTTGGAATGATTGCCGGATGTCCAGAACACGAATGAGTGCTTGAAACAACTTGAAACTTGTTGAAATCCAAAATCGAAATTGCAACTTTGGAAAAAATTTGAATTTTGGGTTGCTTCAAGAGGCTAGTGGTTTCGCCCTTGGTCTTGTGGATGTGTCAGTATTTATAGAGTGAAAGATTGAAGCAAAAGAAAGAAAAAGATACGCTCTGAATGCAAAATAATTTCTTTTCAAATCAAATCAAATCTTTTCAAAATTTGATTTTTCCTTCCTTGCATGAGCTAGCAACGAATTTCACAAGTTGTATGGGCTTCCTTGGTCCTCAAGCTTGATAAAACCAACCCAACTTAAATTATACCTTTGTTTTCATATTTTATTTAATTTAAATTTGATTTAAATGCTTTTAAATTCAAAAATAAATAAAAATGGAAGGTGGTCGTGGCAAGGCATCAAAGGTTACAAATAATATTCTCGATCAAGTTTGATCATAAAATTATAAAGCCCATTTGGAAAAATTGGATTTTGTCGACATTTCAGGTGCAATTCTTCAAAATGCCCAACTTTGCAAGCTGTATTTTGCTCAATTTTCAACATTTTTGAGTGTTTTGACTTTTAGAAATATTTAGATGTCCTCTAAACAACCTCTTTGGTTTCATCTCAATTGAGTTTCCATGCTCAATAACACTTATTACAAAAGTTGACTTTTGTTGACTTCTGAAAAGGACCCGAATGTTTTGATCCATATCTTCAAATGAAGAATTTTCTGACCATGCTTGTGAGACATGAAGTTGTAGAGAATTGAATTTCTTCAAAATGAGAGATTGTGGAAATTTTTTGATAAAGTATGAGAAAGTTATGCTCACCAAAGTTCGCTTTGACTTTTCTCAGAAACCCTAATTTGGAAAGTTCGACTTTTGATTAAATCGTGAGTTTTTTGATGAATCAAGATCAACCCTTCATAAATGATGAATGTCACTTCAAAATATGGATGTTGACCAAAAATCATGAAGTTTGACAGATGTTGACCATGCTGACTTTGGTCCGATACAATCGATTTTAAACCATTCGAGCAATTGTCCGAGGAAACTTGATGTAAGGCTTGAAACCCCGACATGGAGATTCTTTGAAGCATATGAGGAGGCATGATGACCACTGGAGATGTTGGAAGTCCATCTTGATCTCGAGAAAAGCCAAATCCTAGTTTGGGGTTGATTGCCCAGAGAGGTTTGTCCGACTAACTTTGTGAAATCCTCGAGCATGGATGTATGATGACACCCGATTTTTCAAATATTAAATAAGTGAGAATTAATTATTTAATTGATTAAAGTCTTAAATATTTAATCTATCCGGATTAATCGGGTTATTTATTAAAGAAAGGATTGATGTAGAATAATTAGTGAGTATGAGGAGTAAATTACTCTACTTTACTAATTATTATTATTTTGTTTATTGAATAATTAAAAAGGAAATATAAAAGGAAAAGAAAGGAAAAGAGAAGGTTTTGGAAAATCATTTCACGTAGAGTTGGAGAAAGAAGAGAAGAGAGGAAACAACAATGCTTGAGGAATTCAAGAATCATCATGAGGTGGGGTGATTTTATTCGCTAATATGTCTTATGGGTTTTGGGAACCAATGGATGATTGGGTATGTTAGAATTGAATGGTAGATTATAGTATGGAACCCTATTTGTGTCAGTGGATGGAAAATTGATCACTAGTGTCGATGATAATTAGGAACGGGTAAAATATGTTAGTTGATGTCAAAATGGTGTGAAATGGTGTTAGAATGGTGTTCATGATATTATAATTGTTTTGAAAGTTTGGAAATGGTTATGATGCATAAAGCTGTCAAAAATGATAAATATGTCGTTATTAAAGTGGAAACCGTTCTGTGGAGGAACCTGTTCCAGCCATAAAATTCAATATTTTGGCAGGAACAGTTCCCTATACAAAACTGGGGACTTATTTTGAAAACTCCGGGAACTGGTTCCCCTCGTGGGAGGAACCGGTCCCCATACATTTTTCTAGGAAGCGCAGATTAAATTGTGGGAACTGGTTCTCCATGAGGAACCTAAGTACATCGTATTTTTCCAAAACTTAAATTTTCAAAATGCATATTTTCTAAACCGTGAACTTCGATTCGAAAAGCCGCTCGGCGCTATTTCTTAAATTTAAAGTTCTACCTCCGAAAAGAAAATATTATTTTATTGAAAATTATTTTGAAAAGAGCCGAGTCCCCGATTTTGAAAATGTGGATTTAAACACTAAGATGGTAATTAATGCGAATGGTCCGAAAACCGGATGAGAACTAATGCATACCATGGTATATTTTGATGTCCATTGTGATTTGAATGATGTATTTGGAAATGACATCGCGGTGATTATGTTGATTTATTATGATCGCGGAATAATGTTGCATGTTTATATGATCGCATGCATGAACATTTGTTAATTGGTTCATTCCCATTGTGCGGAAGTGAGCTTGCAGAGCCAGACCAGATCGAATTGCCGAGGTAGAGAGGCTAGATTCTTGACCCAATGGGTGGGCTTAATCATGGATTACATCGCTCTTCCACGAGTAAACGGAGTAAGGTGAACGCGTTCACGATTGGTACCACATGCATAGAGTCTCAGATTGCATATGGAATTGTAACATGTTAGAATGGTTTCAAAGGTTACAATTGCCATTGTTTGATATTTATACATGATCATTGTGTGAATTGTTTCGTATTGTTTATGATCCGTGTTGGTTGATGAACCAATATATTCAATTAATCTGCTGGATCTAAGAACGATAATACATATTATATTGAATTGAAATCTCACCCTTACTTTAACAATTTCGCATCCGCGATTAGTCATTGAGTTGGTGAGGATAGCCTAGATGTCGAGTTTAGTTAATCTAGTCCGCGGTTCGTGGTCGTGATCCGCAGATGTAACACCGGGAAAACGATCTTCAACTTTAACGGATAGTGGATAGTTTTGAATTGTGTTTTGATTAAATATCCCGGAATGACTATTGATTAATGTATTCGTGGATTGAATTATGTTTCATTTCCACTGCTAAACATAATTTTGAGTATGATTTATTTAAGGAATATTCTTCAAGGAGAGTATGATGATGTTTGGTCAAATTTTTATGATTTAAATTGTGACGCCTTCTTGATTATGATTAAATACTATTATTATTTATAAAACGCGTGTAAGAAGGGGTGTTACATATGAAATGTCTTGAGAAGTAGGAGGAAAATTTTGGGGTATGACACCTATCCCTAAGCGAGCCAAAAGTCTCCATCGTAATATTCCTATCTTCTTCAACATGGATATGTTTCAAATACCACAACACCAACATTCATACATCTACATAAACTCAAACATATGCATACATCATAATAATATTGTCACACACTGATGCATCATAATCAATAAGAATAACCATAAGTCAGTCAAGATTTTATCTCCTCGTAAAAGCTATTCTCCAAATGGAAGGTCAAAGTTAGCGACTATGCAAATCATTTCCAGACAATGCCCTCGATGGCATCCTTAAGCCCATCTCCGCTTTCACTTATCCGAGACAAACATGTAGTCTCAAGCACGACTCACTCTTTAAAATCATCTTTCCAAATGGCATCTATAAGTCCATTCCAAATACATCATCAATCGACGATCCTATACCATACAAAGGCGAAGTGCAAAATTTCATGTATTTTAGTGTTCAATCATCTTCTACTTTTAGGTCACGAAAGGCAAACATGCCAATCTAACCCTTCCATTACAAGAAGATTGAACAGGCAAATCAATATACCCCAAAATTTTCCTCCTACTTCTCAAGGCAATTCACATCTCAATTCTCAAGGATTCACAAGGGTGACCGTACAAACCCTCTCCTAAGCAATCAATCCAAGCTAAGGTTTTTCTATTCTTAAGTCAAGATGGACTTCAATGCTTCAAGTGATCATCATGCCACATCCTATGTTCCAAGGAACACTATGTCAAGTTCCAAGCCTCACAAGTCAAAGTTGCTCATCCAATTGCTCAAATGGTTGAAAATCACCATTGGTCAAAACGCCAATCAGGGTCAATAATATACAACAAACTTCATAATTTTTGGTCAACATCAATATTTTGAAGTCATATTCATCATTTGATCAAGATTTGATCATGATTCATAAAAAAAGTCAAGATTTGATCAAAGCCCAAGTTTCCAAATTAGGCTTCTAGACAAAAGTCAACAGACTTTGACCAAGCATAACTTTCACATAATTCATCGTAATTCTCCACCAAAGCTCATTTTGAAGAGAATTCAATTTCTATACTTCATGTCTCACAAGCTTGGGCGTAAAATGCTTCATTTGGAAGATATAGACCAAGACATTATAGGTCCTTCTAGAAACTCAACAAAAGTCATCTTTGGCAAAGAAGTGTCCATGAGCATGGAAACCCAATGAAGATGAAACCAAAAGGATGCTTAGAATACATCCTGAGCTTTCTAAAATTCCAAGAACACCCAAAATGTGGAAAATTGGGCAAGATGAAAATTGTGCAAGCTGAGCATTTTGAGGAGGTATAAAGGAAAATACTTGACAAATGCAAACATTTTTCAAACGGGCTTATAATTTTATGATCCAACCGATCTAACATTATCCATGGTCCTTATGCACTTTGCCACGCCTTCTTCCCAATTTATTTGATTATTTTGGAATTAAAACATTTAAATCCAATTTTAATTAGATAAAATACAAAAGCAAGGTAAGACAAGTTAGCTTGATTTCTACTTGTCTTGAGGATCAAGGAAGCCCAAACAAGATGCCAAATTGACGAGTCTATAAGGAAGGAAATATCTATTTTGGCAAGTTTTGATGAACATTGGTGTGAAATTATTTATGCATTGCAAGCAATATATTTTCTTGATTATGATCAAACTGATGCTCTATATATACATCATACATTCAAGCACAAGGGAGGAGAATCTTTGTCTCCAAGAGCAGCCCTAAAAATCATAAAATTTCAAGAAACTTGCAAATCATATCACGATTCCTGCCTCTTTCAACCAATTCCAAGCATACAACCGTTCCCGAGGTAATATTTTGTAAGTACATCATAATCCATGGCCAAACATGTTGAATCGTATACATCACGAACACCCGCTTACATAATTTTCATAAATTTGTGTTTTCTTTTATGCTTTTAGTTCGAACTAATGTGACTAATGTGTTCTTGAGGTTTAATGAGATGTATATGGGCCATTGTATGCGGTTAACGTCCAAATTGTAATTGCCATCATAGGGCTTCAAGCCCATGCATTGGGATCTAAGAATACAGTGCGATCTAGGCGAGATAATACCACCACCAATTCAAAGATCCAAAACGTGATCCGGTTTTTACTTTTAAATGATGTATTCTTGCAGTGTTTTAGAAAACATACAATGGAGAAGACAAACCAAGTCAAGTCCTGCTTCTAGCTTTAACCAAAGTGGAAAGGACCATAGCACATGTTAATCTATGTAACTTAATTCATGGATGTATCACCGCCCGCTGGTTTTACCTTACAAGACTAAGACATTCCTTTCCAAAGGCACGGGTTCAACCCCGCCTTTTTCCAACTCCTAATGTTTTTTTTTATATTTCGTGTTCCAGAGCAACACGCCCGTAAGCCCTGCTCAGAATCCCCATAGGTAGAATCACCCTCTGAAGTCTAGCTCGAACCCCTGAGGCGTAATGACTCTCGTAAGCTCCATCTCCGACTTCCTCAGCAACATGTCTGTAAGCTCCACTCGATCCTTTAAGAAGCACACCCAGGCTCCACTCAGATCCTCATAAGACGAACGCCCAGAAGCTTCCAGCTCGACCCTTTCCAAAGGCCAAGACTCTGAAGCTCCCACTGCGCCCAAAGATCGGAACTCCTGCATCCAAAGAAAGGAACCCCTGTAAGTCCAAATTGGGTGGCTTCTATTAAGCTCTCATCTTTTTTTTTTTCTTTCATATTTTTCTTATCTTTGCTTATTTAATAATTAATTGATTTAATTAGTAATTAGTTAATTAATTTAGGTTAATTAGATAATTTTCACTAATATTTAAACTAATTAATTTAGCATTAGTATTCACTAATATCTTTTTAATTAAAATTAAACTTAGGTTATTTTCACATAAACTCAAATTTTCAAAAGTACAAAATATTAGGATTAGTTTCTTCCGCTATTTATATTTTTGCATTTTTAAATTTTAGAAAGGTTGTATAGGTCGCAAGATTTTCTTTATCTTGTAATAGCGTAAGACTTTACTTTTCCGTGATTTTATTTTCTCCGTGATATCCTATTATGATATGCCCTAAATCCATGTAATAGCGAGGACTTTATATTTCCGCAATTTATT
This sequence comes from Vicia sativa, assembly GCA_021764765.1. NCBI lineage: Eukaryota > Viridiplantae > Streptophyta > Magnoliopsida > Fabales > Fabaceae > Vicia > Vicia sativa. Next base: position 257,210,968 of record CM038793.1, read on the forward strand.
TTCTCACCTATTAAAATGCTAGTAATTAGGAGTGTATGGCAAGATAAAATCAATATAGACCACTAAATATAAGATAAATTATCCGAATACGATACACTCTTTCTCACATGCACCCCTCAGTGGTATTCTCTCTCGCTGCCTTTATAAATGGTCAAACCTCGAACGTAGGGTAGTTTGTAGCACGGTTGCCTATTGTCATACCTCACTTTTTGACCCAATATACCACCTTACATTTGCATCATTGCATAACTAACAACTCGTAACAAAGATTAATCGTGTAGCATTGTGTCAAAATTAGGTTTCACCTATTTTCATCCGATCTAATAGGCAACCAATTAGGGTTTGAGTTTTACTCACCTCATTTGATCTATCTTGATCAAATCATTAACCTCCCATCATCGATATCCACTTTTTCTCATTGATCAATCAAGGATCACCACCGTGGTTTTGATCTGCATGAGTATTCTCCACTTTTGAACAAGAAATGACTTTTTTGATAGAGATTGGTCATTATATCTTAGATACAACATCCTGACCTAATTTCCGATTCAAAACATCACAAAAGTCTGCTGCACTTCATCAACAATTTCTAAAACATCCGAAGGAAAATTCATCCATTTAAAAGTCAAACTTTGACTTTTGGTCAAATTTTTCAAGACAAAACTTTTTCAATCATCAAAATACTCAAATGATCCATCATGATCATAAAAATCAAAGAATTTAAAAGTCAACAAAAGTCAGTTCCAACACTTAGAAAATTTCTAAGTGTTAAAATTTCTTATTTTTTCCAAACTTCATGCCATTTTTTCACCTAGTTCAATTTTGAATTGGGAAAACTCAAACATGAAAGTTGTAGCTTTGAAACAAGCTTTCCAAAATGTCCAAGAACTCTCAAATCCATGGAGTCTATCTATACTTTTGAAATTGAAACATAAGGCTCCATGAACATGGTTTTTCAAAGTCAAAAACTTCAGCATTTGAGAATTTTTCATTTCATTCAATACAACTTGATTCAACCGATAATAATTGATGATTGGATCAGAGAAAATACATGGTAAGCCTTTTCCTTTGAAAGTCTTCTGCCTTTAAGTTATCTTTGAATTTAAAAGCCTTGTACTTATGCCTAACATTTCGTGAGATATTGGCCTATAAATAGAGCATCATTTCAAGTCAAATCACACCTAAGCAATGCAAGTTCATGCTTTCACTCTCCATCTTTGAAAATTCAAGAATCATATGTCAAATTGCCAAAACTTGCATTTTTGAAAATTAAGGAAAACCATGAGGAACTTTGGTGTCTAATATACTTTAACATCAACATGAAACTTGTTTGAACACTAAAATCAACATAAACTAAGCTAGAAACCGTAATTGCATTTCATGTTCACCATGCTTGCCAAACTACCTAAGAGCTCGAATTCGGTTTTGCTTTGAGCAAGTAATGTTCGATTACTCAAACATCATCCACAAACATCATGGGACGATCCAAATCATTAACAACCATCCGTAACAACTCAAAACACGATTTCCGCCCATTTTGAGCTTATGCAGTGTGAA
>CM038793.1:257212624-257274159 GCA_021764765.1 Vicia sativa
TCAAGAGTTTTGTTTGAAACTTAGAGTTTCAATTTTTGTCTCAAATAGCAAAGGGCTCCGATTTTCTACGAGCGGATTAACATAGAAGTTTTGTGGCGGGAAATTCAAAAGGATTCAAGTGTTTCTAAAACTCAAGCCATCAAACCATTTTTGTATTTAGAGATAATTCTCAAGTTTTGTATACTAGAGTTCAAGTTCTAAAATACAACAATCGTATTTTACTCATTTGATTCAAGAATACGGATGGGAATGGTGGGCCGGATTTGGATTTAGGCGTATCTTAAGTCAACATTTGAATTAGTTTGTTTTAACCAAATTAATTTGGGTTCATGACAAATTTTTAGAATGATTGGTCCATCACGAATTTTCCACTTTCATGCACAAGTGCTACAACATTGAAAATCACATTAGGAGTATTCAAAATTTGAAACTAGAACTCAAATCGATACATAATTCTCAATCTTGTATTCATAAAAATTAGAGTTTCAAATTATTCTTTATTATACAAGGATCTGAAACAAGTATACATGTATTACAACTTGTCAATCCTAAAATACAAGTTACAAGTTTCTATTGAATACTAGTTATTCTCTAAACTATTTGTGGATTTCTCAGGCGCCAACTTCTCCATGGAGGTGTTCTTGACTTTGTTCTCAAGTGTCCATCCCTCCAAGCCTTCCGTCTTGATTTTCGAGCTCGTAGTGGTGCTCACGTTCATGAAACAACAAAAGATAATTAGTAATAACGGACAGCAAACAAAGCTTCAAAATAAGTCATTTTATCTCATCATTAGGAAACAATTGGGATCAGTTATATTGAGGATTGCTTATCATTCATGTTCCAAAATAACCACCTTTTGCAAATCACAACACATAGTTGGTTCACAAAAGGGGTGTGGTTCGAAACCATCATCACCACTAAGTTGTTGCAACAAGTACTTTGGTGACCGGGAAAAACGGAGCTTGCCCGATGCACAATACATCGGAAAATACATTACAACAATGATGTCGGTTTGGTTTTGGCCCATCTTATCAATTGTTAAGTCCGATTACAAAAAAAAAAAGTGGCACTATTGTTTTCTAGCGGCGGATCAAAAACATAATACCTAAGCCCATTTCGATTCTCGAGCCTTTATCCCAAAGGTATTTGGAAACCCTAGAATAGACGGTGTAAGAAGATGCAGTAACCAGGCGTTTTGATTTTCGAAAAACCTATGACAATATTCAAACACAAACCCAGAAAACATACATTCAACCGAACCCAGAAACACAACACCATACAAAGCAACACAGAACAATCAGAAACTAATACTAAACTCATCATTTCCCATTAAAACCCCTGGGAAAAAGAGAAAATAGCCACGAGAAAGAAGAGATTCGAGAGTGTACTGGATTCGCAGAGGAGAGGAGGAGGTTGCGAACGGTGGCCATCCTTCTCCCTTCCTCTCCTCTCTGATCATTTTCACATATCATCATCATTGTTTAGAGATATAGTTTTTTCTGTCCCTTTTCGCGTTGGATCTGTAAAACACAAAACAGACAGTTCCTTTCAAAAACCGAAAATCATAACATGCAAGAAAACATAGAAAAAGCGGTTCGAGTGAGAGAGATGAGATAGAACGGCGATTAGAGATCGCGAACGGAGATCGGTGAGAACTCAACCGGGCGGCGAGTTTCCGCGGTGAGTCGCGGTGGCCCGAAGCGGTGAGGGCTGCGAGTGAAGCAGTGACGGCGAAGGACAAGGGATCGTGAGACCCTTGCGGCCATGAAACCAGCGATGAAAATCGCGCGGAAGTGGCGGTGAGATCGGACGAGAAGGATGATGAAGCAAGGGTTAGAAGAGACGGATGAGTCACGAGGAGGCGTAGAGAATGAGAGTGGGTCAGTTAACTTCCTCTTTTGTCCATTTTCTTTTTGTTTTAATTAGTTTAGTTATTAGTTCATTATAAGTAGTGTTTTCTTTTAATTTATAAGATTAGTTTAGTTTTTTTTTATATATATTACGGTATTAATAAAATATAACAACTTAAGTGAAACTTTTTTAGTTTAACGTGTTTCTTTTCTTTCATTTATTTTTATAAAAAGGGTAATTTTAGTTTATAAAGTATATTAATCTAAAAAAAAACTAACTAATTTCAGTTCCCTTTTTTTACATATATAAATTAATCCTAGTTTATAAACTGTTTTAATTTTAGTAAAAATTTGATTTTGATTTTTATTCCATAAAAATTAATTTAAGACTAGATTTAGTTTAACTCATCTAGTTTAGTTTTTTTTTTTAGTATAAAAATGAATTTAAGAGAATAGTAGTTGTAGGGATGTTTTGCCATGTTGGTTAGTTTAGGTGGTGACACTTGTCACCACCTGTGTGGTTTATGTCAAAATCTGGTGTGTGTATGTCCATGGTATCAAATCTGCACCCTCACTTAAGCCATCCAGGATCATAAGGGTCCGGATCAGCGCTCGAGCGGTGGACCACGGTGATGCTTCCATGGGGCCTTTACACAAGATCAGCGACTTGGTTTTGGGCTTGAGCTCGGTTTGTTGTTTGCACCGGGTTTTAAAGCTCCAATCGGGCCATCTCTAAACCCTCTCTTTAAATTCAATATTATGCAAGTTTTTTTTTTTATATATAATGATGTATTAAATAATATTTGGCATATGGTAGTTTTTTATTTAGAATCACCAATTAAATTGTTAGTTGATTTTTCATTAAGTAAAAATATCTATACTAATAATTATTTAAATTCGTTTTGTATTGTGTGTTAATTTATTTTCTTTTATTTTTCGCTATTACATTATCCGCATTTTGTTTATTAGCGATTGTACACTCCGCTCTCACACTAATATAAAAAAAACGCCTCCTCTCTCTCTTATTTTTGGTTACCAATTCTCTAAGGGTCTCATGGTTGGGGATGGGCATGGCCATCCTCACGAGGTTAATTAGGGCCCTCGTTGCCTTGATTAATCATAACCCGAAAAATAATTGGTCCATATACCAATCACCATGCACCGGGTCTCATGGTTGGGGATGGAGCACCTATCCTCCACGAGGTTAATCAAGTCCATATACTTGGTTAATCATAACCCGAAATATCATTTCTCTACGTCCAACGCGCAATTTTTCCAACACTTTCAAATCAAAAATAGTGTTATGGTACTTAATTAAATTGTTAGAGAGTTAGTCCAGCGATTTAATTAAAATGTAAATATTCGGGCCATTAGAGGGTAACTTGATGACTTGAATACTTTATTCCATCTATGAACATTTAAAACACTTTCATATTAAATTAATTAATTGAATTTGTTTTCTTTAAATCAATTTTTCTACAAAAACAAAAACATAGTGTTATGGTACTTAATTAAATTGTTAGAGGTTGCCTGATTTAATTAAAATGTAAAATATTTGGGCCATTGAGGTAACCCAATGACTTAAATACTTTATTCCATAATGTAATAAAAAGTGAACTTTGTTTCACCTCACCCTTTTCATAATAAAGATTTTGGATGAGAGAAGATCGGGTTGACCTCAATCACCAATCTCGAGTGTCGAATGGTTGAGGAGTATCAGCGTTTTTGTACTTGTCATCTACCATTAAAATTAATTCAACCCATTCAAATCCTTTTCGCTCATATCACGGGTATCAAAAAATCAAAACATTTCAATTAAAATCAACACAAACAATCCAGACATTTTCAACAAGAACTCGGAGTTTTGACTTTCCCATTGCGAGGAATACGTAGCCGCAGCGGTTTTGGAACCGTGTCAAACTCAAAATAATAATAAACAAACCCCTTTTCCTCTTTCTTATTTATAATTTAGAAATTAGCAACTACACACACACAAACACATTTCGAACTAAATGGGTCCCATCCAGTCGATGAATGTAAGAGGTGCTAATACCTTCCTCTTCATAATGTGAGCTCCTCGAGATCCATCCTTTTTGGTCTTGTAGTAGCCTTATCAATTTTTGTGGGTTTATCTATATTTCCCGTTCTTTCTAGAACAAATAAAATTAGGTGGCGATTTCATTGTTTTTGAAAATTCATTTAAATAATTTTTTGAAAATCCGAGGTTGCTTGATTGGCGACTTCAGGGGACAAAATTTAAAACTTTTTTGACTAAAGTCAACCACTAGTTTATTCTTCGCATGTTTGTGTGTTTGTTTATCGCTTTCTTCTTTATGCTTATCTATTGTTTATTTATTTTCCTCTATGCTTTATATATTAATTTGTTGATATATTATTGTGTTAGGAATTCATGGGCATTGATACATAGATAAACCCTACCTTGACTTCTAGGTCACCTTTAGAATAGAGGGTTAAGTAGCCTAGGTCCACTTGACTCCATTGTCTTGTTGGCTGACGAAGACTCGAAGCAAGGTTGGTTGTTTAAGGAGGTTGTTGGCCCGTGATAGCACGGGACATCGATCTTTGGACAAATGACCTATAACTCTAAGTTTGTTCATGTTAATCTGCAGGACCAAACACCAAATTTTGGATTTCGAGCATCCACAGTAAGAGCCGTTTCTTGGGGTATACTTTTACAAATACTATCGCCCACGTAGGGCCTCGTAGCGATGATAGTGTTTGTTAAAAGGGATCGAGACTCAGAAACATTTAGCAAAACATTAGAACCACCTTGTTCGAGATTATTGGGTGAAGCCTAGAGCGTCTATTGTAGGGCCCACCTAAATAAGTTGTTTTGATTACCAATATCATCCACGATTCACGTCTTCGTGAACTGTTATATATCATGTTGCATTCCATTTGCATCAATCATCATAAAAGTTTATTTCTCTTATCATCCATGCATCATGCATTTCATTCATTTCATCAAAGGATGATTTCAACAAACTATTCGAGAATCTCAAGACTACAAGGCGATTTCGACGACATGCGTCATCATGGATCAACTTCGGGCAAGTGTGGCTGCGATATAGATACCGGATGGATCAATTCATGGAGATTATCCGAACCTCGCCATTGGAAAGAGAGTTAAAGCAAGTGGTTCGAGGTCAGAAGTTGTTATTGTGATCATGTTAATCCACGGTGTTAATCTTGCCACAAGAGACCCTTTCAAATCAAAATGTCAAAAACATCGTTCAGGATGCATGTCAATGGAACTCCTCACACGTGATGACATCTTTGAGTCTTGTTTGACACCTTGGTTCCGATTGAAGGCTGAATCCGAAAAAGCTCCACCTCCTTGAGAAAAGGATGAAAGCTATTGAGGTCGTGATTCCTTAGTTTAGGCGCTCCTAGTTTGTGCTTGGTTCTGGTATCAAATCCCTACAAAGTTCAAGTTCCCACTTCGAGAAGTATAAAGGGTACCTCTTGTCCGATTAATCACATCAAAGCCTATTGCAATAAGATGGCTCCCTATCTGAAAATGACAAGCTCCTCATACATGTTTTTCAAGATAGCCTCGGTGGAACATCTCGAATGGTACACTCGACTTGAGCGAACACACATCAAACTTGGAAGGAATTGGTGAAGCTTTTGTCAATCACTACGACTATAATAGGGACATGGCTCCACGAATTCAACTCAAAGGTTTAACTTCGGAAAGGCGAAGAATCTTTCAAAGAGTATGCGTAGAGATGGAAGAATTAGCTCTAGAGTTCAACCTCCTCTTTGGAAGGATAACTCATTGAGATGTTCTCCAATACCTTGCAGCTCTTGTCGATTGATGGATGTACTTCTACATTTTCACACTTGTTTGTTGTTGAGGGGCGAATTGGTGGCCTCGAGATGGGTAATAGTCGGGATGTTGCTATTATTTGAATTTCTAAACAAATTGATCAAAGGCAAGTACAATTTTGAGGATGAGGAAGAAGCTCTGTTTACCCTCCATTTCGGATGCTAATCAAGTGACAAAAGTTAATTCAATCTGTGTGCTCCACGTATCTGTCTCTTAGTATCAGCCGAACACCCGTTATGCTCCTCAATGAGAGCTCCTCTACAACAAACTTATCGACAAAATACGTCAACAGCGAGGTGGGAAGAATCGATAAGGCCAAGAAAAGTGCATGATCCAATCCCTATGCCTTATAAGTGAGTTGCTCTCTCACCTACTCCAACATTCTTTGGTAGAGTTAAAGGAGCTGGGACACCTCCTTTTCCAGTATCCTTTGGGATATGATCCACGATGCTTCTTGAGTTCCATTACGGGGCACCTAGCCATACAATTGAAGGATGTAATCTTTTCAAAGGCATAGTTCAAAACTCATTAATTCCAAAGCAATCACGTTCACTCTGGGGCCTATGCATTAATTGAACTCTCTTTTGACTCGAGAGAGCGCCACAACTGAAGTGCATCTTACGAAGCAAGAGAAATCCATCAGGAGACCGAGTCTCCCTCAACATGGAATTTCTAGTTTAATCTTGCATGCTCATTTGTAATTTTTCTTGTTTTGTTAAATTACTTTCTTGTATGCAAAACATGCTCATTTCGAATACTAATCATAATGCATTGAATATGTTTGTCTTGAATTGATCCATTATTATTCACTCTTAAATGTTTTGATATTCAACTCTTATTAATAAAAACACCTACGTAGGAAGGATGGCCGAATAATTTACCAAGAATCTAAAAGCGTTATCGCTTTCGGTAAAACCACACTAATGATGTCTGAGGCCTTGTTTCAAATTCCCAAACACAGGAGATATAAGGGGTGAAACCCTTGTTAACCTTTCGAGCCTCAAGTAGGAGTTTATTTACATTCGGAAAAAACCCTCATTTTTAAAACACAGGGCGGGGTAGTGTTGTTAACGTCGAGGCGTTCAAAACTCGCCAGTGCGCATCAAGGATAAAATAACGATTATCTTTCAAAGGTTGAGGAAGGTCAAAGCCACAATGGTTAATCTTGTGTCAAACAAAGATGGAAGATCACACGACTGTCAAAAAAAAAGAAGTGATAAAAAGTGACAAAAGCCCGCTAAATCGAAACTTCATAATAAGTCGCTTAGGCAAAAATGGCAAAAGAAAAGAAAGTGATTACAAAATAAAATAAAATCAAAGACAAAAGAACAAAGGCGTGTGATCGAGACACAAAAGCAAAAAGGTGAGTGACTAGTCGTGTCCAAGAAATCTTAGTGGTTCTCGACCTCATTATAAATATCTACAAGAGATGAATGCTCGCATCAAGTTATACGAACCTAGGAATGGAGAATATCACGAGAATGGGAGGCACCAAATATTTTGAGCCTAAAATCTTTTTTCTAAAAACCCATGAACAGGGACCACGTTACAACCCTTGAAAGTCCTAATTGAAGCATGGGTTAATTCAATATGCAATTACAAGAATCTCGGTAACTGACTCCTAGGAGGCTTGCTAAACATTTGAGTTGGTATCACTCAATCTTTACAAAAATTCAATGTTTTGATATCTTTCAATAAAATTTTCTTTAACACTTCAAGACAAACATGAACTTTGCATTAGAATTATCGTTAAGTAGAATAAAGTATTCTTTGCATATAGATAAGTGCTTAAACATCAAGTAGCTTGAATATTGAGCATTAGGCGAATAATTTAATTGTCTTGAAGGACATATCGCTTCAAGTATCGATTGAGCACAAAGCATTTCGAGTTGAAAAGGTTGTGAAGTAGCCTACTTTCAAGATGTAAGTTTACCGGCCTAAGTAGGTGATATCTTCAGAAGTTCGGTCAATGCGGGCATTTATGTCGAGATTAGAGAATCTCTCAAAAATTTGAAACAATCAAGGCATTCACCGAGCATGTTTGAAACCTTCTTTACCTTTGGTGAGTCAAGGGCAGTACTTTACAAGTTTATAACATTAGAAGCGATTATCTTGATGATACAGATCTCGGGAAGCCTTCTAGAGGCTAATTTCTTCAAGTCCCTCTGTGAGGGCAAAGCATTATGCGAGGCATTCCTCCACCTCATAATAATCAGGTCGAGTCGAGCAAAGCTAAACAACCGTTGATTTTGAATGGAAGTCGAGTTGTCATCCTCGGCTCTTGAGAGATCTAAGTGCATGTTGGGTTTTCTCCATCGAAATTAAGGATCATATCTCCAACTTAAGTCAAGATTGTCATCTTCATCCGAGATCGAGTTTAATTCACAGTTGTTGGCTTCCTTCAACGAAAAGTCGAAGCGGGATTATATCCGATTGAAGTTCAACAGTTGTCTTTGCTTCGACACATTGCATATAGCAATCATCGTTCTGATGTTTGCGTTTTGCACATTTTGTTATTCAAAGATTTTAGAATGAAAGGGCATGATCTTTGCTGAGCTTTGAGTCACCGCCAAAGTTTCTTTCTCTCCGACAAGAGTTATCTATAACATATATGTGCCCTCAAATGTTATCACTCTTTCCGTCGCGGAAAAATCGCAAAAGAGCAGTTTACACCGGCAAGATCATTTTCAAAGGCTCGCTTGTGCGGAAGATGTTTTAACCCCTCTTATGCAAAAGCTTGTAATCGAGAGCTATCTAAAGTCGGGAATTCTATGCAACAAGATCATCATCCGAGATGAATGTCAATCTCTAAAGTTACTTCGATGATGTTGATCATTGAAAGAGGATACTTCTATTTTGCAATCCCTTATTGGAATCGGACTATCATCTCTTTGACCAAGACCCGGATGATTTATATTCAATTCATGGATGGTTGATGTTTCCTCGGAGTTCTGGTGCCTTTAGTCCTGACAAAATATCAAACATGCATCATTGCATTTGCATTGCATTCTCAAAATCGTAGCATTTCCATTGATATAGACATTACGGCTTAAAAATAATAATCTAAAACATGCATCATTGCATTGCATTCTCAAAAATCGTGCATTTCCATTGATATGGAGCATTACGGCTTAAATAATAATTTAAAACATGCATCATTGCATTGCATTCTCAAAATGCGTAGCATTTCCATTGATATGGAGCATTAGCTAAAAATAATAATCTCAAACATGCATCATTGCATTGCATAGCATCAAAAAATGCGTAGCATTTCCATTGATATGGGCATTACGCTAAAAATAATAATCTCAAACATGCATCTAAGCATAAGCCCATTAAAGTCTTTATCGAGTACCTTTTGCGTCTCCGAAGATCATTCAATAAAAAAAATGTGGTATTCCGGTCGAGTTCCCTCAAGAAATTCTTCTTGTTGTTGTCATCTGCATTTTGACCACATTTAGGTCTCTCACATCATTCAAATTCAATTCATTTACAAGCGTCTTGCTTTTGCAAATTTTTTATTTTGGTATTCTTACGGTGTTTGCCTCTGTCGTAGAGTGTGAGTAAGAGTCGGTGTCTAACCTTTCTTGCTTCTCGGTTATTTGAGTATCCATACTTGGTGTGTGGTAATTCATATAATTGCCACTCTTGAAGAATTACACCCGCCTTGGCTGAGGATATTGTATTTCTTGCATATTCATGAAACTTTCAAAGTCCAGCGTGGCTCAACAATCTTGCTAAGTCTCTTTTTGGTTGGCCTATTTCCCGTGAATTAAGTCGTCCGATCGGCATTTTACCACCATATATCTTCTCCCGGTGAGTCTGCTCCGGTCGGTCTCCTTCTTGTGTCTAATATCTTTACGACATATATACTCCTTATGCATTCTCATTTTGATCTGCGAGCAACTTATTAAGTATGCTCGTTCCAAAGATCTATGAGTTCTTACCTTTCACGATCTGTGAGAACTTATTGAAATATGCTCGTTCCAAAGTGCAATGCGGTTTTAGTTTACGATCTGAAGCAACTTATTAAAGTATGCTCGTTCTAAAGATCTGCTGTTCTCATTTTTGTCTGCGATGCAACTTATTGAAGTATGCTCGTTCAAAGATCTATGAGTTCTTACCTTTACGATCTGTGAAGCAACTTATGAGTAATATAGTTTCAAAGGTGCTATACGGTTTGGTTTACGATCTGCTGAAGCAACTTATTAAGTATGCTCTTTCTAAAGATCTTGCTGTTCTCATTTTGATCTGCGATGCAACTTATTGAAGTATGCTCGTTCCAAAGATCTATGAGTTCTTACCTTCGTCTGTGAAGCAACTTATTGAAGTATCTCGTTCAAAGATCTGTTTGGTTTCGTTTACGATGCTGAAGCAACTTATTGAGTATGCTTTCGTTCAAAGATCTGCTGTTCTCATTTTGATCTGCGATGCAACTTGTTAGTATGCTGGTTCAAGATCTATGAGTTCTTACTTTCGATCTGCGAAGCAACTTATAGTATGCTCGTTCAAGATGCATCACGGTTTCGTTCGATCTGAAGCAACTTATTGAAATATGCTGGTTCCAAAGATGCTTTGTTCTCATTTTGATCTGCGATGCAACTTATTGTATATGGTTCCAAAGATCTATGAGGTTCTTACCTTTTACGATCTGTGAAGCAACTTATTGAGTATGCTGGTTCAAAGGTGCATTCGGTTTTGTTTTGATCTGCGATGCAACTTATTGAGTATCTGGCGTTCAAATCTACATGTTCTCATTTTGATCTGCGATGCAACTTATTGAGTATGCTCGTTCAAAGATCTATGAGTTCTTACCTTTCGATCTGCGAAGCAACTTATTGAAGTATGCTGGTTCAAAGATCTGTCTGGTTTCGTTCGATCTGCGCAACTTATTGAAATGCTGGTTCCAAGATCTGCTGTTCTCATTTTGATCTGCGATGCAACTTATTGAAATGCTCGTTCAAGATCTATGGGTTCTTACCTTTACGTCTGAAGCAACTTATTGAAGTATGCTCGTTCAAAGGTGCATAGGTTTTGTTTTGATCTGCGATGCAACTTATTGGGTATCATGCGTTCCAAAGATCTACATGTTCTCATTTTGATCTGCGATGCAACTTATTGTATGCCGATTTCAAGATCTATGAGTTCTTACCTTCGATGCGAAGCAACTTGTTGAAGTATGCTGTTCAAGATCATGCAGTTTCGTTTCGTCTGCGAAAAAACTTATTGAAGTATGCTCGTTCCAAGATACCACTGTTCTCATTTTGATCTGCGATGCAACTTATTGAAGTATGCTCGTTCCAAGATCTATGAGTTCTTACCTTCGATCTGCGAAGCAACTTATTGATATGCTTTCGTTCAAAGGTCATCACGGTTTTGTTTTGATCTGATCATGACTTATTGAAGTATGCGGTCCAAAGATCTACATGTTCTCATTTTGATGCTGCGATGCAACTTGTTGGTATGCGTTCCAAAGATCTACTGTTCTCATTTTTGATCTGCGATGCAACTTATTGAGTATGCTGGTCCAAGATCTATGAGTTCTTACCTTCGATGCAAGAAACTTATTAGTATGCTGGATTCCAAGGTCGATTGGTTTCGTTTACGATCTGTGAAGCAACTTATTCAAGTATGCTCGTTCCAAAGATCTATCGGTTTCATTTCTAGTCTCGCAAAGTAAACTTATTAAGCGCATTGATTTCTCGATGTCTTGATCTTTTACAAAAATAACACAAAAAAAATCAAAAAGCATAAACATTTATACTTGTTCTTGGACGCCAAATTTTTGGGTTCTTTTAGTATTTAATCTTCTTCTACCTTGAAAGTTCAAAATAGCGTAATTTCACTTTCGGAGTTTAAGGCAAATAAATAAGGCATTATTGCACCCAAAATTTTCCCTCTGTCTCGATCTTATGGTTTAGGCTTGCATCTATCATGACACTCACATGCATTCATACCAGGTTCTATGGTTACGGGTTGGGTGATTCCCAAAGATTCTCTTGAGCAGAAAGTTGTGGTGCTTTCAACCTATCTAGGATATTGGGAAAGCAGCGAGGTTTAATATTAAATCTTATCCGTTCATATCTATGGATTTCGGGCTTGATGTTCGATTGTTAAATTGAGCGATGCATTCTGATGAAGCTGATGTGTTTTATTTTGAATATCGTTACCTCTTGATTCGGGATCAATTCATCACGAGTTTGGGTTTCTTTGTCATTTCGAGTTCATTGTTCAAGATGTAAAAGGGTGGTTTATGTTTGCCCGATTGTTGGTCAACAATTCAGGATTCTAGTGCATTTGGCTTGCTTTCGTCAACTTTGTTCGTTCTTGGCAATAGTTGATGTATGTGTAAATATCAATCGTCGAGGTTTTGTTTGCAAGATTTGAGGGTGTCCAAGTCGCCACGTGTTTAGATCTTCTCTAGTTGCGTTCATCGCTCCGAGATTCAAGGCATTCAATGAAAATTAGAAGTTTCTTTATGAAATTCGTTTGGTTTCAAACCTTTTCTACTCTTAGAGTATTGTTCAATTTGGAAGCGGTGATAATTCCATTAATTTCAAGTGGAATCTATCGCTCAATTCTTAAAGGAATCATGAAACCGACAAAGCGACTAAGGTTTTCAATCAAGAGTTTTGTTTGAAACTTAGGTTTCAATTTTTGTCTCAAGTAGCAAAGGGCTCCGATTTTCTACGACGGATTAACATAGAAGTTTTGTGGCGGAAATTCAAAAGGATTCAAGTGTTTCTAAAACTCAAGCCATCAAACCATCTTTGTATTTAGGATAATTCTCAAGTTTTGTATACTAGAGGGTTCAAGTTCAAAAATACAACAATCATGTTACTACTCGTTTGATTCGAAATACGGATGGGAATGGTGGAATGATTTGGATTTAGGCGCGTATCTTAAGTCAACATTTGAATTAGTTTGTTTTAACAAATTAATTTGGGTTCATGACAAATTTTGGAATGATTGGTCCATCACAATTTTCCACTTTCATGCACAAGTGCTACAACATTGAAAATCACATTAGGAGTATTCAGAATTTGAAACTAGAACTCAAATCGATACATAATTCTCAATCTTGTATTCATAAAAATTGAGAGTTTCAAATTATTCTTTTATTATACAAGGATACAAGAACAAGTATACATGTATTACAACTTGTCAATCCTAAAATACAAGTTACAAGTTTCTATTGAATACTAGTATTCTCTAAACTATTTGTGGATTTCTCAGCTGCCAACTTCTCCATGGAGGTGTTCTTGACTTTGTTCTCAAATTTGTCCATCCCTCGATATTAGTCTTACGTTTTCGAGCTCGTAGTGGTGCTCACGTTCATGAAACAACAAAAAGATAATTAGTAATAACGGACAGCAAACAAAGCTTCAAAATAAGTCATTTATCTCATCATTAGGAAACAATTGGGATCGCAGTTATATTGAGGATTGCTTATCATTCATGTTCCAAAATAACCACCCTTTTGCAAATCACAACACATAGTTGGTTCACAAAGGGGTGGTAATTCGAAACCATCATCACCACTAAGTTGTTGCAACAAGTACTTTGGTCGAAAGCGGGGAAAACACAGGAAGCCCGATGCAGACGTACATCGGAAAATACATTACAAAAGCTGTATTGATGTCGGTTTGGTTTTGGCCCATCTTATCAATTGTTAAGTCGATTACACAAAAAACTCAAAATTGCACTATTGTTTTCTAATGGCGGATCAAAAACATAATACCTAAGCCATTTTGATTCTCAAGGCCTTTATCCCAAAAGGCGGCGGTTGGAAACCCTAGAATAGGGCGGTATAAAAGATGCAGAACCAAGGAGGCAGCGTTTTTGATTTTGAAAAACCCTAATAGCAATATTCAAACACAAACCCGGAAAACATATACATTCAGAACCGAGCAACACCATACAAAGCAACGAACAATCGAAACTAATACTAAACTCATCATTTCCCATTAAAACCCCCTTCAGAAAAAAGCCGAAAATAGCCACGAGAAAGAAGAGATTCGAAAGGTAGTACCCGATTCGCAGAGGAAGGAGGAGGTTGCGAACACGGTGTCGCCATCCTTCTCCCTTCCTCACCTCTGTTCATTTCTGCATATCATCATCATTGTTTAGAATATAGTTTTTCTGTCCCTTTTAGCGTTGGATACATAAAACACAAAGCAGAGATTCCTTTCAAAACCGAAAATCATAACATGCAAAAAACATAAGCGGTTCAGTGAGAGATGAGATAGAAGCGGCGATTAGAGATCGCGAGCAGCGAGAGATCGGTGAGAACTCAACCGGGCGGCAGGTTTCGATGGAATCGCGGTCGGCGAGCAGTGAGGCGAGGTAAACAAACGGCGGCGGAACAAGCGGATCGTGAGGCCGCGGCCGCCAGAAACAGCGATGAAAATCGCGAGAAGCGATGAGATCGAGAGAACGAGAGAGCGGCGCTTAGGGTTAGAAAGAGACAGATGAGTGCGAGAGGCGTAGGGAATGAGAAGTGGGTGGTTAACTTCCTCTTTGTCCATTTTTCTTTTGTTTAATTATTTTAGTTATTAGTTCATTATAAGTAGTGTTTCTTTTAATTTATAAGATTAGTTTAGTTTTTTTAATATATATTACCGGTATTAATAAAAATATAACTACAAGTGAAACTTTTTTAGTTTAACGAAATGATGTTTTCTTTCATTTATTTTTATAAAAGGGTAATTTTAGTTTATAAAGTATATTAATCTAAAAAAACTTCCATTTAGGTTCCCTTTTTACGTATATAAATTAATCCTAGTTTATAAACATTTTTAATTTTAGTAAAAATTTGATTTTGATTTTATTCCATAAAATTAATTTAAGACTAGATTTAGTTTAAACTCATCTAGTTTAGTTTTTTTTAGTATAAAAATGAATTTAAGAGAATAGTAGTTGTAGGGATGTTTTGCCATGTTGGTTAGGTTTAGGTGGTGACACTTGTCACCACATAATTATGTCAAAATCGGTGTGTGTATGTCCATGGTATCAAATTGCACCCTCACTTAAGCCATCAGATCACATCAAGGTCCGGATCAACGCTCCGAGCAATTGGACCACGGTGGGCTTCATGGGGCTGCTACACAAGATCCAATGACTTGGTTTGGGGCTTGGGCTCGGTTGCTGTTTGCACCCAGGTTTAAAGCTCAATCAGGCCCATCTCTAAACCCTCTCTTTAAATTCAATATTATGCAAGTTTTTTTTTTTATATAATGATGTATAAATAATGCATATGGTAGTTTTTATTTGTTGAATCACCAAAATTGTTAGTTGATTTTCATCAAGTAAAAAAATATCTATACTAATAATTATTTAAATTCCGTTTATATTGTGTGTTAATTTATTTTCTTTTATTTTTCGCTATTACATTATCCGCTTGTTTGTTTATTCGCGATTGTACCTCCACCTCACACTAATATAAAAACAACAGCGCCTCTCTCTCTCTTATTTTTAGTTACCCACACAAATTCTCTAAGGGTCTCATTGTTGGGGATGGGCATGCCATCCTCCGAGAATTAGTGGGGCCCTCGTTGCCTTGATTAATCATAACCCGAAAAATAATGGTCCATATACCAATCACCATGCACCGAGTCTCATGGTTGGGGATAGGAGCACCTATCCTCACGAGGTTAATCAAGTCCATATACTTGGTTAATCATAACCCGAAATATCATTTCTCTCGTCCAACGCCGCAATTTTCAACACACTTTCAAATCAAAAATAGTGTTATGGTACTTAATTAAATTGTTAGAGGTTATGACCAATTTAATTAAAATGTAAAATATTCGGGCCATTAGAGGGTAACTTATGACTTGAATACTTTATTCCTTATGAACATTTAAAACACTTTCATATTAAATTAATTAATTGAATTTGTTTTCTTTAAATCAATTTTTCTACAAAACAAAAAACATAGTGTTATGGTACTTAATTAAATTGTTAGAGGTTCGCAACGATTTAATTAAAATGTAAATATTTGGGCCATTAGAGGGTAACAATGACTTAAATACTATTCCATAACATAATAAAAGTGAACTTTGTTTCACCTCACCCTTTTCATAATAAAGATTTTGGATGAGGAAGATTGGTTGACCTCGATCACCAATCTCGGTATCGAATCGTTAGAGGGGTATCCAAACGTTTTCGTGCTTGTCATCTACCATTAAAATCAATTCAACCCATTCAAATCCTTTTTAGGCTCATATGCGATTATCAAAAATCAAAAATTTCAATTAAAATCAACACAAACAATCCAAGACATTTTCCAACAAGAACTACAGAGTTTTGACTTTCCCATTGCAGGAATACGTAGGCAGCGGTTTTGGGCAACCGTGTCAAACTCAAAATAATAATAAACAAACCCCTTTCCTCTTCTTATTTATAATTTAGAAATTAGCAACTACACACACACAAACATTTCGAACTAAATGGGTCCCATCAGTGCGATGGACGTAAGAGGTGCTAATACCTTCCTCTTGTGCTTACTCCAAGAATCCATCCTTTTTTGGTCTTGTAGACCGCCTTATCAATTTTTGTGGGTTTTATCTATATTTCCCGTTCTTTCTAGAACAAATAAAATTAGATTAGCGATTTCATTGTTTTTTGAAAATTCATTTAAATGATTTTTGAAAATCGAGTTGCTTCACTCGAGATAACCTCATGGTATAAGACATCCAAGAAAAACTCAATACCTCATAGAAATAAGAGGGAGAACAATGGCTACCAAATTATAGCCATTAGACTTAGAAAATTCGAAACTTGGTTATGCAAATCGGAAAAATTGAAAGTACTAAGTATAGATACTTTTAGTGCTGTTAAGGCGAAGTCCATAAGAAATTACTTGAAAGAACCTTTAATAAACACGGAGAAAAGATCAAATCTGAGCATTGTCTTATGTGCTAATAGGAAATGGACTTTTAAGAAAACGGAAGGTATCTTACTCAAATGTTTAGGAGAAAGCAGAAGCATATTTAGCATTGTCTAGTGTGCATAGTGGGGCATGTGGGGCACATCAAGCGGGTCACAAAATGAAATGGTTGTTGTTTCGATATGGCATATTCGGCCCCTATGCTTAAAATTTATATAATTTGCTAAAGGATGCGAGGAATGTCAAATTCATGCGAGGCATTCAACATGCTCACAAGTGAGTTACATTCAATTGTTAAGCCTTGGCCTTTTAGAGGATGGACATTAGATCTAATTAGTGAAATCGATAACATCATCCAAAGGCGAAATATATCATTATGGGTATAGATTATTTTACAAAATGGGTGAAACAATTCCTCTAGTGAATGTTGATCAAGAGCTATTATGGAATTTATCGAGGCAAATAATTTATAGGTTGAATACGAGAAAGTTTCACAAGGATCAAGGTTCGGTTTCCGGTCGAAAAATGCAAGAGTTTGCACAAAAATGGGATTTACTCACATCAACGCCTTAGTATGCTCAAGCAAATGGTCAAGTGGGCGATAATAAAGTTATAATAGGGTTGATAAAGAAACATGTAGAAAGCCAAAGAATTGGAAAAACTTTGGACCAAGCTTTATGGGCATGTAGAACATCTCCTAAAACAACGAATACTACTCCATTTCGACTTACATTTGGACACGATGCGGTCTTTAAGTGAAATACATTTATAGTGATTTAGAATCCAAAGACAAAATGAGATACCAACTGACCAATATTGGGAAATGATAATGAATGAATTAGTGGACGTGGATGAAGATAGGCTACATGCTTTAGAAGTTATGAGGAGACAGAAAGAAAGAGTAGCCAAAGCGTAGAACAAAAGAGTTAAATGTAAGTTGTTCTCAACCAATGATCTGGTATGGAAAGTTATATTACCTATGGATAAAAAGAATAGATTCTTAGGTAAATGGTCACCCCATTGGGAGGGACCCTTTCGTGTTTTGAAAATGTTTTCGAATAATGCTTATGAAATAGAGGAATTAGCAGAAGATAGAAGAATCTTGAAGGTAAACGGGAAATACTTAAAGAGGTATAAGCCATGCTTGCAAGAGGTTCGAATTACTACAGAATAATAAAAGTAAAACAAATAACAAAGCCAAAATGGTATTACATAAATGCCAAAATGGTTGTGTTCAAATTACAAAAGTACGTAGTAAATATTCTTAACAATAAAAAAGCATTAACGAAATACATTCGAAGATCAGAAAGGAGCGTCTCGTCTCAACTTAGCAAACTTGCTCTTGCATAAGCTGATCTTACATTGGGTAGCATTTTGGCGCTTTGAGCCCTTGATCTCCTCATTTATTTTTTTACCTCCATTTCTTTGGAGACTTTGTGTGACAAGAGTTTCAAGCTCTTTGTCATCAACGGCTTCAAAGTTTCACCTTTCACTTGAGCACCCTCGATCTTCTTTTGAGTTCTTCAATCTGGGACTCCTAGAACAAGATTGATCGAGCCAAAACATCATGCTTGTCTTTAGCCTGGATTTTAGCACGCTCCAATGTTTCTGCTTCTTTAGAAAGTTTCGAAGTTTTGTCATAGGCTTTAGATAAAGCCTCTTGTTTGGTTCGAATCTTGGCATCAATATCATTTGCCCTAATATATTCACTGCTGACCTCATTAAGCAAGATTTGCAGATCATATATAGTTTCACTTACTTCAGATGGACAGATGCTGAGATCTATCTAAGAAAGAAACTTCTTCATCGAGTAATAGGCTGCAGTGCCTTCTTTCAGAATAGTAAAAATATCAACCCCAAGAATAGTTTTGTTAACTTGTTGAAGAAGTTGGTCAATAGAATTAAGAGGGGCATTATCTTTCGTTTGACTCGAATCTTCAGATTGATTTTTGCTAGAAGAAGAATCCCGTTGAGCTAGCATTAACTTGATATATTTCAGGGGATTGCTCCTTTTTAGTTCCTCTTTCTGTTTTCGAAATTGCATGAGTAAATTCAAAAATAAGTATTTCTTTATATCTATCGAAATACATGTTCTTGAGGGGCAATTTGTTAGCTGGCAATTTCGAATAAACAAGTTGTTTGGATATCAAAAGGATACTTCGAATAAACGCATAAAAAGGTTGGTATTAATGATGAATATTGGTTGGAAATATAGAACCATTGCTCTAAACGACTCTTCGATTTCTAGTAATAAGTGATGGACTTCGATTTGGCATTTTTTAGTGGTTAGATGTAAAGAGTTCTTTTATGCTATGTATAAGAATTGGAGCGGTCCAGGCAGGTTATTTACAAATTCGAATCGAAAAAGGCAAGAAGTATTTCACTGGCATAGGATTCGAATTTCAAATAAGAGCGCCATTCTTAGAAGACGCGTGGAAGTCGATTACGTAAAGCACGCATGCTTGAGCGTGGCATGATTTTAGAGTAGACCGTTAAGGTCAGGATGCTATAAATAGGTTTCTTTTATGTTTGAATTGGTGTGTTCGTTCGTGTACTAAAAAATCTCAAAACACTCAAATTACCATAGCTTAAGGGAAACGAGTTAGAAGACAAAATGTACGTACAGAACATCATGATTCTTTATAATTTAAGTCCAAGTCTTTTTATATTTCTTTCACTTTTACAGTAGTTTCTCTTTTAGAATCTTTCGATTTCCTTTCATGTTCTTGTTTTACTTGCCTTTAAACACATTTATCTCTTTAGAAACTCCGTTTTTAGTTTGTTCTTTCATTCAAACACTTTATATTTTAAGAAACTTTTATATTCTCAGAAACTCTTTGTCTTTGCATTCAAGTGTTAAATCTTAAGTTTAATTCGAAGCCTTCCTTGTATACATTCAGTCAGTATATTTCTATAGACAATCTTAGAGAGATCTCTTAAGAATCTTACATTTGTTAACATACAATATAAATTTATCAAGATAATGAGTATGAACATGGAAATGAGTTATGACACATGTGTCCCTCGATCAATCTAGTCGATCACGCAAGTAACCAATAATAATTAATAATTGGAAGACTAGCGGTTGTTTACTAGAAATCACTGTAAACACGTATGAAGGCATCAGTCGAAATGATCCTGCTGTCGAAGATGGATCGAAACCGAAAGCAGTTTCCTTCTAAAGTCATGGAGCGGGAAGAAGTCAGAATAAGGAGATCATGGTTAGTTGCCTCAGAATATCTTGGGTTCAAAGCTTCAAATGGATGGCGAAATCGTATGCGGAAGTTGTTTTCAAGTTTAAATCTCGTCCGTTGATTAGTTTTAACAGTTACTTTGTAAATACTATAAATAAGTTAGGATGTTAAGATTTTAGTGTGTTCATTTGTACCCTCAGTACGCTTGCCAAAACTTTTCCCAATTCACGCTAAAGGAAGAAAGAGTCACTCAAGCCTTTGATGTCGTGAATCACCATATTTTCTATTTCAATGCATTCAATTTACTTTTAACTTTATCTTTACTTTTTGTTTACTTCTGCTTCGCTTTGAACGAATCGTTCACCATAACACTTCAACGTAAACTATTGGTCACGAGTCACCAATTAGCGTTCTGTTGAGTCCAAATTTTGTGTGTGTGGAAAGCCATTATGCTGTTTCCCTTAGGCTCTGGAAACCTTTTCCGGGCCAAGGTCCTTTACGCTTATAGAGCGGTATGAATTTACCAAAGCCTTAGCACGTGTTTGAGATCAACTGGTCGATCTCGCGAGTAACCCTTAGTTTTAGGACTTAGGGAGGACCAGCGGTTGTTTACCATTTTCCACAGTAAACAAATTGGCACACTTGGTGGGACCCTGTGCTAAGTGTTAGATTTTGTTAGAGTTTATCTTAGAAGTGCATGAAACTTAGAAGTGGAAATTGACAAGTGAGAAACCACCACCCACTAGGAAGCGTGCACCTAAGATGACAAACAACACCTCCGCGTCGAATGCGGATGAAGTTCCATCTCGAGCCGGTATTACCGATCTAGTTGTTTATGAAGTTGAGTCATTTCCCCTTTGAGCGACCTGGCCTCTGGGCCAACTACTTGATGTCAATTCCCATT
Source organism: Vicia sativa (assembly GCA_021764765.1). Lineage (NCBI taxonomy): Eukaryota > Viridiplantae > Streptophyta > Magnoliopsida > Fabales > Fabaceae > Vicia > Vicia sativa. The sequence continues at coordinate 257,233,317 of CM038793.1, forward strand.
CTCCAGACCACACCGGTGACTCCAGGGCCTGTGGTGGCCACGAGTGTCATTTCAAACACATCGATACCTCGATTTGATACTGCTACGAATCCACCTTATGGAATGTCGTATTCTTTAATGGTGGGATATCAGTCGACCGCTAGTGTAGCAATAGTGTCTGATAACGTGCAGAATACAAATGCCCCTTTAAAAGGATCTACAATAGGGGAAAATAGGGAAATGCCTACGCAACATTTAAATACTACCTCTGTGGCAGTATTGAGGCACAAATGGATGATAGCAACCATGAGTTAGTGAATATGTTAACTAACTAAATGGGAAATGTGTTTAACCCCATAGTGCAAGAATCGGTCGAGACTAATTGGCCGTCCGCTGAAACAAACCGAGAGGTTATTGCACAATTAACGCGTCTATGTAACTTCTTAGGCGCCCCCAAGCGTTTTCCCGATAGGGGCATCCGGTTCGACAACCCATACATGTCTAGAGAGACATGGGGGCAGTAGAAGAAGAAACTATGTACCAAGGTCAAGTTGCAACGCCTCAAAGAAGGAATGTTGTTGTCAACCCACCTAGGGTTTTAGTGCAAAGACATCAGGAGGCTGACCATGTCCTTGATCAAGTTTGTCAGGAGGATTTGGTTGTTGAGAATAACTTAACCAACATTTTCGAGAGAATTATGGCCCAAAATGGTATGAATACAATGCCAAGGCCAGCGTGTTCTTCTCCATTATCGAGTACATATTGTAACACCCCATCTAAATACCCCGAATATATTATTCAAATTAATATCTAAATCATCTTTAATCAGAGTTAACACGGCAAATGCGGGATGTCACAATTAATAGATATAATAAAACTTCATTCAAACAGTAGCCATGCTACACTGAGGATCAACATTTTCAATAATTCGGTCAATTTAAGACCATGTCTTACAGTGGAAAATATCATCACCAAAAGCGGAATAATTCAATCATTGTATTCCCAACAAAATTTTAATTAAACAATAAACCAATGTCTAATTTCTCATCTAACGTTCCCATGTTACAATCTAATCGAGCATGACAACGACACGCGGACTAAGCGATAAGCTCTAGAGCCATCCTCACCGACTCTTGTTTGCTAACCTTAATCTGAAATGGTAAAGTAAGGGTGAGACTTCTCATAATTAAAGCATATTATAAGTCTTTCAATCAATAATATATCACAAGCATATTATTTCACCCACTTAACATAAATTGATTCACGCACAACCATATTCATCATGCATAATCATAACAATCCAAGAAGAGTAACCTTTGAAGACATCCTAACATGTTACCACTTCATACAAATACAATGCGGACTCAATGCATGCGGTGCCGACTCGTGACAAGTCACCCAACGATCCATCATCAACGGATACGGTACCATCGATTCGTCCATAACCACCGGACACGAATCTAGCCTAACCACCATCCTCACTCGGGTATCGGTTATCGGCAATCAAGTCAAATTCCGCACAATGGGAATTAACTTCACCAAACAATGCAAATGCCGCACATCACTAGCATGCAACATCAATCGATCTATGTATACATTCATTTAACATAAGCTGAATCACAACAATCAACATGATATATCAACTAATCATGCATACATCTAACATCGGCATAAACATGCAAACCAATCAACATGATATATCAACCAATCATGCATACATCTAACATCATAAACATGCTATTACATCTACACATTACCGTATTCTCATCACAAAAGTCCTCTACTACACATACATCATTATGTCTCGATTAATAATCATTTAATTCAAAATTCAACCCCTTTCCAAAATAATTTCAGGTTTTCTAAAATATTTTCATTTTATAAGGTAGAGCATTAAATTTAGGAAATAACGTCCAAAGCAGGCGCAAAGCGGACTTACGGTTTGAAAGTTATGAATTTTGAAGTTTTAAAATTTTAAAAATAAGCGAAACCGGTTCCTACATATCGAGGCGGTTCTATGATTCAAAAGCTTACGAAAAATGTGGGAACGGTTCCTACCCATAGAACGGTTCCTAAATCAAATTTTCATATTTTACGGAAAAACAACGTGGAACGGTTCCTCCCACAGGGAACGGTTCACGAGTACAAATTACCGATTTTCAAAAGTTTTCAAAGTGGAACCGGTTCCTCCCCACTGGGAACCGGTTCCCAATATAAAAGTCATTTTCGCATTTTTGAGCATTCTTCCATTCTAACTCAATCCATACATACCCATACGAATTCCATCATTGGAAACACCAAAATACATCACTTTGCATCATTTATCACATCAATTATCATCTTCCTATCAGTCATAATTTGTATCTGACACCCTAATCAATTCAGACCTACCATCTGACACAATCTGACACCCATAGGGATACATCCTTGGAAACCTAGAAATTCCTAAACATAGATTTCCTAACATGCTATGATCTATAATATTAAAATCAAAACCTATAATAAGCAATAATCAATCAAAATCACCCCTTACCTTGTGGGTTCTTCAAATCTGACACTTCTAGGTTTTCTTCTTTCTTTTCTCCTCTTCTCACTTCACGTATCTTGTTTTCTCCAAAAATGACTCTATTTTCCTTCTTTCCTTATTTTATTCCTTTTTAACATAAATAAAATAAGTATTATTTCTCATTCTCCAATTAATTCCATCATTAATCTTAATAATCCAATATATTAAATAAATTATGTCCTCAATTAATTTAATAATTAAAAATCATAATTATTTAATTACCGAATTATTTTGGGGTGTCACACATATTATAGACCGAAAACCCTAGAGGATGGAAAATTCCTAAATATACCAAGTTTGGAGGAAAAACGGGTGAATCGACGGTCGAACACATCGCTAGATACCTGACTGAGTCGGGAGACATGGCAAATAATGAAGGCTTAAGGGTGAAAAATTTCCCTTCGTCCCTTACTAAAGCATCCTTTACGTGGTTTACTACCTTGCCCCCTGATTCGACTGACTCATGGTGAAGCTAGAAACTTTCCACGACAGTTTATGAGGGCATTTGAAAATTAGTTTGGTCGAATTGTCAAGCATTAAGAGAAAGTTCTTTGAGACAATGAGCGATTACCTAAATAGGTTTAGATCATTAAAAGCAAGGTGCTTTACCCAAGTGCCTGAACATGAGTTTGTTCAAATGGCTGCTGGAGGTTTAGATTACTCCATTAGGAAGAAAATAGATCCAACCTTCGTTAAGAGCATGTCACAATTGGTCGATGAGGTTCGACACCTTGGCGCCTTCGAGAAAGTTAGACACACTAAGGCTAAGTCAAATAAAGAGAAGGTAGCCTATATGGACTTTGATGATATGAATCCCATATACCAGTTGATTACATGTCGCCGACAGAGGCAGACGTGGACGTGGCTGAATTAAAATCAGGGCCAGCATATGAATGTAAATTGTTGTTTCCTGCCAAAGGGAAAAGCTCTACTATCGAAGCTAGTTCAAGAACTCCTGCAAAAACTTATACTTTTGATGTTAGTAAATGTGAGGAGATTTTTGATTTATTAGTCAAAGATGGTCAAATTTTAGTACCCCCAAATGCTAAATTGCCACCATTAGATCAGAGGAAAAAGAGAGGTTTTTGTAAATATCATAATTATCTTAGTCACACAACCTCTCAATGTTTTCTTTTCAGGGATCTAGTTCAGAAGTCACTCTAGGAGGGTCGTCTAAAATTCGCTGCGAGAAAATAGAAGATTGACACTGATCCTTTGAGGCAAGAAGAAGCCTTATTTGCTGAGCCTGTCGACATCAACATGGTCGACATCATCAAGTGCTGATAACACCATGTTGGAAGAAAGCATTGATGAGAGTCCACGTCAATTTAGTGATGTTTATCCCAAAGGCGATGAAGACTTGAGTTTTATTTATCGTTGCAAAAACAAGGGTGGTCGAGTTGGTTTGTGCCCTAGATGTAGCCGCTGGCAGTCGGCTGAAAATTTCCAGAAACTACAGTTGGAGAGGGGAAGGGCCCAATGGAACAGAAGGGACCCAAGGCAGTCATCCCAATTTAGGCCAAAAACTTTTGTTCCGTCGGCCACTACACCCAAGGGGACATGGATCAAGCCCCAAATGGCCGCGAGGCCATCAAATGCTACTGGTGTTATAAGAGAGGCGAAAGGGAAAGCACCCATGAACTATCGACTAGAGGTGCGTTATGAGAAAAAAAGCCATGTGTTAGAGAATTACATGGGAAAAATACAATGAGTAAAACTCAGTGGAGACGTTTCTAGAGAAGAAGTCGGCTGAAAGACAAGTCATTGCTGGCACGTATGATTCATAAAGGAAAGAATCACGCGATGCAAGCCAAAGTTGACCTGTTGTCAACCAACGAGATCAAGGAATGAGTTAACAAGCCATTCGACCATGGTTCTGATGAGGCAACTGATGACTTTGCCTCTAATTCTGAAGCAAGCTTGGACATCCTGGTCAATGTTGTCTCTATACTCCTGAAAGAGTATAACATATCGACAAAAGTGGAGAACACTAGTGATCTGGATACTACTAAAATGGCTTTACACAAGCCAACTTGTTATTTTGTGATGAACAATGGCTCCATTGAGAGCCAGGATGCCTTTTTTAAGAGGCCATATATGGCTATGAGGAGCCATTTGAAGCCCTTGCTGATCACAACAAAGGTTGAAGAGACAACCATTAACAAGGTGTTAGTGGATTGTGGTGCTACTATGAACATAATGCCACATCATACTTTGAAGCGGATCGGGAAGTTCGACACCGATATAAGGTCTCATAACGTGGTCTTGTTAGACTAGGAAGGAAGGACAGAAACTACCATGGGGGTAGTCCAGGTAGATATTACCGTCGGCTCAGTCACTAGGCTGACAATATTCATGGTCATCCAAGGTCGAGCAGGTTATAATCTGCTAGTGGGCAGAGAATGGCTGCATGGAGTCAGTATTGTGCCTTCTTCTATGCATCAACGCCTGATCATATGGCGAGAAGACGACATCATAGAGAACATCGAAGCTAATCAAGGATACTTCATGGCAGATGTCAATGTTGTGGGCCAAAACCAATTCGACAGGAAATTGGCCAATATCACTCCCTGCCATCCAGCGGAAGAAGTGTATGCCAACTTGAATGAGGCATTCGTCTCTTTGAAGCTGCATGAAACCCATAGATTTGTGTGGGATGTTTAACCTCTGGAGGATCCCTATGCGAAGGAACCCGTGTCGGCAGTGGGAAACCATCACGGCGGTGATGTGAGCTAGAGGCTCAGGAAGGATTTCGTGTACATTGCCGATATAAAATAAATTTGGCGGAGAGGTGAAGAAGAAAGATGGCCACGGTTGTTAAACTTTCGTCGGAGGAAGTAATTTTGGCTGTAGAGCCAGAACCACCAGATAAAAGCAAGCTTGTCAATAGAAGCGTCGATGAGCAACGTCTGGATTGCATATACAACGATGAACCACTAGGTTTCGAAAAGGATTTTATGGCACTTGAAAAAATGCAGCCACAAGATCCTTTGGAAGAAATCGACCTTGCTAGAAGGTGATAAAGACCAACCTACATTAGTGCCAACATCGACCAAAAGCTTAGAATTGAGGTAATATCTTTACTAAAAGAATTTAAAAATTGTTTTGCTTGGGACTATAATGAAATGTCAGGTTTGAGCAGGGAATTGGTCGAATTGAAATTACCAATAAAAGCTGGAAAAAATCCAGTGAAACAAATGCCTCGACGATTTGCACCTGCAGTTATGTCGAAGGTCAAGGAGGATGTAGAAAGACTCCTCCAAAGTAAGTTCATTAGAACTGCGAGGTATGTCGAATCGTTGGCTAATATTGTGCCAGTTATTAAGAAAAATGGAAAGCTAAGAGTGTGCATTGATTTTAGAGATCTAAATGCTACCACTCCTAAAGATGAATATGTTATGCCAGTAGCTGAGATGTTAGTCGATTAAATTGGCTTTGAATATTTCAGTATGCTTGATGTTTATGCTGGTTATAACCAAATCTTTATTGCAGATGATGACGTGCCGAAGACGGTGTTTCGTTTCCCAGGGGAATTAGGCACCTATGAGTGTGTAGTCATGCCATTCGGCTTGAAGAATGTCGGAGCAACGTACCAGAGGGTAATGAATACTATGGTCCATGATTTCATTGAAAATTTCATGCAGGTTTACATCGATGATATTGTGATCAAGTCGAATAGTAAATCAACACACTTAGAGCACCTTCGGAAATCTTTCGAAAGGATGCAAAAATATGGGTTGAAATTGAATCCATTAAAATGTGCTTTTTGTGTGCAGGCAGGAGATTTCCTTGGTTTAGTTGTGCACAAGAAAGGCATTGAAGTTAATCAAAGCAAGACCAAAGCCATCATGGACGTCAAACCGCCATCAACCAAAAAGGAACTTCGGTCTTTGTTGGGAAAAGTGAATTTCTTGAGGAGATTCATTTCGAACTTAAGTGGCAAAACTATGGCATTTTCACCACTGCAGAAAAACAAGGAGTTTATCTAGCGAGAAGAGCATCAAGAGGCTTTCGACAAGATAAAAGAGTATCTGGTGAAGCCTCCTATATTAACACCTCAACTTAGAAATACGCCTATGAGGTTGTATATAGAAGCCTCAGAATCGATCATAGGTAGTATGCTAGTTCAAGAGGATGACAATCATGTCGAACGCCCTATGTATTACCTTAGTCGTATGTTAAATGGTCCTCAAACTAGGATAGTGACATAGAAAAACTATGCTTGTGTTTGTATTTCTCTTGTATCAAACTGAAGCAATATATAAAGCCAGTTGATGTTTACATTTCTTCTCATTTCGACATTATTAAGCATATGTTGTTTAAACCAATTTTTCATAGTTGAATTGGTAAATGGGCTTTAGCATTAACTGAATATTCCTTAACGTACGTGCCTTTAAAAGCAATGAAAGGGAAAATAGTGGCAGATTTCTTAGTCGACCATTCTATGGTGGCTATGCCAGAATATTTTGTCGATCTAGTGCCTTGGAAATTATATTTCGATGGTTCTAGTCACAAAAACGGTGCAGGGATAGGAGGAGTTATAATTTCTCCCAGTGGAATTCCAACAGAGTTCAAATACACCATCGACGGAATCTGCACTAATAATAAGGCGAGTATGAATCCCTTATTCGGGCTTGAGCTATGCTAGGGTGGGTGTAAGAAATGTCGAAATTATGGGAGACTCTGAATTGGTAATCAAACAAGTATCAAAAGAGTACAAATGCGTTAAAGAGAATTTGATCGTGTACTTCGTGATTTCCATAAGGTTGTTAAAACAGTTCGAACAAGCAAGCCTTTGACACATACCTCGACGGAAAACCAAGCTAACGATCTAGCGCAAGAGTACAAGAATAATGAAGGCGAAGAGCCTATTCAAGTGAAGAAAAGGTTAGAGCTACTTGTTATCCCTTGGACTTATCAATTATAAAATTAAGTGCATTAGATACCGAAAATTTTGAAATTTTAGCAGTTGATAATGGGCAAGACAATGACTGGCGCAAACCCCTGGTCGATTACTTACATTCACCCACGTGTTCGACAGATCGAAAAACAAAATATCATGCTTTGATTTTTGTTTTAATTGAAAATGAATTATTTAAGAAAAGAGAAGGGTATTACTTAAATGCCTAGGAGAAAGAGGCATATGTAGCGATTCGAGTGTGCATAGTGGAGCATGCGGTGCACACCAGGGACATAAGATGAAATGGTTGTTGATGCGAACAGGTGTTTATTGGCCCTCAATGTTGAAAGATTGTATCGAATTTTCCAGAGGATGCCAAGAATTCCAAATGCATGGGGGCATCCAACACGTGCCAGCAAGTGAGTTGCATGACATTATAAAGCCTTGGCCATTTAGAGGATAGGCCTTAGATGTCGGTATTGATTATTTCACCAAGTGGCTCGAAGCCATAGCTTTAAAAAACGTCGACCAAGAAGCTGTGATTGATTTTATACAAAATCATATTATGTGTCGGTTTGGAATTCCTGAAACAATCACAACCGACCAAGACACATTGTTCATAGGGAAGAAAATGCAAGAGTTTACGAAGGAAGTTGGAATAAAACTACTGACTTCTACCCGTTATTATGCTCAAGCAAATGGCCAAGTCGAAGCTGCCAATAAAGTAATAATTGGTCTGATCAAGAAGCATGTGTGTAAAAAGCCAAGAAATTGGCACTAAACGCTAGATCAAGCTCTGTGGGCATGTAGAACGTCTCCTAAAGAGGCAACGGGGGCAACCCCATTTCGACTGACATATGGACACGATGTTGTTTTTCCAGTAGAAATACATGTTCAATTTGTAAGGATTCAACGACAACATGAAATACCATATGAGGATTATTGGAATATGATGGTGATGAGTTAGTCGATTCGGATGAAGAAAGGATGTTGGCCCTTGCCTTGAGGAGGCAAAGGACAGTGGCTAAAGCCTATAATAAAAGGTAAAGGACAAAGTATTTTATGTTGATGATTTAGTTTGGAAAGTGATATTGTCTATGGACTGAAACGATAGGGTGTTAGGGAAATGGCCTCCTAATTGGGAAGGACCGTTCAAAATAATCCAAGTTTTTTCCAACAACGCCTATGAACTTGAAGAATTGGCCCTAAATCGACGTATTTTGAGGGTGAATGGTAAATACTTGAAGAAATATAAGTCCATTCTTCAAGAAATCTCAATTACGACCACATAAAGCATGTGTGTCGAACCGAGCTAGAACATAGTATTATGAGCCAGCATATTAATTGTACAAAATTATAAAACAAGAATGCCAAAAGAAATGGTGTTTTATAAAATTGTGAGAATTCATATTACAAAAGTAGAGGAACCACAAAACAAATACATCAAACGGTCACATTAATCAGAAGTTGCCAAATTTTCTTTGGAAGCTTCCCAAATCACTCTCGAGGTGAACAATAGTATTACTTAGCCCATCAACTCTGATCCTAAGAGTGTGCAACTCCTCTCCAACTCGAGTTGTGGTAGTCTTGATAAGGGCATCTTTAGTGAATTGGAGCATTTCGTTTTAATCAGGAATGTTAGCCCGGTCAAGTTCTTTATCTTGTTTTTCAATAAGCTCCAACTTTGCGTTTAACGCTTCCAATTCCTTCGTCAACTCGGCAATTCGACTGCGTATTTCAGCAACTCTTTTCCCTTTAGGGCCTTGCGCTTTCCGTCTCTGATTAATGCGAGCCTTTAACCCTTCGACAATCGCCTTGGTCCTCTTCACCATTTCCACGTTCCTCTTCACCGTCGCTTGTTTGGTGTCAACCAACTGTTCAGCCTCCTTTATTTGAGTAATGTTTTCTAGCAGGGGAGAAAGGATGTTTTCAAATGCTGCTATCATAAGCTTGGAGAATTCAAAATCTCAAGACCCTTCAACTGAGCGATGGCATCTAGAAGCTCAAGTCCAAGGGTTGAATCCTCATGTAGCAAATGAGGCAAGTCAGGATTAAAAGCATAGGCACGAATGGTGTCGGTCAGCTTCTTGACTTTAGTTGCTTCAGGTTCCAGCTTGTCTCTATAGACCTGTGAAGGGTCAAAATCTAAAGACGGAACGTACCGATTCACAAATTGATCCAGTCATGCCAAAGCGGCATCAACATCATCGACATCCATGTCGGTTGAAACATCCTTCGCTCCAGAGGGGCCAGCTGAATTATCCCTCTCAGAAAGACTCTAAATCTCGAGTGGCGCGGTGACAATTTGAGGGACCTCCGAATCCTGCAGGGAATCTAAAAAACTAGAGTCAGAGCTAGTAGAACAATAATCTTCATGCCTTGAAGGACTAGTGGTGAATCGAGTCACTAAGAGAAGCCGGAGAATTCAACAAACTCACACGTTGGGAGCCTTTTGGTCTTGAGGTGAAGAGGCTTCTAAAGAGGAATGCAGCACGTGTGGCGTTGTTCATAAGTTTAAACCTAGAAAAGTATAAACATCAGACAGGTATAATTCAATAAGTTAAAACACCCTAGAGGATACGATAAGTACCTGTGGTGGTAGTGAGGGGATTCTTGTTTCGGTTCCTCCAGCAGAAGCATTAGCAGCGTCTTACGCTGTTTCTTTATTGACGTCATTCACAAGTGTAGGGTCGGGAGTGACAATGGATGTATTGATTATGATACTACTATCAGCATGTGAAAGTAAGGAAGTGTCGTGACAAGTGGTTAGGAGCACTTTACCTAGCCGTCGTGTGATGAGTGGTTGATCATCGACCATTGTCGGCTCCACCTTCTTATCAACCTTCACTCCTGAGTCTGCGGCCGTGGGGGCTTTATTTTTCTTCTTTATTGCCTTTTCCTCAGGCAAAGATGCGTGCCTCTTTTTGTGGTCTTTGGGTTTTCGGGAGTGGGGAGACTGAGAATCAGGTGATGGCTGTAGAAACAAAGAAAGTATCAAAAGAGAAATCTTAATCTTTCATCAAAGTAGTCAAAAGTAATAAGATGCTTACCTCAGTTCTCCCACTACGGTGAGACTTTTTGTCCATCTTGGACCTTTTGGATATGGTGGAGGGAGCATCCGAATCCGCTGAGCGTTTTCGACTCTACTGCATGAGAAATAAAAACATGAGTAGATTGATGAAATACAAGATGTCTAGGCATAAACATTCACACTTACAGAAGAATCATCTTTCTTGAGAGAGGTGGAAATAGGTTCGTCATCGGAGAGGGTGTGAATGGGTGTGAACTGTAAGACATCAAATATAAGTGGGGTGTCGAATAAGAAAAATGTGAACATAGGTATGAGTAAAACATACCTTGGACTGTGAGGGGCCTCCTTCAGTGCTGGTTTTGGCAGGTTTGGTCAACGGCCCTCCTTGGCTTTCCATAGCAGTGGGTTTTCCGGGGCAACTACATGTGGCGAGGTACAACTAGAAAAGAAGCTAAGTCAAATAAAGATGTAAGCCAAACTGAAAAAACAAAACTTTCCAAAATGGTTACCCTTGGGTACTACAAGCTCTCTCACATATTCAAGGTCGATATGAAGAAAGCCTGGGAATCATGCAACCAATGCTTCGTCAAAACCACCCTGTCGGCTCTCTTTTTGTAAGCATTTTGAATGTTCGACCAAGAGCTATACCACCAATCCGGGAGAGGCGGTCGAAAAGCCAGGGCCAAAGGGCTAGTCAACAAAGGAGGAAATTTGATTTTTCTAAAGTGAAGTGCGTAAAGATATTTGTCTTTCGTGTAATTGGGGATCTTGAGGAGAGGAATCCTCCCAGTTACCTTCTCCTTTAGCTCTTGGGACGCGTCATAGATGGTTCGACGAAGATTGTTTGGCAAGTACACCACTCTAGAAAAAATCTGGAAGGCTTGAATTTCTCTGATGTGAATTGCCTTACATTTTGTTGTTTTCCCTTGAAAAGTATTGAAAGCAACAGTTAGCTCATTCATCTTACCAGCAATATCATTCACAAAAGTAACAAAATACGGCTGCCACCAAGTTTTAAACTCTTGGGTGCAGAAGAATGCTGGTTTAAATAGAGTGAATGTAAGCTTGGCTCGACGAGCCCACATGGTGTCGACAGTCTCTTTGATGACATCCCAGATTTGGTCATCTAGCACATTAATAAATAATTCATGGGACGGATAGTATGACCTAGGCACAATCTGATAGAGCCCAAACTGTCTAGCCACCAAGTTGGGTTGGTAAGCTGTTAAACAAGGGCTCATATGAGTGATGGCGAATGTGAGAAACTAGGGGGGTCAAAAAACGTCTCCAAAAGACCAAAGATCTTTTTTGATGCTTTGCTTCGACGGGGGGAAAGGATTCAGTAAGCCACAATGGCCCACTCTTGCCATCAGCGAATGGAGCCATCGAAGGTGTGAAATCTTCCCGCGTCAGCATGATATCGAAAATCATCTTGAAGACTTCGTCATTTGGAGAAGTCTTGTCTATAGGGGTCAAGGGCAAGTAACATGGCCACAGGGCCCCACTCCTGTCTTGAGGAATTGAAACCTTCTTCTATCGAAAAGGCTTCACGTCTTTAGAAAAAGTGGCATTTAGCCACAGTTGTAAGAGCCAGAAGGGACCATGGACAAGTACATTCTTCTTCTTTGGATTATTGGGGTCGAAACTTTTATTTGACTGACAACGTCGGTCATAGAGGCGTATAAAGAGGCCAAAATTAATTGGCCTAAAGCAAAATTTTCGCCCCTATGCAACGGAGAGGGCAAATGGGAAAATTGTTTGGCTTTCTACATCGACCTCGAACAAAATACGAAGCGAGATAGCCAGAGAGTCAGAAAAGCGACATGCTCCTCATCAGAGATGTCCTCAGAATCGTTGTGATGGTGGTTGATGAAGTTTGTGTAGGTTGGATGTTTGGATTCGCCAACGTCAAATTTGATGGGAATTGGCTCGTGGTCGGTATGATTGAAAACGGTTCCAGCAGGCTTTACGCCTATTAAAGCAGCCACATCCAATAATGTAGGGGTTATCATGCCACACTTTGTATGAAAAGTGTTGGTGGATCCTTCCCATAAGTATAAGGTATCTAATAGCATGCCACCAGAGTAGGGTGTGTCGACACGAGAGAGGTCCAATAGGTCATAGATACCCATTTCCCTCCACTGTTGGCCCTTATGTGGTTCCAATCTTTCCATCCAAGCCGTAAACATGTGGAAACTCAAGGGGGGAGCGGTGCGAAAGTTCCTATCAACATCGTAGAGAAATAGGGTTTGTTGAGGTAATCGAGGCTCTTCTGATTGGTGGGAAAGAATGCGCTTGTGTCATCTACATAAATCTCAGAAGGAACGTCCATGGGTAGTGGACCTAGAAAGGCGTGAGGCTCATCATCTAACCAGAAAGGAATGAGTACCTGTGATTGCCAAATCTTGGCCTTTTTGTCAGACAACGGAGGCTCCGATACATAGGGTTTGCCATCCACATAGCGGAGTTGAGGAGTTCGCGGGAGTGTTGAAATGTCCTTGTCGCCATTGTTGAAGATGAAGATGGAGAAAGTAGAAAGGGTTTGAAGATCTCGGGTTTGAACTAAGAGAAAAGATGAAACGAAAGATTGATGCTTCGGTTGAGATGAAAGCTTCAAAACTGTTGAAAACCTTTGATGGTTGGGGTTAAAGGTACTAGGGTTAGGGTTTTGAAGTGTTTTCTGGGTTCTTGATTTGAAGATTGAGAGTGTAAAGGATGCATTGTTTTGGGTTTTTGTTTGAAGAATGAGAACGCGAAGAAAAGAAAGAGAATAAGAGGAATGCCTATTTATAGGTGTGTAGGCGAAGAGAATGAAAAGGCAAAAGGAAATCGTGGCGATTCCTAGGCTTTCAATCGTGTCCGTCGAGGGACACGTGTGAGCAGATAAAGCCGCTAGCATGGTGGGCCATACCGGCTACCTAAGTCATGATGTTCAAGCATTAAATGCTCTCACGTCTCGAGATAAAGCAATATACGTTTCCATGATTGCCTGACGTCATGAAAGGACAGGAACAGTGAGCTGTCTTCACAAATGTAGCGGAAATGATTGAATCGACGGGAGGTTCAACTTCATAGATACCATTGTATCATGTTCGACAATATCAAGAATTCGAAAATGGTATCTCTGGGGGGCATTTTGTTAAGTGGAAATTTGTAATTCATGCTTAAGGTCATTGCTTAAAGGCAAAGGTCCCTACAGGTTAAAGACTAGCCTTAAATGAAGTTAGTTTCTGAAGATACTTTACAAAGCCAAGTTAGAAGTACCAGAAAAATACATGTCGGTTGAGAAGCTGGGTCAGAAGGCCAAACCAAATCGACCAAACAACCAGAGCGAAACAGTGTCGAAAATAAGACTAAGTCGACAAATTGCATGTTGGTCGACTCGACATGAGTTTTGGGTCGAATGAAGGCATCAATCGAAATGATCCTGCTGTCGAAGATGCAGGCCATGGGACTTAGGAAATTTTGTTATGCCTCAAGAAGATGGATTAAAACCGAAAGCAGTTTCCTTCTGAAGTCATGGAGCGGGAAGAAGTCAGAATAAGGAGATCGTGGGTAGTTTCCTCAGAAGATCGTGGGTTCAAAGCTTCAAACGGATGGCGAAATCGTATGCAGAAGTTGTTTTCAAGTTTAAATCTCGTCCATTGATTAGTTTTAGAAGTTACTTTGTAAATACTATAAATAAGTTAGCATGTTAAGATTTTAGTGTGTTCATTTGTACCCTCAAACTGCTTGTCAAAACTCTGCCCAATTCCGCGCTAAAGGAAGAAAGAGTCACTCAAGCCTTTGATGTACGTGAATCACCATATTTTCTATTTTAATGCAATCAATTTACTTTTAAATTTATCTTTACTGTTTGTTTACTTCTGCTTCGCTTTGAACGAACCGTTCACCATAACACTTCAACGTAAACTATTGGTCACGAGTCACCAATTAGCATTCTGTTGAGTCCAAATTATGTGTTTGTGGAAAACCATTGTGTTGTTTCCTTAGGCTCTGGAAACCGTTTCAGGGCCAAGGTCCTTTTCGCTTACAGGAGCAGGGCAATTCACCAAAGCCTTAGCACGTGTCTTGAGATCAACTGGTCGATCTTGCGAGTAACCCTTAGTTTTAGGACTTAGGGAGGACCAGCGGTTTTTTACCATTTTCCACAGTAAACAATAGGTCACTATCAAATTATTATCATTATTTTTCAAATGTTAATTTTTTTCTTTCTCCATGTCACAATTTTTTTTAAATTACTTAATAAATTGAGTTTATTTTAACATTACTTAATTCAATTTAAATTCACATGTGTGTCTAAATACATTATTTGTCCAGTTTACCATTATATTTTGTATAATCATATTACTTGTTCTAATATTTTGATTTCATAATTTTTTATTATATTTTTCCATTAAATACTAATTAATCTATTATTTAAATTTAATAAAATTAAAAATATATTTTATGAAATTGAAAAATACTACATATCATTCACACAACTAACTTTTTATCTTATGGGTCACTATCAAATTATTATCTTTATTTTCAAATGTTAATTTTTTTCTTTCTCCATGTCACAAGTTTTTTTTTTAAAAATTACTTAATATATTGAATTTATTTTAAAATTACGTAGTTCAATTAAATTCACATGTGTATCTAAATACATCATTTGTCAAGTTTACCATTATATTTTGAGTAATCATATTATTTGTTGTAATATTTTGATTTCATAATTTTTTAATTGTACTTTCTCAATAAATATGAATTTTTTATATGTATATAAAAAAAAAATTCATCAATATTAAAGTAAATTCACTCGTGCGGGAGCACGTGTCTCTGACTAATTGTTAATAATGAAATGAGCGAGAGAAAATTTATGAGAGATAGTATTAAAAAGTTGAAAGAGAGAGTAAAGTGTAACACCCCAATTCTACTCAAAGTAGTTAATCAATAAAATCAGAGTATAGAATTTTCCAACATAATTAGGATGTCACACTTTTCAACTTAAACACGTAAATCTGTCATTTTTATTCAAAACAGATACATAACACTTTTAAGAGGCAGAACTAACACAACACATAATGTTTAGTCTTCAAACATAAATGACTTCATTAATCACACAACGAAATCATAATAGTTTTTCACATAAGACATAACATCTTTTGAGTCATAAACAACATCAACATAATAAACTCCTCAATCAATGACATAAAATTAATTCAACACTAAAACAATAAAATAAGACAAGTGTTCATTTTCCCCGAGTGCTACGTATCATAGTAATGACACCGAACTTGAACTATAAACTTTAACATCTACCCCTCCTTGCTACCTGCACGTTACCAATATAAAGGTAACAGCGAAACAAATGAAAGAGTGAGATAACAAACTATATAATCGAGATCATGATAAATAATATATAGTTAGAATTATATAAAAATCACTATTTTTGTCATTCACAACCAATCAACAACAAACACAATTTAATCACACAACGACATAATTATGAGCTATAGTATGCAATTTGGACAAATGCAGATACATGTGGTACCATCGGAGTAAAACTCACAACTTAGAAATATGTCAGTTTACCGAGGCATCAACAAGGCATAAGCCTTTAACTTAATATTTTGCTAATTCAGGCCAACATGTGCAAATCTAGACCAACTTAACAATGCGGTGTATGCCATATGACCTCCACTTCAACAACAAAATCACAACAACGCAAAAACAACAACAACAACACACAACAACGACGACATAACAACTAGTCAACCGTAATTCAACATTGGCCATAAGTCTACAACCTAATATTTGCCCATAAATATAGGCAATACAAGAACATCATCAACATCATAAACGTCATGCAGCAATTTTACATCATCACAACATTATAGACTTTGTTATAATAACAACATAACAGCAACATAACAACAACATAACAGCAACATAACAACAACTTAACAGCAGCATAACAACAACGTGCAACAACAAGAACACCCGGTTCAACAATTACCCAATATTACACACGGAAAACCACATCCATTCATCAAAAGTTCACCTACTGTATTTCAAAATATTTTTATAAGAAAAATCATAATTTTAGCTTTCCAACGGTCCAAACGGCAATTAAACAAAAGTTACGGTTGCAAACATATGACCAAAATAATTTTCAAAGGTATTTTTCATTTTTCGTACAGTATGTATCGATGCATCAACCCATGTGTCGACTCATACATCATTCCAGATTTTGTTTCTCAAAGATTTTAACATCACGTGTCGACCCATAGCTATTTGTGTCGACGCATACTGAAATTAAACTTTTTAAAACTCAATACAGTATGTATGGATACATGGCCTCTTGTGTCGACACATGTTGCGTAAAAATACCAAAATATCAGTTTCAACAACCCAGTTCTATGTACAACTTCGATTTTATGTCCCGACATTTTATACATCCCAATCCAAACATCCCAGTCCATAACAGCATGTCAAGGTTAATTACACACAAATTCGTTCATCAATTTTCATGGATTATCAAGCATCAATTTGAAATTTATCCAATAATAACAAGACACAAAACTAGCAAGATTATAAATCCCAACTACCGATCATCCATCATGTTCCCATTTAGAAAGTAAGAACCCCACCCTTACCTTGTGAATCAGAGGTTGATTTGCTTAGAGATGGAGATTTGACCTAGCCTCAAGCTTGCAACTTCTACTCTTATCTTCTTTTTCCCCAAACCCTTTCTCCTCTACTCATAAACCACTAACGTTATTTTTCTATTCTACTTCTCTTAAAATAATAACATTATTATTATTACTTTTATTGGGCTTACTAGGCTATACCCCCACTTTGCTACAACTAACATAATAACTTAGCCTAATTAATAGCAATTTCTACAATTATAATATTATTAGTATTATTAATATTATTCCCACTACTTATTTCAATTAATCCCCTATAATCATATAATGGCTTCAATTGGAATTCTACAATATTAGCAATTATTTGGAAAAATATACGAAAATATTAAATTAAATAAACAAATAATTCGGCCTTTACAACTCTCCCCACTCAGAATATTTTCGTCCTCGAAAATTTACCTGGTTCAAACAACTTAGGATATGAGTCTCACATCTTGCTCTCAATTCTCATGTAATGCTTTCTCCAACAACTCCCAACCGACAACCTTCACCAGCGCAATCTATTTCCCTCTTAGAGTCTTCATTTCGCGATCCACAATCCTCCCACATGTTGTGTCTATAGTGAGATTATCACGCACTCACATCGTCCATCTGAATCACATGAGACCGATCGGAACATACTTTTGGAGTTGTGACACATGAAACACATCGTGCAATTAGAAATATTTGGCGTAACGCCATTCAATGAGGCCACTTTTCCAACTCTATCGATATCGATCGAACCAATAAAATGAGGTGGGCTTCTTAGACTTGAGCTTCTTCCCCATTCACGGTGTGACTCTCAAAACATATGCTTGCCAGCTTGGAATTCTAAATATTTTCTTTTCTTGTCATGGTAACTTTTCTGCCTACTCTGGGAAGCCTTTTCTTTTCCCGAATAAACTTCACTTTCTTTGTAGTCTCTCAAACAATTTCTTGTCCAACTACCACACTTTCACTAGATTCATGCCAACATAATGGAGTCTTACACCTCCGACTATATAGTGCTTCAAAAGGTGTCATCCCAATACTAGAATGGTAATTATTTTTATAAGTGAACTCGATCAAAGGAAGATAAGTATCCCATAAGCCTCTTTTCTCAAGAACACATGCCCTCAACAAATCTTCCAATGAGTGAATAGTTCTTTCTATATAACCATCGGTGCGAATGATACACCGAACTCAACCTCAACTTAGATCCCAACACTTCTTGCAAACTCTTCCAAAAATCAGAAGTAAACCTCGGATCTCTATACGACACAATACGCAAAGGAACATCATGCAACTTCACAATCACCCTTACATATATCTCAGCCAACTTTGCAATAGGATATGTAATGTTAATAGGTATAAAGTGTGCTGACATCGTAAGCATATTAACAATCACCCAAATCGAATCATGCCCTCTCATGGTATTAAGTAATCTCGTTACAAAGTCCATTGAAATGTTATCCCATTTCCATTCCGAAACTTCCAACAGTTTCATCAACCCTGCAGGCTTCTGATGTTCGATCTTTGACTTCTGGCAAGTCAAACAAGCCTACACAAATTGTGCCACATCACGTTTCATGCCAGGCCACCAAAATAAACCCTTCAAGTCTTGATACATTTTGGAAGCTCCTAGATGAATACTCAAATTGGTTCTATGACTCTCTTCAAGAATCACTTTCTTAATCGCTTCTCATCGGGAATACAAATACGATATTGGAATCTCAACACACCTTGCGCATCCAACTTGACAACATCATTCTCAGGTCGATCGGGTCCTACCATCAAGTCTACCAACTTCACATCTAGCTTTTGAGCCTCTTTGATACGGTCGAGAAAGTCATTGTTAATCTTTAACATTCCCAACATAACACTATGTGGTGTCACTTCACAAACCTAACTCAAATTTCAGGAATTTCTCAATCAACTCCAACTCCTTAACCATCATGGCCGACATATGCAAAGTCTTTCGGTTTAAAGCATCAGCCACAACATTAGCTTTTCCGGGATGATAATTTAAACCAAAATCATAATACTTCAACAACTCTAACCACCTTCGTTGCCCCATATTCAACTCTTTTTGATCAAAAAGGTAGTTCAAACTCTTATGGTCACTAAACACTTCAAATCTAGAACCATAAAGATAACGTCTCCATATTTTTAACACAAAGACAACTGCAACCAATTCTAGATCATGCGTAGGATAATTCTTTTCATGAATTCTCAATTGCCTAGACGCATAAGCAACCACTTTACCATTCTGCATAAGCACACCACCTAACCCCATCAGACAAGCATCATAGTACACAACAAAAGGCTCTCCTGGATTAGGTAAAGTCAAAACTGGAGCCGACGTCAACCTCTTCTTCAACTCATTGAAACTTTCTTCACATTGAATATCCCACACAAAGGCTTTTCCCTTGCAAGTCAACTTAGTCAACGGAAGTGCTAACTTAAAAAACCCTTTGATAAACCGTCTAACCGGCTAATCCCAAGAAGCTTCTAATCTCTATAACCGACTTTGTAGCCTCCCATTGTAACACAACATAAACTTTAGAAGGATCCACGGAAATGCCACTACCAGAAATGACATGGCCAAGAAAACTAACCTCTTTCAACCCGAATTCACACTTGGACAACTTCGCATACAACTCCTTCTCCTTCAAAACTTGCAACACAGCTCTTAGGTGTTCTACATGTTCTTCTTCCGATTTAGAGTAAATCATAATATCATCAATGAATACCACCACAAATCGATCCAAGTAAGTATGAAAAATATGGTTCATGTACTCCAGGAATACTCTCGGCGCCTTAGTAACACCGAAAGGCATCATCGAATACTCGTAGTGTCCATACCGAGTCTTGAATGCGGTCTTCTGAATATCATATTCCTTCACTTTAATTTGGTGATATCCGGATCTCAAATCAATCTTAGAAGATACACTAGCACCCACCAATTGATCCATCAAGTCATCAATTCTTGGAAGCGGATACTTGTTCTTAATCGTCAGTTTATTCAAATGTCAATAATCAACACAAAGTCTCATACTTCCATCTTTCTTCTTTACCAACAACACTGGAGCTCCCCACAAAGATACACTTGGTCTTATAAACGTTTTCTCAAGCAACCCTTCTAATTGCTTCTTCAATTTAGATAACTCAGATGCAGACATCATGTACGGTGCCATAGAAACAGGTCTGTTACCAAGTACAAAATCAATTGCAAACTCACCTTCTCTTTTAGGAGGTACATCAGGAATTTCATCAGGAAACACTTCACGAAATTCTCGCACCACCTGCAACTCGTTAATTCTAACTTGATTCTCAACGATGCGATGCCATCAACGAGAACATATGTGCTTCTTCTTGCATCAATTGCCTCAACTTTTACGGTAAAACCATCTCTTTCCTCTTGAGTAGAAAACCTCAAAGACTTGTAATAACAATTGATACGAACATACTTATACTCTAATCAGTTCTTACCCATGATCACATTTAGTATGCTTAACGGAAAACAAATCAAATCAAAAGCAAAGTCTTTGTCGAAGATCGACAAAAGGCAATTCAAATATACAAGAGAAGTAGTCACCGATCCCTTAGTTGGAATTTCGACGACTATTTCTCCATTCATAGAAGACAAAATAAGACTCAGTCTTTTGACACTATCACCAGCAATAAAACAATGAGTAGTACCAGTGTCAATAATAGTAATTAAAAGCGTACTATTAATGAAACATGTACCTATAATGAGTATGTCCTTATTAGTAAATTCCTAGCCAAAGAAAATGCTTTCCCATTAGCCTTCCCCTTCTTTGGTTTTGGACACTGACTACCAATGTGTCCCTCTTGACCAAAACTGAAACAAATCATCTCTTTGTGCTTGTAGTCAGATATCACATCTTCAGTCTTACCACAACAGAAACACCTCTTTACTTCAGCATTACAAACATTGCTCTTGTGACCAGGTTGCCCATATTTGTAGCATACAACCTTAGCAGGAGCATCTCCCCCACTAGTCCTCTGACCCGGAGCAACTCTTTGTTTACCTTTTCCGCATCATAAGGCTTGCTAAGGTTCTTGATTCTTTCCTCTCTCACTAACAATCTTGTGACGAGCATTGCTATCCTCATCAAAGATTCTGCAACTATCAATAAAATCAAAAAAGACACGAATCTTCTAATAGCCAACAGCCGTCGTGATTTCCGAGTGCAACCCGTTCTCAAACTTGATGCACTTAGAAAATTCAGCACCTTCTCCATCAAAATGTGGATAGAACTTAGCTAACTCAATGAACTTTGCAGCATAATCAGTAACAGACTTGTTCCACTGTTTCAGCTCAAGGAACTCAATCTCTTTCTTACCCTAAACATCTTCAGGATAATACTTCCTCAAGAATTCCCTAAGGAACACAACCCAAGTGATTTCTTCACTTACAACTTCCAATCTCGAACGTGTCTCTAGCCACTAGTCATCAGCCTCTACAGCTACCATATGAGTCCCATAATGAACCTTATATGCTGGAGTGCATTCCATCACACGAAAGATCCTCTCAATCTCCTTCAACCATTATAGTGCTCCATCAGGATCATGCTTACCCTTGAACACCGGCGGATTCTCCCTTTGGAAAGTCGCCAAACTACGAAACCCAACATTCTCGTCAGCATTCGGTTGATTCTACATAGCCTGAGCCATCGCTTGCAGAGCAGCAGCTACTACTCCTTGTTACTTGCATGTTACCAATATAAAGGCAATGGCGAAACAAATAAAGGGGTGAGATATCAAACTATATCGAGATCATGATAAATAATATATAGTTAGAATTATATAAAAATCATTATTTTTTCCATATCACAACCAATCAACAACACACACAATTTAATCACACAATGACATAATTATGCATTATAGTATGCAACTTGGACAAATGCAGATGCATGTGGTACCATCAGAGGAAAACTTCCAACTTAGAAATATGCCAATTTACCGAGGCATCAACAAGGCGTAAGCCTTCAACTTAATGTTTTGTCAATCCAGGCCAACATATGCCAATCCAGGCCAATTAATAATCTAGTGTATGACATGCGACTTCCACTCCAACAACAAAATCACGACAACAATAACAACACACAACAACGACGACATAACAACTAGTCAACCGCAATTCAACATTGATCATAAGCCTACAACTTAATATTTGCACATAAATATAGGAAATACAAGAACATCATCATCAAAATCATAAACGTCGTGCAACATTATTACATCATAACAACATTATAGACTTTGTTATAATAACAATATAAAGCAACATAACAACAACATAATAGCAACTTAACAGCAACTTAACAACAGTAACAACGTGCAACAACAAGAACACCCAGTTCAACAACTACCCAACATTACACACGGAAAACCACATTGATTCATCAAAAGTTCACCTACTGTATTTGAAAATATTTTTATAAGATAGATCATAATTTTAACTTTCCAACAGTCCAAACGGCAATTAAATTACAGTTACGGTTGCAAAAAGATATGACCAAAATAATTTTCAAAGGTATTTTCCATTTTTCGTATAGTATGTATCGATGCATAAACCCATGTGTCGACTCATACATCATTCCAGATTCAGTTTCTCAAAGATTTTAACATCATGTGTAGACCAATAACTATTTGTGTCAACGCATACTGAATTTAAACTTCTATTTTTAAAACTCAATAAAGTATGTATGGATACATGACCTCTTGTGTCGACACATGTTGCGTAAAAACGCCCAAATATCTGTTTAAGCAACCTAGTTCTATGTACAACTTCGGTTTAATGTCCCAACATTCTATACATCCTAATCCAAACATCCCAACAGTCCATAACAGCACGTCAAAGTTAATTACACACAAATTTGTTCATCAGTTTTCATGGATTATCAAGCATCAATTTGAAATTTATCCAACAACAACAAGACACAAAACTAGCATGATTATAAACCCCAACTACCTATCATCCATCATATTCCCAATTAGAAAGCAAGAACCCCACTCTTACCTTGTGAATCGGAGGTTGATTTGCTTAGAGATGGAGATTTGACCTAGCCTCAAGCTTGCAACTTCTACTCTTCTCTTCTTTTTCCCCAAACCCTTTCTCCTCTACTCATAAACCGCCAACACTGTTTTTCTATTCTCTTCTCTTAAAATAATAACATTATTAATATTACTCTTATTGGGCTTACTAGGCTATACCCTTTGCTACAACTATAATAACTTAGCCCAATTAATAACAATTTCTACAATTATAATATTATTAGTATTATTAATATTATTCTCACCACTTATTTCAATTAATCCCCTATAATCATATAATGGTTTCAATTGACATTCTACAATATTACCAATTATTTGAAAAAATATACGAAAATATTAAATTAAATACACAAATAATTCGGGCGTTACATAAAACACGGAATTGGATCTCTCCAATTTTTTCTCTCCTTCCCTCTCTCATGTGCATTTATATACCATCAGATTAATCAAACCCTTAAGAAAAATAAATATTATTTAATGAAGAGAGATAAATATGTATATTTTTTTTATTTACCATATATTGATGAGAAAACAAAAAACCATAAAAATACGCAACACTCCCATATATAATTTGTTGCTACATATTACTTTATTTTTTCATTTTAATCTTTTTTATTAAATAAGTACTAAAATATTTTATACATATTTAACCAACTAATTATATTAATTTTATATTTATAAAATGTGAATAATCAAAATAATAATAATTTATTATAAAACCAGAACAAATATTTGTAAGTAAAAAATAATTATACTTAATATTTTAAAATATTATTAACATAAAAAAATAATTATAATAAATCAATTATATTTTACTATACTTTATGGTTTAAACATTAATTTTTTAAATGTTGCACTAAGATAGATGCTAAAGAGTATAATTTATATATGGAAGAACTTATTGTCACTGTTATAATTAATAATTTATGTTTTAAAATAAAAAAAATTAATTAGAATACTATAAAATTTATATATGAAATACATATTTGTGGATAAAGAATAAAATTAATATTTTTTTTATATTGCCAACATAAAATAAAACTTATAATATATCAACTATTATTTTTTCACATTTTAAAATTTTAACACTGTTTTATTTGAAAATGAGTCATTAAAAAAATTATTGTAGCATACAACTCATACAGTAAAAAGAGTCTCAATTTTAATACATGCAAGAAATACCACAAATATTAAAGAAAATAGACATCCTCATTTTTATATGTATAAAAGTCTCTTAAATATTAAATTAATAAATAAAAATAAAAGAAAATTAAAATTATATTTCTCTCTCTTCATTAAATAATATTTGTTTCTCTTTGTTGTGTAATATGGGTTGAATTAATGTAATGCTATATAAATGCACATGAGAGAGGGAAGGAGAGAAAAAATTGGAGAGAATCCAATTTCGTAAAGGACATAGTAAATATTGCAATTGCCACTTGGCAAAAACTTTGATTTTTATTGGGCAATGTATAATGTATTTAGTCAATTATTATAAAGGGCGTTATTTAGTGTAAATTAATTTTGAGTTGAAGGGTAATTTAGGATGTTCCTAAGCATGTTTTAATTATAGGTAGGTAGTTGACAACATGTTTGAAAATTTTAAAATTTCCGCAAATATGAAAATCTAACGTTCATTCTTTTATTATTTTAAATGCTTACCGTCATTATTTTATTATTTGAAAACAACGTAACGACATCATATTTAACGAAGTGGTAGCTAATGTGGAGGAAATAGCGCATAACATCAAGATGTTCTCATATGGTAGTAGCTGATAATTGAGAATAATTAAAAAATGCAGTGTAATTTTTACGATTGGAACCATTGACCGTTGATTTCATGTAAATAGGGGCTTTTTCTTTGTGAATATGTTATGACAGAACTCTACCATTGTAACGTGTTGAGTACAGTTTGTACTCATTTAATTAATATCTTTGCTTATAAAAAAATGCTTACCGTCATGTATATCACGTCTCAAATGTCATTTTTAGCGACGTGAATTTCACGTGAGTAAATCACTATAGATCTCTTTTGTTGTAGTTATTTGATCGAACTTTCTTATACAATGTCATACAATGTCATAAAAATTAGCTTGATGCAATTTCTTTATTGGATTTCATAATATATAATAGTGTCAATAATAGCATATGGAAATGAGGCTATAAATGTGATCAAGGAAATGACATAAAAATGGAATAAAGCATAGCCAGAAAGCATACAATAATCTTATCGATGGGCTGAATCTAATGATAAATTTTAAGCGGCTGTTAAATGGTGGTTATGTACTAAGAATATATGCAATTACGAATTTCATAAACCCATTGAACTTTTAATATGGTCTTGGATTTTCTAATCCTTATAGTTTGAAGAATAGCTTGCTTGACCTTTGAGAGCTATTTGAATATATTCCAATGAGTGTGTATAGTGTTTACATTTTAGGGTTCAACTAACCATTTTTATGGATTTGAACATTTACTACTTCTCTGTTGACATGCTAGTACGTCTTAAATCATTTAATGAAACATTCTTAAATATGAGTCTCAAGTGTTTTGAACAATATATTTTTACTAAGTGATTACACAAATTAAGGGAAATTTATTTTTGAATTAAAAAATAAATATAGGTGAAAATAGTTTTAATAGACATGTGTATTCTTATAGGACTATACTACTATATACATCCTCACATTAAGGGGATGATTTGTCTAGTTGTCTTCTTCTTCTTCTTTATCCTCGCATTAAGGGGATGGTTTGTCTAGTCGTCGTTTTCTTCTTCTTTAGAAGTTGACTTTTCATTTTTAGAAGATTTTTCTTCTTTAGGGGATGACTTTTCTTCTGTAGGAGCAGACTCTTTAGAAACTGACTTTTTGGGAGCTGACTCTTGAGATAGTGAAGCTGAAGGTGATGCTGAAGTTGATCCTGATGAAGGTGAAGAAGAAGTTGTGGCTCCACAAACAGGAGCTTTTCCTGTAACTAATGGCTTAAATAGTTTTTTTTCAAGTAAATTAGTGTATTTTTTATTTTTATCCTTTTAATTTTATTAAAATAAGTAATTTTTTAATGTTAAATTTTTTTTTATTTTAATCTTTTAATTAAAATCTATAAAAAAATACGTAGATTTTCTGCAATTTTTTTTTTTAAAACTTTTTATGAATTTTGATTTTAAAAATTAAAATCAAAATAATTTTAATTTTAATATTTAAGAATCATTAAGATAAAAATAAAAAATTCGCTAACTTATAAAAACCAAAAAACTATTTAAATCTTTTATTTATTATTAAATCTACCAAACTGTTATTATTTGTTCCTCTAAACTTTGAAGTAGACTTCGTTAAACATCAAGCCGATATGATTATTCATTGTTTAATTAAAACTGTCAATTTTTGTCTAGATATAATCACGTTAATGTTATTCTAGGAACAGTCAGGTAAATGTTATTGATTTCTGTATTGAACTAATTTTGATAAATGAAAAAAATATTAATTATAATTCAATAGTATTATAAATAGTTTAATTATTTCATTGATTTTGTTCTTAAACTTTAAATAGTAATTTTTTGATTACAATTATGTCAAAAATTACTTTAAAAATATTGTTATCGAATTCTTTAGATTTATGTTTGTAACAAAGCAAATTTATATTAATATTTTACTCTTATAAATGTTAAAAATCATAAAACGTGATTATTTAGTATATTTTAATTTTGTTGTAAACAAAATATATGTAGCTACATTATCTTGGTTAATATAAATAATTTTGTATATACATTACTTAGATCAACATTTTTCTTTTAGTTGAAGAGCTTAAAAACTTATGTAACTAACAATTTATCTATTTGAGAAATTTTTAATAAATAATTATAATATTTTTAATAATTAGTACATGAATATATTTGTATTATAAAATTAAGATTAAATTTATTTTTAGTCCCTATAAATATTTTAAATTTTATTTTAGCTCCTATTAAAAAAATGACATATTTTGTGCTTACAAAATTTTTATTTATTGAGTTTTAGTCCCTACTATTTTTTAAAATTTTAAAAATTGTTTAATTACCCTAAACATTAAAAGTTTGAATAATTTTTTTCATATATATTTAAAATACTATAAAAATTTCTTTTTTACCAAAGTTTAGATTTTTTAAGATGGGATGAATTAAAATAGGAATTTTTTTAAATTTCAAAAGATATAGATTAAAGTAATGAAAATCTCCACTTATAAATCAAAGGGCTAAATATTTTTTGGTCCCTACAAATATCTAAAAATAATATATTTTAGTCCCTACAAATTTTTTATGCGTTTAGTTGTAGTCCCTGCTATTTTTTAAAATTTTAAAAACCGTTTAATTATCCTTAAACTTTTAAATTTTTGAATAATTTTTTATGCATGTTTAGAATGCTATAAAATATTTGAATTAAATATGTTTTTAGTCCCTATAAATATAAGACCATAAAATTTTGGTCCCTCTAAAATTTTCTTTGAATAATGGTCATCGCAAAATTATTATGCACATAGTTTTAGTCCCTACTATTAAACCGATATGTATTTTTGAATGATGATTTTAGAGACGTGTGTAGAATATTATAAAAAGTTGTTCGAAAAAAACGAACTCAAAATTTGATTTTTAAATCGAGATTTTCATTATTTTTATCAATATCTTTTAAAATTTAAAATATTCATATTTAATTCTTCTCATTTTAAATAATTCTAAAATTTAGTAAAAATATTATATAGTATTCTGAACGTACACATATGAAAAACAATTATTCAAAAACTTACAAATTTAAGGGTAATTAAACTGTTTTAAAAATTTTAGAAAATGACAAGGACTAAAACTGCATGAAAAAGTTTGCGAGGACTATTATTTGAAAGAAAATTTTAGAGGGACCAAAATTGCAAGGTCGCAAATTTTAGGGACTAAAAACATATTTAATTCAAAATATTTGTTTTACCAAATTTTATAATTTTTTAAAATGAGAAGAATTAAATATGAATATTTTAGATTTCAAACAATAATGATAAAAATAATGAAAAGTTCGACTTATAAATCAAATTTTGAGTTATTTTTTTTCGAGAAACTTTTTATAACATTATAAATATTTGTGCAAAATAATCATTTAAAAATACACATTGATTTAACATGAGAGATTAAAACTGTATACATAATAATTTTATAGGAATTAAAAAATATTTTTTTAACAGGGACTAAAAAAAAAAATTAAAATATTTATAAGAATAAAAAACACATTTTATTTTTGAGAAACTCTTATAATGTTCTAAACATGTCTCTCAAATAAATATTCAAAAAATACACATCAATTTAATAACAGAGATTAAAACTACGTTCATAATAATTTTTTAGGAATTAAAAGATATAATATTTTTTTAAAGGGACCAAAAATAAAATTTGATAATTTATTATGATCAAAAATATATTTAACTCTAAAATTAATTTAAAACTATTTTATCTATTAAAATATTGAATATAAAATGAATTGTAGTTAATAAAGTGTTCGTATTTAAAATGACATTCAAAAGAAAAAAAGGGAACCAGACACAAATTCCAAAAATCAAAAGTGAAAAAACATTAATCTTTATATTTTGGAGGAATTTGCTGTTTTAAATAAGCCATTTGTATCTGTTATGTATTTTAAATTGTTCTAAATGTTTTAATGCATAATTTTTAGTGTCGTAATCACATTTTTACTAAAATGTAAAATAGTAATTTAATAATATTATTTCAAACTTTTATATTTTTACTTACAATATTCATTTTATTTATCTTAGTTGAAACCATCATTCTTCTAATTATAATTATAGATTAGGATAATTTTTAAAATAAATAAATTATTTTCACTATGCAACGCACGGGTTAAAGTTTAAATATATATAATTAGTTGCATGGGTTAAAGTCTAATTGTATATAATTAAAACTCATAATAACTAATTACAATTTATAATAATTTAGAGAAATTATTTTCAATAAAGGTAAATCAACTCATAATTAACATATGAAAATGAGGCTATAAATGTGATCAATGAAATGACAAAAAAAAACAAATATGCATAACCGGAAAACATACACTAATCTTATCAATGGACTGAATCAAAAAGATAAGTTTTTAGTAGTTGTTAAATAGTCGCTATGGACTAAGAATATGCCATTACGAATTTCATAAATCCATTGAACTTTTAATGTGGTCTTGGATTTTCTAATCCTTATAGTTTGAAGAATAGCTTGCTTGACCTTTGAGTGCTATTTGAGTATATTCCTTTGGGTGTGTATAATGTTTACATTTTAGGGTTCAACTAACAATTTCTATGGATTTGAACATTTGTTGCTTCTCTGTTAACATCCTAGTACATTTCATATCATTTAATGAAACATTCTTAAATATGAGTATCAAGTATTTTGAACAACATATTTTTACTCAGTGATAATAATAGTTTTAATACAAATGTGTATTCCTATAGGTCTATACTACAACATACATCCTCGCATTAAGGGGATGGTTAGTCTAGTTGTCTTCTTCTTCTTTATCCTCGATTAAGGGGATGGTTTGTCTAGTCGTCGTCTTCTTCTTCTTTAGAAGCTGACTTTTCATTTTTAGAAGATGATTTTTCTTCTTTAGGGGATGACTTTTCTTCTTTAGGAGCAGACTCTTTAGAAGCTGATTTTTCGGGAGTCGACTCTTTAGAAACTGACTTTTCGGGAACTGACTCTTGAGTTGGTGAAGTTGAAGGTGATGCTGAAGTTGAACTGGTGAAGGTGAAGAAGAAGCGTAGCTCCACACAGGAGCTTTTCACTGTAACTAATGGCTTGACATGAGAACATTTAGCATTGGTGCTCCATTGAATGTTAGATCAACATTATTTAATTCGACACCATCGCATGGTACACCAAAATAATAATCACTCTTTCCGTTCGGATGTTCCCTTAATGTTCTTGAATGTAACCTTGCTTAGCTTTATTTGCGATGGGTTCTAAACCATACAAATTAAAATGTTAGTCATATAAATTAAAATTTAATAATAATAATAATAATAATAATAATAATAATAATTCATATAAAGATGTGAGGCAAGAGATTATTACCTTTTTGAACACTTGTTCCATGGACAATACTCTTGGTCAACGATGACGGGGTTCATGACATCATTCATGGTAATATCTTCAAAATGCATATCCGTATGATAATTTTTCCGGTGTATCAGGCCAAGTCTTAATCCTCACACCATTTTCAGTTTTTGTCAGAGTACAATTCTTAACTGTAAAACCTGCTACATTCTCTTCATTTGGATACTTTCCAAGGCTTCCAACACTAATACCATGTCCAGGTCCACAATTCACATTTTGGACAATTACATTTTGGCTACCATCACCCAATGAAACACAATCATCTCCGGTACCAATGTTGGTATTAATAATTTTAACACCATTTGATCTTCCCATGTGGATTCCATCAGTATTTGGGCTTTCATCAGGGGCTGTAATTGTGACCCCATCAAATGTGATATTGGTACACGCCAAAACCATAAAATGGAAATATTTGCTGTCCTTAGATGTAATTCCAGTGACCATGCAGTTTTTGCAGTTAGCAAAATACAAACTGTTGGAATTCAACCAAAATACTTAATTATGAATATAGTTATTTTCATTATTGAATATAGTTAGTTATTTGGGTGAGGTGATTAATACTTACAATTGCACGTTTGTCGGAACCTGATCCATGAGATTTATCTTTCCAAGCAATTGAAGCACCTTTCCATGAAGCTGCACCTTGACCATCAAAAACACCTTTCCCCGATACGGTAAGGATTCTATACCATCAAACCTGATCCATTGTTCAGCTCCTTTAAGGTCAGCATTGTTCCCAGGTGCTTGAATTGTGCCATCCACTTGAACTTCTACAGGAGCCTTACATGGACCTTTAACTTCTAATAAACCCATCTTGTATGTACCAGACGGAATCACAATTTTTGCCGCAGTTGTTGATGCACACGCTTCATTCCAAGCAGATGTGAAAACCTTATGAAAGGAAACTCATTATCAATTCAACACGCATAATTATTAGAAACTAATTGTTTTCTTATTCTCAATCCAACAAGAATAACTATTACCTGTGTAATATCTGCATTTGGTTTTCCACCAAATTTTGATACGTCAAGGACCGCAGAATGAGCTGCAAAGAAGTTCGCTAGAAAATATAGGAATGAAATAAATATGGAAATACTCAACTTCTTCATCATATCTTCTTTGATTATTGTTATTATATACTTTTACTTCTCTTGAATAATTGTGTTATTTCAAAGTAAGGTGGAACATTATTTATACCTGAACACCGAAGCTTCGTTACCATGAACAAGCAAAACAAACTATTGTCTAAATATGTCTCTTTCCTTTTTTATTTCTTTGGTTCTTTCTTGTGTTTATTAATAACAATAATTTTTTATCTATTATAGATAACAAGTTTACTATACTTGTCTTTGACTTTAACATTACCGTTTTACCCTCACTTTCTAAATATAACACTATGGATACTAATTATAATATTGCCATTCAAAAAAATTATAATATTTTTTAATTTGTTAACATTTAATTGTTAGTGATTTTTCAAGAATAACCTTTAGAATAAAAATTAATTTATATTTGCATTGTGGTATTTTTTACCAATTAAAATTAAAATATAATAGAGTTATAAGTATTTTGACAAAAATATCATTAACTTTGCAAATTTAAAAGTTATTGTTTAAAAGAAAACACATAAAACTTTGTAGTTTGGTTGAAGGACCGTTAAACATATATATATATATATATATATATATATATATATATATATATATATATATATATATATATATATATATATATATATATATATTTATCGTAGTAGTTTGTTGTGGTTGTTTTTGTTTTATTGGTTGAAAATATATATGTGGAATAAATCTTAGATCGCATAGTTTTGTAAACAGAAGAGAGAGTCCAAGGCTATATATTAGATACAAGTTCTTTGAAGTCTTCCATCGCTTAATTTTGGGAAGGAAGTAGGAGTCCAAAGTTATATATATGATTTAAATTCTTCGTTACAATATATACCTGTCAAAATCACTTTAAGCTTGTATTTAGAGTTTCTATGTTTTGTTGTTTTTTAAAACCTCTATTCTTTTTTGGTTTTGCCCCAGCAAAGACACCCTTTTAAAATACTTGCAATGCTTGAAAATAATCATAAATAATGTGCAATGCTTCAAGAAAATGATTCATGAACAAGTGCAATGAAAATGTTTTAAAAAGATTAAAAAAGTTTCAACTTTTCATGGCTTTGAATGGTTTGTTTTATCATATGTTGATTTGTTTGGTTTTGAATGGTTTCTGGATATCTTTATGGATTTAAATTGCAGTTTTAGTTTTGGGTTTTACGATTGTGATTATGATTGTTCTAGTGTGTATTGCGCTTGCGACCACAAATGTGGTTATGGGTGTAACAATTGCGATCGTTATAGTTGTTGTAGTACATATAACTAATGAAAATAGATTGAAATTCTGGTATCAGATATGAGATGTCGAAGGCAATGTCACGACACTTATATCTGCTTTGAACACACTAACTAAAGCGAAATTTAACTCTGAAAGCAATAAAAACATAGAGTTGTAACCCGTTCGGTTATAACCAACCTATGTCCAGGGCTTCAAGTCGGGGATGAAGTTCATTATTTGTAGTATTAATCTGAGCTAAATCTTCCTTGTTTACACCTTATCACTTAATCAAACTACCCAATGACCATTCTACCTAAGATACCACACTTAGATATGAGAACCTTCTCACTCCTCGATTATCACAAGCCGTGACACTAAAACAACTAAAGCAAGACAATCTTCAAAGACACACAATCACACTCGCTTCAAAGCTTATGGTGATTGAAAATTACAACTAAAAATTCGTCCTTCTCAAGTAGAAATACTATAGAGGCTCATAATAGACAATTAACAACCAAAACAATGAACAATCAATAATTAAAAACTAAACTCTCTAAAACTAGAACGTCCCACCTGCAAAATAGGGTTTGCAACCTTTAAATAGAGTAATAGCAACTAGGGTTGCTTTACTCACAAGTCTCTAGCGCCTCCTGTCTATTCTCCATGAAAGCGAGGTCAAATCTCAAATATATTGTTGAAGGCGTTTTCAAGCTTCCTTAGTTGAAGCATACAAATAACAAACAAACTGACTTCCTAAAAGTTCTGCACTTCTGTCAGGTTCACATGTCAGGACATCTGCCGTGACATCTGCTACTTCAGTAAACTTCAAGGTATTTATGAGCAGAATGTTTTACTAAAATTATTGCCAATCAATAGAACCAACAACCCCCCCTTTGGCAAATTTTGGCTAAATCATTATTTGGGGTGCAGGCCATACAATTAACATCACCATAATAAACGTAGGCATTCAAGCACATACATCAGAGTATCACAGTAAAAGTAGAATCACAATCCAAACAGAGGTAGCAGCGGACAATTAACACAGATGTTCAAAGATCAGTTAGAACATTCAAAGGTGCAACATTTTACTCCCCCTGCACACAACACACATATATGCACAATTCACAAATAAAAACTTTGCTCCCCACAGAAGCTTCGCTTTGGAAACACATAGTATCTTCATAGATACTCAATTAACAAATAACACTTCCGAGCACACAAAGCACTATTAACACTTTAGCTTCTCCTTTTAGCACAAGAAGCACAAACCACATCAGCTTCCTCTCAACATAAGAAGCACACAAAGAACTAGTTTCATGACATCTTGGTTGTTATTGTTTTCTGTCAGCATTTGTTTAATCCATACTAGTTGAGAGCAGCTGCTTCCAGCAGCTATGTATTCAGCTTCAGCTGTTGAGAGGGAAACACAATTTTGTTTCTTGATAAACCATGAGATAAGATTTTTGCCCAAGAAGAAACATCCTTTAGATGTGTTTTTCTGTCACCAACACTTCCTGCCCAACAAGATCACGAAATTCGGCAGCAGATCACGTGATATCACGAGAGAATGTTATGACACGTATCTATAATAACAATTCACACAATAATTTAAACAGCAGTAGAGAATACAATCAATTGTTTACACAGTTCAGTGTGTAACTACACCTACATCTGGGGGATACCAAGCCAGGGAGGAAATCCACTATAAGTAGTATTAATTCAGGAATAAACCAACCAGTTTATCTCCTTCACTTAAGACCTATCCAATGCAACTTCAATCTAAGTCCTACTTAGACTTGAGTTCCTACTCACTCCCCCTCAATCACAGCAGTGATATCAACCTATTGTTTAATAGAATTGTGAAGACATTCTTCCATAAACATACTTGATTTTGCTTCAAAGCTTTAATCAAGAGACACAACACTCGTGCTTCAAAGCTTTGAGTGATAAACAACCCTTACAACCAAATCCTACTCCAAGACACTTATCAAATGATAATTGCTTGGCTCACAAGAATAACTAGAACACAAAAATAACAGTCTGCTTAATCTTCTTCACAGGAAAAAGCGCATCAGTAACATAAGGGTTTCTTTGATGATATAGAAGCAGTAAAGTCTTCAACTTGGGCTTCCATAATTATAGCTAGGGTTAACCAAATTTAACCTAAAGACTTGGTCTCTTTAACATACCAAATTAGGGTTAAACGAGTTTAACCTTATACCACATGAGCATAAGTTCTAACAAACTGATCCATAATAAAAGCATTTCAGAATCGAAAACTCTCGAGCAAAGTAAATCATAACAATATGTGTTGCATGAATGTCACAACATTGTTCATGACATCAGTCATTCTTCTTGCATTTCAAAGCGATCATAACCAATATGAGTTGTACCTATATAATTCTTCTTCTGCAGAATTTATCTTCTATTCAGAATGTCATGACATCAGTCAAGACATTTACATAAACTGGTTTTACCAAAAATTAAGGCCAACATAAAAACACTTACAAACTCCCCCTTTGACAAATTTTTGACTAAAACAAACTAAGCTATCAGAGGCTAATGCAGCAGAAATTAAAATTAAACAACTAAGCCAACTAAGTTATATAACTAGAACCTACAAAAGATAAATTCAACCCATAATTTCTTCTCCCCCTTTTTAGCCATAAAGGGGCCAAAGGATCCATTACAATTATCCCATAAATCATGATAAATAAGTAGCAAAAGTATTAATTATACAACCAAGTTAACAAAATACAATCAGCCAAAAACAAAATCAACAAAACAACATGCAAAAACAATAAAATAAGTAATCGTAGAAGAATCATAATTCCCATATTTTCAATTATTATTAAATTGAATTTGTAATTATGTAATTAATTAAAATTGGATTTTGGGAATTATTGGAATATTAGAATTTTAGAAAAATAAATAAGAGGAGAGAATTTGAATTTATGGGGGGAAAAGTAGAAGGAGGGGTGTATGGAGTAAAAACCTCTAATAATTTATTTTATCATTATTATTATTATTATAGAATAATAATAAAAGGAATAAATAAAGGAGGATAAAAAGGAAAAGAAAAAGGAAGGTTATTTGGAAAAGTCATTGTACGTGGAATTGGAGAAGAGGAAAAAGAAGGAGGAAAACCAATTTGTGTCGGAAGTCGAAGAACCCACAAGGTAAGGGGTGATTTCGATTAATTAATGCGTATTATGGGTTTTGATTTCAATTGTATGGATCATAGTATGTTAGGGAATCCCGGTCTAGAAATTCTAGGTTACCGTAGATGTGTCCCTATTGTGTCGGAATGTGAATAATCTTGGATTAGTATGATATAGAGTCAATAGGAATGAGCAATTCATGTTAAATTGCATGTTAGTGAGGTTAAATGAGTGATTTTGCTGTGTTGGAATATATGGACACGTTTGGGATGGATAGTAAAAATGGTTTTGGGAAATCTATAAAGATATTTTGACTCGATGGTCGTCGGAACCGGTTGCCGGTGGGAGAACCGGTTCAGTGTAAAATTGAGAAAATGACATTTTAAGCATAGGAACCTTACTCGGGAGGAACCGGTTCCACGTTGAAAATTTCAAAGCGATTTTTCCTTACGGGAACCGGTTCCCTACCGAGGAACGGGTTCCCACAATTTCAGGGCGTGGTTTTGAGCGTTGTGGGAACCGGTTACTCCTGGAGGAACCGGTTCCACTATAACTTTAAAAATACTAAACTTTGAAAATTCATAACTTTCAAACCGTAAGTCCATTTTAGTCGCCGTTTTGGACGTTGTTTCTTAAATTTAATGCTCTATTTTATAAATAAAGAGATTTCCTATAACTTGAAATTATTTTGAAAATGTCGAACTTCCGATTTGGGCGGTTGTTATTCAATGCGTACTTCATATGTACAGTAGTGTGTCTGTGGTATTTAACTGTGTCAGGATTGTGTGAAGGGAAGGCATGTTTATGTTGTTGATTGTGGGCATGATTGTTGAGAACATCATGTTTTGGTTTTGAGTCTGTTTATGATAATTGGTGTGTTCATAGGTTGATTTTCATGAAATGAAGAAAATTATAATTAATGGGTTTTATTTTGAAAAGAGCTGTTTTCCAATTTGTGAACAATGAGAGTTATGGGAATGAGTATAGGATTGTTCTGACAGGTTGAACATGGAATGAGGCTTGTATGTTATCTTCCTGCTGTTTATTCATGATTGTATTGGTATCATGTGTTTTGTTGGTGTTGTATATACCTGGCAGTTGTTGATCGTAGTTGTTATTAATGTTGTTGTATATACCGGTGATAGTCTTACCATTTGAAGGGTAAGCGTTTGGCATCTTTATGCTTGTGATGATTTATTTCATGATAGTTGATGATATCATATTGTGGTTGATGATGGTTTATGATGTCTGAATGTGGTCATAACCTGTGTTGAATGTTGCATGCTGGTGTTGTGCATGCATATGCATTCCGGTGAAGTTAATTCCCATTGTGTGGAATTTGACTTGTATTGCCAATAACCTTACCCGGGTGATGATGGGTGGTGAGGCTGGATTCTTGACCCAGTGGTGTATGTGCGAATCGATGGTTACTGTATCCGGTTGATGATGGATCAGTGTTGAGTGACTTGGTCACGTGTTGGTACCACATGCATTGTGTCTGCATTTGTGTCTGCATGGAATTGTAACATGTTAGGATGTCTTCCAGTGTTACAATCCTCTTGTTGATTATTGATCGTGCATAATGACTTGTATGATTGGAACTGCGTGTTGAATCTGAATTTATGCTAAAATGGGTGAAATAATATGCTTGTGATATATTGTTGATTGAGAAGCTTATAATGTGTTTTAATTATGAGAAATCTCACCCTTACTTTAACAATTTCAGATTTAAGTTAGCAGCTCAGGTGTTGGTGAGGATGGCTCTAGAGCTCGTCATTTTAAGTCCGCGTGTTAGTGTCATGCTCTGATAGGTTGTAACACTGGGGAACGTTTAGTTGAGAACTTGTTTAGTAATCAAATGTTATTTGGATTACTTTAGGAATAATTATGATTTGATTTTATTCTGTTTGAGTTTTGGTATTTTCCGCTGTGTAAGACATGGTCTTAATTTGATCGAAATTATTTGGTAATGACCCTCAGTGTAGCATGACTACTGAGTTAAATGGAGTTTATTTATTTCATAATTGTGACATCCCTTCATTTCCGTGTTGACTCTGATTAAATCGGTTTTATTATTACATTAATTAATATATTCGGGGTAATTTAGAAGGGTGTTACAATAGGGTATCGAGCATAGTCGGTCGTTGTGACCATGTCTTAATGTCATTATTCCTTTTGTATCGACATGTGTGTGAAACACCGGTACTTGCTTGTTTTCTAACTACTTGGTTGCGGGTGGTTTAGAAGGGAGAAGCTTTACTTCTCCGATATGTTCCGCGTGAAGAGTTGGATCGATGTGTTATTGATTACATGAGTGCAAATGTTGGCTAGGCT
Source organism: Vicia sativa (assembly GCA_021764765.1). NCBI lineage: Eukaryota > Viridiplantae > Streptophyta > Magnoliopsida > Fabales > Fabaceae > Vicia > Vicia sativa. The sequence goes on from CM038793.1 coordinate 257,271,503, forward strand.
ATATTTTCCGAATTCGGAGGGATTACAATTCAAGAATTCCTAACGGTCGGAAAAGTTCTCTTAAGGGTAACAATTAGGTACTTGTGTTGTTCATCATTGGGAGTGAAGGACGATGTTATGGATAATGATGTCCATTAGGTGTGAGTTCTAATGTTTCCCTCGGAATAATAGCGACTCATCGTTTGAGCAAGATGTTGGATTAGCTTGAGGTCATCCTTGGGTTGAATGTTTGAAGTTAAACCAAGTGATTATGAATCGTTTTGATGAGTCGATGCATATTCTTGGCCTAGAAGATATTTGGTAATTAAGAAGGATGACTCTTAGAAGATGAAGCTAGTGTGGTTGGAATGTTGAAACACTTCCGGTTGATTGTGAAGTTGTCAGTGTGAGTCACCTCTTTGTGTTCTTGAAAGGATTGATTGTGTCAGTGTCAATGGTTGATATAAAGTATGCAATTGTGTGAATTGGCTATTGAATTGTAACCACGCAATTAATCATGGTGAATGATGTGTGTTGCGGTATGTTGAAGTTAGGATCTCAAATTTTGTATTCTATGATGTTTTGGGATTTTTCACTCTCACAAGGTGGAAATCGATTACCTATCACAGGGAATTGATTTCGAAGATAAAGATTTTAAAACTTGTAAAATTCATAACTTGAGTTTTGGATGTCGATTTGAGTTCCGCTTGCGTAGGAAAGATAATGTGATGAACTTTGTTTTAAAAATGGTTCCATTTTGAAAGTAATTTATTTATCATGTAGTGATGTTTGAGGAGAATCGGAGTTGTTGTTGATGTCGTTCTTGGTACAAAACTTATTTCTATGACACCATGCAAGATGTCAACTTTTGAGTTAGGAAAATTGAAGAAGCTATTGGAAGATGCGCAGAGAAATGGATTTGTAAAACCAAGTGTATTGTTTGGGGAGCTCTAATTTCCTTAGTAAAGGAGAAAGAAAGTATGACAATTGCGGTGGATTACGATAAGCGATTTAAGTGGTGGTTGAGACTAAATATCTATTTCAAATTATTGGTGATTTGATGGATCAACTGTTGGAAAGTATGTCTTGATGCAAATTGAATTGAGGTTAACTTACCGTGGTCGAGGTTAAGGATGAAGATAGTTAGAGAAACTTCTCGAACTCAGTATAGGCATGTTGAATGTTGTGAGGTGAATTCAACTTGAAGGAGTAGAATTTTGTTATGTTTTCATGGATTCTGAGGATGAGTTTTATCATGTTATCTCGCTTACTCGTGAATGCGGTAGACCCATCTAAAGGATGCATTGTCAGGAGGGAAAATCAAAATCATGGGTATTAGAAGATTTTATGGATATAACTAGTAATATCATGATTTATTTGAGACGAGGTCAAAATGATATATTCTTAATGAATGAGATGTTGGTATTAGTAAGAATGTGAAAGTATTAGAGATGCCATATCGATTAAGGATGGATAAGTGACATTAGCTTTTGAGAAAAGATAAGTGATGCTAGAAGAAAAATAAATTCGATAGAAATGCAATCATGTTTAAGATGTCGAATATTGACATGTGTAGAAATTTCGGAGTTTCTTTTACCAATCATATGATGAGATGTATTATCGAATTGCATTTGAAATAAGATTCAAATTGAACATATATGGATCCTAGATGTTATGAGATTTAAAGGAAGACTAAGAATTGTGAATGTCGTTAAAGTTCTCTGCATGGATAAGGACTTCAAATGGAAACAAAATGAGTTATGGTGTATTTGGTATGTTAGCATTTCAGGGAAAAATACTTAACATTTGTGTGATGCTAAGTGAGTGTGAAGGAGATTATGTAAATTGTTTGATCGATGGTATCTCATCGTCGAGATCAAATGAGAAATAATTGTGGAAGAAGTCAGAACCTTAAAGGAAGATTATTGGACCATGGTGCTTGGGTGACTTCGAGCACGAGTTCTAAAGGAACGCTATTATAGTTTGGTACGATGGTTTATACTCCATTGTGATTGCCGCCATCTATTGACAAATTGAGGAACCGATCACCCTAATCTCTTGATAATACGGATCGGTTGGATTGAATAGACTCATCTTGCAAGCTTGAGATAGTGTGTGAAGTGGTCGACGCTCTATTGAGAGGATAGTAGTTCATCACCGCATGAAACTAAGAGGAAAAGGGCTATGAAAAGACTTGGAAATTATTCAAAGAGGTCAGACTCGAGTGTACGCAGTCAGCAGAGAGGAAAGGTTTAGAATGTAAAAAGGTGAACAATGATTTTCCTGGTAGATATTAAAGAGAGTCTAAAGATAAATATGAAACTTGTAGAGCTGTAGTTGATGAGAATCAAATGAAGATAGTGACTTAAGGTAAATGATCGAGTCGCAGAAAGGGAAGCGTAATGTGATGCACTTTGTTACGCGAAAATGATTTTTTTTGAAGTCACAAATTAAACGTTAAGGTGGAGTCTATGGAACTATTAGAAATTTCAAAATAGAATTATTAGGTGGAGGGTTCTATGTATTATTGGTGTTTCATTCGATTAAGATGTATTAATTTGCAAGCTCGATCGTTGGAACGTGGGCTTGTGGTAATGGGTATTGTGTATAAATGTCATGGACGCTAAGTACATGTGGAGGTTCTTATAATTGTGTTGCAAATGGTAATAAATTTATCC